>VZSE01015149.1:208089-351217 GCA_013398275.1 Promerops cafer
TTTTGTGGGTGGGGGGGGGGGGGGGGGGGGGGGGAGGAGGATGGGGTTGGTTCAGCTGAAAAGAAGGAATAATAATTATGAAGGATTTAAGTGAAAGCAAAATTATGTCCATGGTATATGCCCCTTATTTGTAACAAAAGAAGGAATAGAACATTTCTTCTATATTTAAATTGTTACTGTAACATAAATTCTATATTCTGTTCCGTAAATGCATTAACAACAGAAAGAGGGCTAAGGAGAATCTCCATCCCTTTTTGGATGTGGGAGGAAAGAGTTACAGCTTGAATCCTGTGTTCAGTTTTGGGCCACTCACTAGAAGAAAAGCGGTGCTGTAGCATGTCCAGAGAAGGGCAGTGGAGCTGGGGAAGGGTCTGGAGCACAAGTCCTGTGAGGAGCAGCTGAGGGAGCTGGGGGTTTTAGCCTGGAGAAAAGGAGGCTCTGGGTTGGGGTGGGGTGTGAAAAAGTGACTCACCACACTCTACAACTACCTAAAAGGAAGTGCAGAGACATGAGGATCAGTCTCTTCTAAGTACCAAGAGCTAGGACAAGGGGAAATGGCGTTAAGCTTCATGAGGGCAGGTTTAGATTGTATACCAGGAAAATTTCTGCACTGAAAGGGCTGTCAAACTTTGGAACAGGCTCCCCAGGGTAGTGGATGAGTCACCATCCCTGGAGGTACTTAAGATGTATAGATGTGGCACTTAGGGAGGGATTTGGTTTAGCTGAGGACTTTGCAGCATTGAACTTAATTATCTTAAAGGTACTTTTCAGCCTCACCTTCTATGATCATTCTATGTATTTTCCAGTTTCAGGTGTATTTTTCAGCACTTAGATGTAGACTACTAAGTTGCTATTCTGTACCTCATGTGTCCTGATTACCAAATGCTATGCTTGGACATAGGCTTATTTAAAAGATTATAAATTTACTGGATTGCAGATTACACTGGAAAATACAAGTGAGTAAACATGCATTTAAAACAATACAGAAACCATCTTCATAATTTATCTAATAAAAAAACATTTCAGTTAATGTCCCTTTGCAATGTCCCTGCCAAACCATTTCCATCTGAAGCAAAATAATTGCATTGATCACCATGGCACCACTCTTATTCTCTAATGGACCTGGAAATAGCTCTGGTCCTGATCTACAGATGTGCTTACCCAAGCCTGCAGTAACTGCTTCAGAAACTCAAATCTGTTACTTCACCAAAGCTGATTCTTTGTCAAAAGTTAATTCATGAAAGAGATTGCTGTGCTTTGATTAGGAAAAAATAATACCCAGTAACTAAAATAATCCAGGATAAGAGATCAGATTTAGAGATATGACTCCTCTTTTGGGGATGAAAGAGTCCACAACAATACAGAACAAAGAAGCTGTATGGCTCTTGCTTTTTTTTTATGTCTTGCCTCTTTTTCCTAATCATTTTGGTGGAATTTGACATGTAGTTATCTTTTAAGTTCAAGACGCTACAAGAACATTACCAAAAAGAGATATATGGCCCCAAACAGTATTCCCAAGTGAAGGTCTGGGCCTTCATGCACTTATTTTTTGGATGGGAGTGCAGAGATTTGATATTTTTTCAGCATGTTGGGGGAATTGCATGTAACCCAAGGCTTTGTCTGGAATATTAACCACTACAGAATGACTGGGTTTGGAAAGGATCAAACTTAGTTCCAACCCTTCTACTATGGGCAGAGACATCTTTCATTAGGCCAGGCTGCTCAAAGCCCCATCCAGTCTGGCCTTGAACACTTCCTGAACACATACCTTCATTGCTGCTGAGTAGCAATGCAGTCGTGCCATGTCAAAGCTGTGCCACGCCTCCTTAGGTATAGAGTGAGGGTAACATCCTGTTCTGGGGCTGTTCCTTTCCAAGACCAATGATATTGTTGTGTGCATCATACAGGCTGTGTGCTTCATCAAGGAGATGTTGTAATGTTGATTCCTTCTGTTCTAGCTGCAATAATCCAAATAAAAGCATTCAGTCGAAAAGTGTGTAAGCTGTGAAGACGCATGATACTGGGTTTCAGGGAGTAGTATAACAATGTTTGGCTAGGATTTCTAATGTAACTGGGGACTGTTGAAAATTAGAGAGTAAACTATTGTCAGTGTGCAGTAAATTATAACAACTGTTCTAGCTGTAGAGAAAGCAAGGAACAAACTTTGCTATCAGGTTCTGTGAATGTTCTTTGTCAGAACTCATGGCTTGAATTACCAGGCAAGCCTCTTTTTATGGTGACCTTGATGTCAGGATTGCTTTGATTTTTCTCAGGTGTTGAAATAAGCAGATAATATTCCTTTCTGCTAGTAACTACAGGGAAGCTCTTAGCTCCTTGTATCAGGCTTCTCAAAAATCCCTTTGTCCAAGTTCTGCCATAGAAAGAAGACACTGAACTAAAAAAACAAAAAACAAACAAAAAAACCCCACCTTTATTTTACTTTGTTAATCTTTACTCTTTCCTGGAAATTTACGCTAATTATTTGGCTTTTATTATTCCTGCGTCATTCTGAATGGAGTATTTTTGTTCTCAACTTATTGGTGACCTTATCCTTAGTCTGACTTCTATTTTGCCAGCTTGACACTGCTATGTTCAGAAGTACCTGGGGACTACTGTCCAATCTCAGATCAATACTCTGGTGGATGCAATAAAATTTACCACTGTTGTAGCACTTCTAAGAGTTTTTTTACCAATGTTGAATTCAACTAATAGCACTGAAAAGTTATGACATTTGAAAAATCCAAGGAAAATTGCTAAAGAAATTGGCTCTTGCAGGAGAAAATCTGTAACTCATGGCAAAGTGCAGGAGAAAATCTGTAACTCATGGCAAAGTCTTTTTGTCATCTGAAGTATAGGATAATAGGATTTAAATTATCATCTAGGGTACACCTAGATGCATTCACCTTAATGCATCTAGTTCATTTCACAGGGGTGGATATGTGATCTTTGAATGGACACGGATTTTAAGTTGGTTCTTGTGTGAAAAATACAGTGCAGGAAAAGGAGCTGGGAGACAATGATAGCCTGTAGCTCATCAAATATTTATATTTTTCAAAACTACAAAACCAGTGATTCACCCTATGGTACATCAGAAAAGAGCTGGGGCTTGGCTTGTTACACCTTCCAGGCAGTAAGCGGATGCCGACAGTAATCAGCAGTCGGTGGGGAGCTTCTGAGCATGCCTAGTGGAGAGGCTTATTGTTTTCAAAGCCCAGTTTCTATCTTGAGAGAAGGAGGGAGCTGAGTTGTGCTGCATCACTCTCCTTGCAATCTGTTCTGGCACAACTCCCTGTGCTGTGTGAGGGAGTTCAGCCATCCTCCAGCATTGCCTTCGGATAAGAGATAGGACTAACGGAGTCTGAGGACTCAAAGCACTACAGCAGAAAAAAATGAAAATATTGATGAGTCTTTAGGAGGTGAAGAAATAGAATTTTGTAATAGATAATATTCTGTTTTGTACAAGACTGGTGCTGGAATGCAATACTAACCTGTTTTCATAACAAGGTATACATTAGAAGTCTCAAGGCCCCCCATTTCTCTGGTCCAGGTAAAATGCAAGAAAAAGAAAAAAAATGCAAAGGAAATCTTGAATGCTGCTATTTGAGAAAAGTAATTTTACTTACCTACATCAAAGAGACTACTCTCTGTCTAGCTGAGCTGAATGTTAGCTTTGCTTTATCATCACTGCTGAGCCTTCAGTTGGATGGGGTCCTAGTGCTAAAAGCCTGAAACTTCCAGAGAATGAGCGCTTTTGGCAGCAGTTCTTGATGGTATAGCACCTTTCAAGGCAACTTGCTTATAAGCAATCAAAGTGGAAATTTCTTCAGAGCCAGGTGGTACAGACTGTGCTTGTCTTCTGCAGCCACCTTCAGAGCTCTAGTTTTAAACCAGCTTTTAAGCCCATCATATCACCAAGGAGAGTAGCACAGCAGGAAAATCTTCATTTGTCTTTTTTTTCCAACCCATATAATATTTCTCATATTATGTTTCATGGAAAACTTAATGGATAGCATTTTCGCTTGGGGTTACAATAGCAAATTAAAACTTAAAGCAGGGGGTTTTGTCTGTGCTCTCCAGAGTTACACATTGTGGCCAATGTTTTGATAACAAAGAGAAGTCACATTGGGCTGGCAACAGTGTAGTTACAGGCTGCATTTCTTTTAAGCTGTCAGGGAAGCAAGAAGCAGCATGGCTATTCATGACAGGTCTAAAGCAGGGAAAAGGAAAGTTGTGATAGCTCCACTTGTCCAGCTCTGCTCTTGGAAACATGGTTCATAAGCCTCTGGTGATGGTGTTTCTATAGAGATGATGACTTTTTGCCATTTGCCCTTTCACATTGCTGTTAGCAGCTTCCATGAATGAAGTTTGCCCAAAGATTTCTGCTAAGTGTTTTGTCTAAGATGGAGAGTTTATACAGCATTTAAATATACATTCAGACACCCTCCTTACTAAACGTTGCACAGAAGTTTTTGAGGTTTATAATTTTCCCAATATCTTCTGTAAGTTTTTCTCTCACACAATTGATTTAAATGACAGGTTAATACTGTATACCTCCAACCTGTGTATGGGCTCACAAACTCTGCACCTGCAGCACTTACCTATTTTTCTTGCAACCCAGATATTGATCAGTTATCCCTTTTTTTTTTTTTTTTAAATTTTATTTTATGAGAGACTCTATGGTCACAGGTGAGAAATCAAATGGCATCTTCTGTCACCATATGGTCCCTCTGCTGTAATCCACCAGACCAAGGCTTGTGCAAGAGCAAGGCACTGTTAGACAGCACCTAAACCAGCATACTATTCAGCCAGTCAACTGAAATTACCACTGCATGTTTCAAATTCCCTTTTGTGTTATAGAAAATGGCACAGACTTGAGGAATTTGAGCTCTCTTTCCAGATGGGTTTCAAAGAGCGTGGGACTGTCATGATCACACTCTCTGTCTGAATTTTGTGTTAATACATTTTCTGAATTTGCATTCTGGAATGTTGAGAATGTAGGACAAAATGATGTTCCAGAGGCAACACTCAAGGCAAAACTGCTTAAAGGCCCTTCACTTATTAAGAACAGAAAATCAATTTTCCTTCAAACGCCTCATTGGACAGTTAAGTTTAGACAAAACTCAGCAATAAAACCACTGGACAAGTGACAAAGTGTTCATGCTCTTCAGTTCAGTTACTGTCCTAGTTCCAGCAAGGACAGGGTTAATTTTTGCAGCACCCGGAAGGGGGCACGTCTAGGACTTGGGGGTTAATCTAGACCCAAGAACATCATTGCTGGGGGCAGGGGAAAGGGACTCCCTTCTGAGGAGAAGGGGTTCTTTCCTGTCGAGGAAGCTTGGCAGAGGAACAGTGGGGTAACGAGGAAGCTTGGCAGAGGAACAGTGGGGTAACGCTGGCTCCAAGCCAGAGGGAGTAGGTGAGTGGCACCAGTTAGGAGCTGGATGGAGCAGTCGGGGTGGTGTGGCTGTGGTCAGGTCAAGCTCTGCAGTGAGCATCTTGCAAGTGAATCACTCTCTCTTTTGTACACTTTTATTATTAATATTGTTGCTGTCATGTTTGTTTTCTTATCGCATTGCTGTTTCCAGTAAATTATTTTTACCTTAACTCTTTACTTCTTTTGCCTCCAAATCTCCTCTCCATCCAGTGCAGGAGAGGGGGAGGAGGAAGGGGAGCAAGCAAGAAGCCACATAGTTTGAAGAGTCTCAGTGGAAACACTGAACTGGGGGGTACCATTCCTAAATCATGACATGCACCAATGATATTCAGTATCATCTAATAAACAATGAGTTGTCATCAGCTGAGCAACCAAAACTACTTCAGCCTTCATGCAAAACTAGTAACTCAGTTACTTTCCATATTCAACACAAAATTTAACATGATAAGCTTAATTTTTTTTTTTCAAGTAACTTTACTTTTTTTTTTGGCATCTAATTTAGTGTCATGAATAGTTCAGCATCCTCAGTTCCCACTATAACAAGCGGAGGAAAAGGGATGCTCCTGCACTGTGCTTTTCACAGCACCCCAGCTAGGCTTTTGCTCTGAATACCATCTCCTTTGCTCCTGACAATACAGGGAACAGAAATTAGGAAGGATTTATTAGGAGTATATAAAAAATTTCCTTCCCAATTAGAAACCCAGGTTTAGTGTCTTTCATGACTATTTCCAGTATTCATAGTGCATTTTCAAAGTTAACTTGTCACAGCTGCTGTTGGGAAACCCTGATGTGTTTGTTACCTAATGTACATGCACGCAATGTTAAGTAGCAATACAAAAGGACCAGTCGTGTTCTTCAGGCTTCAGTGAAGAAACAAATGAAATTACTGTAGTCCAGACTAGAGAAATAGTATAAATTTTCCCCTGGCAGTATCTTGAAGCTGCAAAACCACTACACAAGAATTATCACCCCAGTAAAACAACTGTGATTTTTCTGTGACTTCATCATGTCCCAGGTTAGTCCCAGTGTGAGCAAAAGCTTGGAAAGGTACACAAATAAGTTTGAAATTCAAGGCAATAATTGATTAAACTGGACATCAGAGGATGAAGTATCCAGACTGAGGATATCCCATTTTCTTGAAATGTAACCTTTTAAGATAGTTTAAGTCATTTGACTGGAAAAATTTTATTTAAAAAAAAAAAAAAAGACTAGAAGCTACTCAGATGAATTTACACTTATTTACAGCTATGAAATGTTAAGCACATTTACAACATGTGGCTCAAGCACACCATATTCCTATAGCAAGGTACTTTTTTCTTCCCCTCCCTCCTGAAACCTGAAACACCTGCAGCCAGTCTTAGCTTATAACAACATCCACAGCTGCATTTGGGGCTCTGCCTGCTGACTAAGGGCCTGTTGTTAAGCCTTGGGCCATGTGTTTAGCTCCATCAGTCATTAAGGCAGCAGCAATATTCACCTCTTGTCATTATCACTTAACTCAATATCAGTTTAGTTACTCAGGAGATGAAATCTTACCAGTGTGATTAGTGTGTGATAACTGCAGACCTGCAAGCCCATCAGATCATTCCCTCACACTATCCATGATAGGTGCAAAAATAATTCTTCCAGGTGGTTCAAAGCAGTTGGCTGTGTGCCTAACAACTCACTGAGGCATTGTGGGATTGCATAATAAAATACTACTTGTCATGTAGTATTTTAATTATTGTTATCAGCTTCCAGAATTTCAGTAAACTGGGCGTACTGCATAATGAATTTATATTAAGTGAGAGGCATTGTATCTGAAGTAAAAAGAGAGCTATGCTGCTATATTTTACTGGATATACTATTATACCAACAGAGTAAACTTTTTACTCTCTCAGGAAAACATAAAAAAACCTGAGTTTAAGGTAGACTTTTCTTCAACATGCCTGGATCTCAAAGTCTGTGCGAATGATAAACTCTCAATATGATAAACTCATTTTGTTAATATTATCACAGCCTGCTTAGAATTTATCTGGAGAGTAGATAAGATGACCCCTCAGGTCAGGAGACTGCAAAAGGAGGATGATCACCCTCTCATGTTACATAATTTCACCTTCACTCCCTTGCATATGGACATCTCCCTGCTTTTTCAATCAATGACATGAAAAGCATAAATGCTTATGGTAAAAACCCTCAAACAACTAGCAGAAAATTCCTTAAAATCAAGATATACATGTAGGAAACTGAGCAGAAGAAAATTAATGTAAACAAAAACCCAGAGAAGAAACACTTCTTACTTTGCTGTTCTTGAAGAATTTATATCCACCTTTTCAAACAGCTTTCCAAAGCCAAGAAAATCTGTGGCTTACAAATGAGAAAACAGAAGAATAATGAAGGCAAACTATGTGATTTAATATAAATACATCTTTGTGACATAGGTAAAATACATGGTTTCCCTTGGCAGGTGGGCTCCTTTCATTCTTTAATAATTATTTAAGCTTACTCTGCACACTAAAATAATATTTCATTAATTTTTATTGCCAATAACAGTGGAGGACAAATTCAGTTCTTGGAAGATTAGCTGGTTTTATTCTGGTTTATTTATCATAAGGAGAACTGTTAATTAAATACTCAGTGCAAAATATCACTATAGATGCATCAACCTAAAATAGCCCAGGTTGGCTTTCAGCATTTATTAGATTCTGGTGTATATTTTCCTGCTCATGCTCAGAAAAAAACCCAAAACCCAACCAAAACAAACCAATGAAAACAACAAAACAAACAAATCCTGAAAAACACAACCAACAAACCAACCAACAACAAAAAACCCAAGTAAAACAGAACAAAAACCCAAACAAAGGAAAAGCTTTTATGCTGAAGACACTGAAAAAACAATTCTCATGGAAGGAAAATGTTAGTGGCTACCCTGCACCAATTTGGAGATGTGTTAGACACCTGTCATTGGTCCTTCTGCACTTTCTGCTGCTGCAATAATGGGTGTACAGGCTAAGCCACCAGTGGCACAATGCAGAGATGGAGGCAGGAGTCTGCAAGCAATTTTGTAGGTGCATGGGAATCTTCGGGTGCCCTCTCAGTGCTGACTGCATGGCCACTGCTCTGTTCCATGGAGAACACAACCATGGCTGCAAGAAACCATTCTACTTGTTGTAGGGGATGCCAGTGCACACCTTGACTTACCCTTTGTGCAATGCCCTGGGTTTTTCAGGGCTGAAGGGGAACTGTGGCAGAACCAACTTTCTTCCTCTTCTTCCCCAAATGATGAATTTCTACACTGTTACTTGCAAGAAGAATGTATGGGAAGAGAAGTGATCATATTTAATGTTTGTTTCAATACCTACTGTATCTGTCCAAGTCTCTTCCTACATCATCTCATCCTTTACTTTTGTAATTACTTTCCAACTTCAATTGACAGTATCATGGCCCTCCTGCTAGTCACCTCTTTGCTCTTACTCTACTTTTCCTCCAGCGCCGACAGCCTGAAAGGAGGTACTAATATGTGTTTTAACATTTGGTTGCACAGCATCTGGGGCATCTTTTTCAGCCAAAATAAACACGACTCTTTCTTGAATTCATGTTGTTCTTATTCAGAAACTTTTTCTCCTAAAAATATTTCACAGCCTTGGTATTTACCCCTTTTATGTGCTGGATGCTGGCAGAACATGGGCTTTGCCTGCCAGCAATTCCATTTGGAGCCAGACTGCCAAGCTAGCCTCCTAACTAGAAAAGCCAACAGCAAAAAAATCTTACCACCAACCCTGATCATCCTTAAAAACCCCAAAAAAACAGGGGCATAAAACCAAAACCTAGACTTCAGAAAATATTCTGAGGAAGAAAATAACTCCCTGTCCATTTTTATTATAATTTCATCAGTGTTCTTTGCACTTCATCTCTGTCAGGTTTCACACCAGCTGGCAACAAAGCCCCAACAACCTGCTCATTCACTCCCTCTCCAGCATACTGGGGGAGAGAATTGGAAAGGTAAAAGCAAGAAAACCTGTGCATTGAGATAAAGACAATTTAATAGGTAAAGCAAAAGCCTCATGAACAAGCAAAGCAAACCAAGTAATTAATTCACTGTTTTCCATGGGCAAGCTGTCTTCAAGAAAAGCAGGGCTCCATCACGCATAACAGTGACAAATGTCATGATTTTGAACATAACCTCGTTCCTTCATCTTCCCCCAGCTTTATATCCTGACCATGATGCCATATGATCTGGGATATCCCTGTGGTCAGTTGGGGTCAGCTATTCCAGCTGTGTCCCCTCCCAACTCCTTGTACATGCCAGCCTCCTCACTGGTGGGGTGGTGTGAGGAGCAGAAAAGCCTTTGGCAGAAAGCACTACTCAGCAATAATGAAAATATCTCTACATTGTCGACACCGTTTTCAGCACAAATCCAAAACACAGTCCCATAGCAGATACTGTGGAAAAAAAAAATTACCTCTGCCAAAACCAGCACAGTCTCACAATCTTTTCTTCTATTAATTCCTCTTCTCAGTACTTTGCACTGTAAGGTGGCTTTAGCAGTTTCCTTCTAGATGGAGATTTACCGGTCCTTCTAACACAGCTTTATTTAGTTTTCTATAAAAGTGGCCATGGACAGCTGCTTTATGCTCTCTACTGAGTTTGTTACTATCAAATCAGATGGAGACATTAAATGAACCCAAGGAAAATTATGTGACAAAACTTGAAGACTGAGCCTATAGCTTGAGATGTCAAAAAAGCAAAAGGTAATCAGAGACTCCTCTGGAGATAAGCAAACATTTTCATTGAATGAATCATCTATAATGACTTACTTTAATGCTGTTAAAAATACAATGTATAAATGCAGGAACATAGCAATGAACGATTTTATGACCCATGGGTCATAACAGGGACTTGAGTGCTTTCTCTCAGTGATGACAAAATCTACTGTGACTGAACCGACTCAACAAAATCATCCAAAGAAAACATACAGAGCTTGTGGTAAGGATATCCAGATAAACAAAACTGTTCCCTCAATTTATTAATAAACCTATTTCCTATAACAGAGTAGACACATTGTGGTTTGTGGAACCGGGATTTTCTCAGGGAAATATGAAAAAACAGTTCTGACCATGTATTGCCAAAATACAGTGCCTTTGTATTACTCAAAAACGGAGATTACATTCTATCTATGCAATGTATATCCATGACTTCGGAAAGGATATATTCATTCATGCCTTTTCACAAAACTGACTGCAATGGCACTTTGTGTTATCCTAGAAATAGCAACATTTCTGTGCTGCTGTGGAAGAAGATATTCCTGCATGTAAAAAGTAGTATTTCAAGTATTACCGGGAGGAGAAAGAGGCTTTTCTTGAATCATTTACATGATATACACAAGTATATACTATTGTTCCACATAATGACAATGTAATAGCTGCTATCTCAAAAGCATGCATGCAGGGTGACTGCAGTAAAATAAGTCAGGCTAATACAAACCTTGCTTTCCTTGAGGTTTGAAGAATTACTGTACCCTTTCAAATTTGGAATTCAAAATGATTTTGGAACCAGCATAAGAAGAAGTTGGGAGGAAAAAAACACAATTAAAGAAGTTTAAGCTATCTTAGAAAAAAATTGAGTGGAATATTTAATAGAAACATAGGATAACCTAATTTGGAAAGGACCCACAAGAATCATTGAATACAACTCCTGACACTGCTCAGGACAACCCCCAAAACCAGATTGAATATTTGGAAAATAACATTTTAAAAAAAATGCTCCTTTTCTGCATTTTGTAATGTATTTGGTAATTGATCTGTATTTTTTGCATTGGAATCATACTTTTCACCAATGGCTCTAACATTGTTGCTCTACTACCTTTGCAAATAATGAGAAAGAACAAAATTTCTCTGTATTTCAGAAATGTAACACCAGTCTAGAATTACCCAAAGAGGTTATAATGCAACTTCCGGCAAGAAAGTTGCATTATAACCTGACAAAAAACAGGACAATTTTTAGGAAGAAATCATGGCAGACTCTGTCTAGCCCATAGCATGGTTCCAGCTCCACAGGGACTCTGGGGGCACTGCCATGGCAGGACTAAAAGGCACAGCCCTGGGCACAAAGCAAAGGCTGATGGTGAGCTCTTATATCAGAATGCCCAGTGGTGGTGGTCTCTGCCCACTCCCGAAACAGGAGCCCTTTAGCAAAATGCTCAGCTTACTGAGCTCTCTGGGCACCCCTGCTGCACACCCTCCACTCAGGCTTTTCAGTAAATTCTGCAGCAACTCTTAGTCAGCACATCCCAACCTACTGCAAAATACCAATGACTAGGAATGACTTATTAATTTAAAGAGCACCCTAAATCATCTGTACTTTGTGTCAGCCTATTGGAGTGCCTGGGGCAGACAAATAAATAAAACCAGAAAATAAACAAAAACAAACAAACAAAAAAGGCAAATTATGCTGCAAAATTGTACAAATAGTAACATTGCTATTAAGCCAAAATAATGAAGCACACAAAAGGGGAAAGGAACCAGATGGTCAGTCATGTAGGTGGTCTGAGTGAACAACTCTGGAATTTGTTTTGAAATACATATAAAATTAAGTTAACCATTTCTACCATTTATGCTGTTTGAGTATCAAGCTCTATTGAAAAGTATGAGGCTTTGTGGTAGTTGAAACACTTAAAGGACAGGATGATTGTAACAGTACCACTAAAGGCTACATCAGTAGAATGGCTGAACACTATTTAGGCAGTATCAGTCACAAACTATTCCTTTAGGAATTGGACTCATTGTAACTTTCAACATAGTAAGAGCCCTAGAATGAGAGGCTGCATCAAGATCCTTGCATGCACAAAAAGTCCTGGGCAAGGGTGCAAAATGATGCACTACTCTGGTTGCAGCTATGCAATACATGAAATTGCCGCAGCTTTGAAGAGTTGTGCCGCCTCCAGTGTAGGACCAGCATCTGTTGGACCTTTCCAGCAGGAAGATGGAGCAGTTCCCCAGATTCTGTGCTTGGAAGCCTGTCAGTGCACTGTAAGAAATGATGCTTGCCTAGATTTCTTGCTTCCTATTCTCTGTGCAGTAGCAATTTGTCATTTCTATTGTAGTGTGCTTGAGAGAACAGGACCCTAGTAAAATAATAATCTCTAAGCAATTCTAAATCCTACAGAACTAGCAGAGTTAGCAGGTAACCTCTGAAAAGTATTGTAAGGCACGTCAAAAACTACATGAAAATATTATGTAAAATATCCACTTGCTGTTTGGTTCCCAGAGGCAGCTTTAGACAATTCAGCTTGGAGAGAAAACAACAACAAAAAAACAACCTACCCTTTTCTTTAGAGCACCTCCATGTGCTTTTGCCACCTGAGTATCCAGGATGGACCAGCATGTGGCCAACAGCTCAGTGGTATTTTTCTCCTCTGTGCCAGTAGTGAGTTAAGGGACTAACACCTTGGCTGATGGTCCTCCAGCATGGACAGGGTGTGCTGCCAGGGCAGGCAGGTTTTGGGCAGCCTGTGGCCAGGCTGAACATGGGTGTCACAGCAGCCAACAGCCCAGTGCAGGAACTCTCAGCTTCCAGCTGCCCCCAAACTAGGCAGACGACAGTGTACCTAAAGTCATTCTAAACTCATGGCTGATTTGTCTCTCCTCTAAGTCAAGACTGAGCTCTAAAACAGGCTTGAAAGGAAGCACATGTGGGGACTCCAGACCACAGGGTTCTTCAGGTTGGTGTGACAGGAGATAAATTGTATTTTACCCCTAGCACGCAAATGAAATTCTGTAAGTTGCTTCAATAAGAATTAAAACCCTGACAAACTCATCTCCTGAAACCCTAACTATATCCCACATCAACAGACCATTCTCTCTCTTGTTCAGAAGGGTTGACAACTGAGCTCAAAGGATGCTCAAAGCTACTGCCAAATGCCAACCACTTTGTCTTACCATTGTTTTTGTAGCTGATGATATTTAAATTATCCATCCAGCTTTGTGGTACAATGGGTACCATTGCCTTCAATACTTTTATTATCATTTATTGCTGAGTTTTAAGCATCATCCTAATTAGTAAACATGATCTAATTACTTAATACTGCTGTATTTTCCCTCCAACAGTAGAGAAGCAATCATTTTATTTTCATGAAAAGCTACATGTCTTTTTCATAGCAAGTGTCAGGATAAAATTATGCAAAATAACTATTTTTTAATTTGTCTCTTTTTAATAGTCCAGAGGAAAATCTTTTTATTTTCATCATTGCAGTTAAATAAAGTACTTTTTTTTTTTTTTTTGCTTCTAATTTTTTTTTCCACTAAAGAGGGAAGTTATTCTTATAAAAAATAATTAATTTTTCCACTGGGAACTAAGGCAAAATGTTACTTGGTGTTATTTTTCTCTCACTTCAAGACAGAAAGCTAAAAGTGAGAGAAAATGTTATTTTTAAAAGCAATAGTGTTGCTTTCTTCACTTTTTTTTTTAATATTTAACTTCTCCTTTTCTGTGGAGAAAGTGGAAAGAGTGGGAAACAGATGACATACGAACAGAAATGGATATTTCATCATAAGCAAATAAAAGCTTTCTCTCCTTTGCAATTTAAAAAGTAATCATTAAAATTGAAGTAATATATTTAAAATATACAAAATTAATGTTGGCCAAGTAAGTTTTATTTTCCATGTAGTTAAAGATAAAGCCTGCCATCTTAAAATGTGAAGTACTTCCTGAGAGTCTCTCATGGAGTCCTGGCCTCTGTCCGCTCATGCAGGTACAGCTCGCTCTGGTGACCCTGGCTATTGCTGTATCACTGCAGCAGGAGGAGCTCCTCTGGCAGTGCCAGCTTGAGGATATTAGAGATGAAGATGCTTCCCTGCCTAAAAAGTGGGGGAAGGCAGGAGGAGTTGTCTTCATGAACCACACATCCAGGTGTTGGCAGGGAAGGGCTCATGACTAATCGCACCATGGCCAGCAGCTGGAGGGTGACACTTCTGCTCTGCTGGGGTCAGGGTGACAGGCTGACTGTCCCTCTGCACCTGTGCTGTGCATGCTCTGCTGAGTTGCCCCAAAGAAACAATGCACTGAGGAGACTCTGAGAGGTAAAGGCTGGACCACATGGGTATGGTAGAGCTTCTGATTGCAGGAAATGGGGGGTGAGGTGAAGTGACAATGATGGTCACATTGAGAAGGCATCAGGTTAGGTACAAAATGTTATAGGTATTATCTGCTATAGTACTGGTTGCATATTCTTGACTTCATCATGCATCAGAAGTCCACAAGCCCAGAATGGTTGTGGTCTCCATCCATGGAGATATTCAAACCCCACGGAACACAGCTCTCAGAAACCTACTCTAGGTGGCTATGACTGAGCAGGAGAATTAGACAAAATTACTTTCAGAGGCCCCTTCCAACCAGCCATTCTGTGAATATGTCACTTCAGGTCTAGGCTGGCAAATCTCCATCTCTAGAAGTTAGGCCTTCCTGCTTATCCTTAAGGAATCCTACTCACCTGAGGAACGCCCTTCATGACATATTGCGCAATCCTCTGACTGGCATTTCTCTCAATAAAGACACTTCAGTTTCAGTAAAGGTCTTAAATTAAAAAAATCACAGCATATCCTGAGTTGGAAGGGATCCACAAAGATCAGTGAAGTCCAAATCCTGGCCCTGCACAGGACACCCCAAGAATACACCATGTGCCTGAGAGTCTTGTCCAAACACTTCTTGAACTCTGCCAGGCTCAGTGCTGTGACCACTTCCCTGGGGAGTCTGTTCCAGTGCCCAACCATCCTCTGGGTGAAGAACCTTTTTTGAATACCCAACCTAAACCTCCCCTGACACAACTTCATGAGGTCACCACAGAGAAGAGATCAGTGTCTGTCCCTGCTCTTCCCCTCATGAGGAAGCTGTAACTGCAATAAGGTCCCCCCTCAATCTCCTCCAGGCTGAACAGAACAAGTGACCTCAGCTGCTGCTCATACAGCTTCCCCTCCAGACCCTGCACCATGTTTGTGACCCTCCTTTGGACACTCCCCAATAGCTTTATATCTCTTTTATTGTGGCACCCAGAACTGCCCCCAGCACTCGAGGTGAGGCTGCCCCAGTGCAGAGCAGAGCAGGACAATCCCCTCCCTTGCCCGGCTGGCGATGCTGCCCCTGATACCCCCAGGACACAGGTGGCCCTCCTGGCTTCCAGGGCACTGCTGACTCATTTGAAACCTCAGGTGCCTCTCCACAGTGCTGCTCTCCACCCTCTTGTTCCCCAGTCAGTATGTCAACTGGTCTGAAGCAATCCACATGGTTATGTATTTCTTTTATGGAAGGGACGACACTTGACCTGAGAAAAAGGGCCAGCCTAAAGGCTTGTACATCACTGAAACTTCCTTTTAAAATTGGAAGTTCGGACTTGAATGAAGCTTGAATATTAGTGGGTAACAAATGGCACATACTACCAAGAAGCATGTTTTAAACTTCAAGAACTTTATTTAAATTCCCTCTTTAAAAAATACAACATCTAAAAAATACAGCTCTACATATAATATTGGACCATTTTCAACTGTGAGACTCCAGTTTGGTATTGAACATAATAAAACAACAAAATCAAACTAAAACAATCAAAGGCCAGACAGTTGCGGGTCTCAATCACTGTCTTTTTGAAACAGTAAGATAGATTCCATAGTCCATGAATGTTGCTGTTGTTTCTTCTACTGAAGGGGCATATCTATGTGATTTAGCTGCAGATAGGCAGGTGGTATCACTCTCAAACAGTGAGGGTCACAGGACACTAAGCTTTGTGCAGCATATCTCCACATTTCACTCAGCAGTGGACCTGATGCTCCATTTTGCAGAATACAAATGAGTTTCCAGACAGGGAAAGATGATGACAAACAAATCTACCTGACTGAGATACTGACAGGACAAGTCACAGTACGAACACTAGCTATGGAGCTGGGACCCTGCAGCTTCCTCAGAGATATGTTCAGCAGGATAAAGCACCTTTCTTGTTTACCCTCCATCTCAGATGATGCAGCATATGCTTGTGAATAGGCCAGAGGTCTGCATCCTTTGAAGAGTTTAGCACAAGACCATTTTTTTCCAAAGACAACCTCTTGTCCTTAGGGTTTTAATGTGTGACACATCACCCATCACAAGACAGTTTGACTGTAATAGCTCATCTTTTATCATACTATGTTCTAACTGCATGTTATTTCACAGGGCAGTATAAAATAGAAGACTACATGAGCAGGCTATTTGAAATGTATTACCTACCTATATGTAAGCATTTTATTCCCTGATAAAATGCATTCTTTTCAGGTCTTACTTTTCAAATTCACAGGCATCTTTCCAGCTGTGGATGTTTCCACTTTTCCTTAAAATAAGAAAGTGCTTTAAAAGCACATACAGTGCCTTTTGAGTAGTGGTGTGCATTTTTCTGACTATCACATTTAACCTGCTGTGCTTGTGAGGCAAGTAATTGTTTTACCTTTATATGCAGGAACCAGTATCTGTCTATTCTGAAACCAGTTGGCAAGTGCCCTTGGCAAGCCCCTTCCATGCTTGAGACTAGCTGCTCTTGTTGGTGATTGAAATAAAGGCACATCCCAAAACTACAGATTGCAGTGATGGAAGCCTGAAGCTGGCTTTCTCCAGTGGCAAGTCTTGAAGGTATCTGTAATTATAATAAATTATTAGGAAGGGGGTCATCTAGGAAAAGGCCACAGGGGATGGACATTACTTCTAAGTAGGCATCTACACCATCCCATGGAAACTGACAGGATTAGTAAGGAAACAGCAAAGTCACACTGGGGGCCAGATGAACAGGGGTATCCAAAGAGCAACACACTGCACCTTTGAATACCTTCAAACCTTAAAACTGCTGCTAATTCTTCTGCATCTCGCCATTGTATTTCTCCTATCAGCAGTGTCAGCTCTAGTGAAGAATGAGCACTGCTGCTCTTGAGTACTGTGTCATCTCAGCCACCTGACATGGCTGTGAAAATGCTTGTCTGCACTCTACAGCCTTCAAAATAGCGGCAGAAAAAGTCTACTCTGGATGCAACATCCAAACACACCACACTGTGTAAGCCAAGACTCTGAGTGCTGTATTTATGCAGAAGAACTATTCATATCAAAACCACTAGGTGCCACAGACAGATACAACACAATGGACCAGCACTTATAATGATCCTGTTCTAACCTTTGTGGGTTGAAACTGTAGCCTCTAGGCTAGTAAGACAAAAAAAAAACTTAGTAGTGACAACCTGAAATGCATGTGAATTAGTCCACTGTGCCCTGGAACTAAATAAAAAGAAGACAAGGCTGATGTACTGGTTCCTCCAGGCAAGCACTCTGTTACTGAGCAGTAGGCAGAGAATTTGCACACCCAGCACTGTAAGAAGCTGCAGACAGAGGAAGTGTCTTGTCAGTCAGGGACAAGAGGTTATCTTAAAAAACAAGCTATAAAAGTTTATATCCTTTCCTATGTCACAGTGAAATTTATCCCATATCACTTGAGCCATATAAACAAGAGGCCACTGTGTAAACGAGTGGCTTGCTTATGTCAGTAAAGTGAGAGGAACATCTCAGACAGATTTGACTTCTCTATCCCACATTAGGAGAGAGAGGGGGTTATAAATGAGTATTGGGGTGTAGATACTAACATCTGTGAGAAGAGAAATGAAACCTTTGGTTCTGTCATTGTGTAAGTTTTCTGCTATCATTGCTCCCTGGAGTTGCTTGAGCCTGGTCAACATTACTTACCAAAGCCCTTTGAATTTCTGCAGCTTTGAATAAGCTAAGAATAAAGGTTTCAGCACGTTGTCCAAAACCAGTGTTTTTCTGGTGTCGTATATCCGTGGGCATTGGATACGTGCAGAAAAGCTTTGTGTGAAGTATCTTATTAAACGAACTGCTTTTAAATTTAAAAAGTTAGCAAGAATATTTAAATTGCTGGGTGAGAGTGAGTGTTTAAATATGACTCCAATTTTTCTGCAGTGGTACAGCAAGATGTAGGAGAGGAAAACTGGCTTTGGGCAGTGGCACTCCTTTTTCATCCACGTCTGGAGTGCTGCTAGAGTCCCGATGCCCGGTTTCCCACATGAGCTCCCCAGGTCTGCCAGGCCATCACCTGCGGCTCCTCATCGCCCTGTTTCAAGGCTGGGACCCGGGATGGGCCTCTGGGTGACCAGCGGGCAGGGTGACGCCCCGAACGGGCACGGGGAGCCAGGGACGCGAGGGGCGCGGGCCCAGGGGTGCCGCGGCCGGAGCGGGAGCCAGGAGCGGGGCGCATCCCTTGGCGTCCCCTCGGGGCGTTGTTCGCCCCCCGCGTCCTTCCTGCTTCCGGGGGCCGCCGCGGGGAGGATTTGCCGCAGATGACATCAGCTGTGGATGCTGGAAAGGCGGCGGCGGCGCGGAGGATGCGCCGGCTCCCCCCCTTCCTCCTCCTCCTCCTCACCAGGTCCCTGCCCTGCACCGTCTCCGTATAAAAGCGCCGCCGCCTCCCCACCCGCCCTCACTCCCTCCTTGCCGCCTGCGGAGCCGCCGCCGAGCGGCCCCTCTGCGCTCAGCGCCCCGGAGCCGCGGGGCGGAGGCGATGGCCACCGTAGTGGTGGAAGTGGATTCGGAGCCCTCCTGCAGCATCCCCAACCCGACCTCCACCTCGCCCAGTCTCTCCCACCGCTTCCTAGACAGCAAGTTTTACCTGCTGGTGGTGATCGGCGAGCTGGTGACCGAGGAGCACCTGCGGCGGGCCATCGCCAATATCGAGCGAGGTGAGGCGGCGGGAGCCGGGGCGCCGCAAGCAGCGCCGCGACACCCCCCGCCGGCGCCCTGCCCCTCCCTGGGCGCGGCCGGGAGCCGGGATTGCCCCCCGACACGCATCCCGCAGAGCCGCGGTCTTCGGCTCTTTATTCCCCGGGGGGCCCCGCCGCAATCGCCCACCCAGTCACCTTCCCCCGCGGGGTGCGGGCGCAGCGGAGCGGGGCTGCGGAGAGCCGCAGCGAGCCCCCTCCCCGCCATCGCTGGGCGGAGGGGCCGGGTCGGGAGCGCAGCGCCCGCCGCCGAGCCCGTCTGCCCGGAGACACCGGCGGGTGGGCGTGGCACGGTCCGCACTGCGGTCCCGATGGCAGCTCGGGGCGGACAAAGGGCGGCTGGGGATGGGGTGGATGGGCTGGGCTGGGGCTGCGGGGCGGCTGCCGCCCGCAGTCCCCCGTCCCCCACCGTTACGCGAAGTCGGCGGGGTTCGGGGCGTTTTCCCTCTCGGCGGCAGAGGCTGCGCGGGCGGGAGCGCAGCCGCGCCTTTGTGTCTTAAGTTTGGGCGATGGGACTTTTCTATCGTCTGGACAATTTTTTCCTGATCGAAGTTCTATATACGTGTATATATATTCCAATAAAGAAAACCCGTATGAGTAACAAGGCTGTTACCTGAGTGTTCAGCCTCGTTATTGTCCGACTGCGGGCTGCTCTGACTCGGCGTTTATTTGTCCTTTTCTTAAGACGGCGATGCAGGGTGGTATTGCAAGTGAAATGACAGTTTTATAAGTTTTCGTTGTGTTTTCTGATACAATAGATTGCAGCGCGTATGCGGAGAGGAGGAAAAAAAGAAAAAAAACAAGCTGTTGCGGTATTAGTGGAATAAAGCACGAAGAAAATTATTGCCGGACCTTACAGTTAGTTAAACTCAGCTGATAGCTGATTTTATAACATGTATTTTTTGTTCTGCGCTAGTGAAAACAAAGATCTCAGGAACTGCCATTGTTGAGAGTGGAGAAGAGATCCCAGAACGGGGAATTGGTAGCAGCCTTGTCATGTAGGTGTGGTTCAGCAGTCTAGCTAGGACTTCATCTGTGTCTCTATTGTTGCTTTTGCAACCCTTGTTGCTTTAGTTGGTTATTTCTCTTGAATTCTTTTTCATTACTGTTTGAGGTAAAAGGCATCCTCAGCTAACCAGTTCCATCCTAACCTGTTCATCTTTATTGCTACCATTGTCTCTTGGGGAGAGCTGCTGAGGCAGGTGCTTTGTCATTCAGAGCTTCTTCAGCACTGCACTTCCTTAACTCTATCTAATTTTCAGTTGTGTTAGAAGAGAACTGGCTGCATTTTAATTAAATTGTCAAAGATTATAAAGCAAATTGGTAAAATATCTTCCTTCAAGACAGCTAATACCCCTCCTCTGAAGAAATGCTCTTCAGTCTCTTCTTGGATCTCCTATTGTACAGTTGCTGCTGCATAGCTCAGTTGCTGCTATCTCCTGCCTCTCAGCATAAAACCCACTTACAGGTTTAGGTGTTCAGAGGGAATTTTTGGCCTTTTAATTCATCATTGTGGATTAGAAGTCACTTTGCTGCTTCTAGTGTCAGACCGTCTGATTGAGATTTTTGCCTGCTAAGAAAACTCCTTGGTGAAATTTTGAGGTACATTGTTCTGGATGAATACAGTGGGAGTCTGATGCTCTGTGAGGCAATTCATTTTTTTCTTTGGAAAGTCTGCTGTAGTCTGGAAAATAACACTTCTTGCTGCCTTTATTCTCAATAGAGCTGTAAATGCATTTTGGTTCTTGATAACTCTGCCATAGTGTCTTCTCTGGTACATCTCCTGAGTACCATCACTGAAAATTGTGGATTCATGCGCCAAACTGCAGAGCAACGTGTCAAAGAAAACATCTGCTGATAACACATCAGTGGCGTGATGCTACGCAACCTGGTGGAATGCAGAGTCATTTCTTAATATATCGTGGGGAGGGAATGGTGTGGCAAGACGCATTTTCAGTAATTGCATTTTGGATGTGACTTTGTTAAGGGGACAATTCTCCAGCCCACTGTCCACCAAAAGAGAAGAGGGGAATGAAGAGAAAGCTTCAAGATCTTTCTACTAATTTAGCAGATGCTACTGGGTGTGCCCTGCCTGCTGTCTGATTAGTCTTGTGTCTAGTAGCATTGCCCTCCTAAGACTGCAGAAAGAAAGAAATAGCTCCAGTTCAGCCATGTTTACAGCAGTTACGTCCACACTGCTAATCCATCATTGGACTGACCTTGGATTTTAGTTCTACAATTAACCTTTGTTCCACCCAAAACCTGATTTAGTGATATCATTCATTTAATACATTTTGCTACGCAATAATACACATGCATAATTTTTCCATCCAGATTGCTGAATCATGCAGTTGCAAATTTTGGATAGTCTACCCAAATTCCAGCTTCAGCTTCTAGGACCGCTGTGTGCACAGGGCATATAGGCTTTCATTCCATTGCGGGTTTTTTTCCCCTATTCATTTTGTGTTGAGTCTGGTATTTTGGACGTTGCCTGGCTCAATCAGGCAATGATTGCTCAATCTTGACTACATCTAATCAGAATCTTATCCCTACAGCAAATTAGGATTGCATCTAAAGCAACTAGGGATGTTGGATGAGTTCTACCATTAGCAGCGTCGATGAATCATAGTCCATGTTGTTTAACTGACCTCCAGAAAGTGTTGTAGTTTCTCTGCCCAGCTTGGTGTCATAGGCCAGGGAGCTGTTTATCTTCAAGCTTCTTGAAGTTCAGCACTCATTCATGCAGTGTACTTCAGCTTTGTGACCAATGTCAGTTTAATAGTTATTGTTTTCATATGTGCTCTATGTGTATGGTATTATATCATCTTGGTGTTCTTGCTCTCAAATATTCCAACACCTGGAAGATATTAAAGCCTGTTTAGATGTATTTGCCTGCCAAAACTTGTCCCAAAAATGTACCATATGGCCAAAAGCTTTCTGAGAAAACAAAGTAAGGAGACTTGCAGAAGAGTCTTGCTGCTTATGCCTCTGAACAATGATGCGTCAGTCAGGAAGTGGAGGTGGCTGGTTATAGCTCAGTTATTTTTCTCAAGGGGTTATGGAGCACACAGGCAATACTGTATTTTCAATTTTTTCTAGAGATTCAAATGGCAGCTACTTAATTGTTGGTAGCATGTTACAGTAAGCTTGCTGCTACCTTTACTTGGTGCTGACAGGGAAAGGTCTGGATGCATTCTTCCTGCAGAGGCTTCAGGCTCTTAAAATGCAGATGTTCATATTTGCATGGAGAACCTACTCAGAGCTGCAATGGGAGACTGGTACTGCAGATCTGGTTTCTCTGCTATTCCCTCTTTTCTCCTCACTCTTCATCCCTGCAACATGGCTTCTGCCAGTCTGGGTTCTGACACTTCTGCTGCCTTGAAACAGAAAATACATATAGCATGGGGAGTGGCACTGACAGTAACATCCACAGCCTGAAACCCTGAGAGAGTTACCAGCAGTGTTAATTCTAGACCCATTCTGATGGGTTGGACACACACCTCTTCAAGCATCTTGCTGTCAAACCCCAAAGTGGTCTAACCCAATAATTCCATGCAAAGGCATGGTCATGTGGGGAGGGGCCACCAGACACTTCCTCACCAGCAATCCATTTTATGTTTGCCAATTCATTTGTGTAGATGTAATGATGGTTTTTTAGGACCAAAAAATGAGTGCAATTTCGGTTTTCAGAATTGCAGCAGTGCCTGGACTTACTCGCAGTGTTACTGCCTGCTCATTATTTCAAAACTAGAAGATTTTTGAGAAAAATTTCAAAACAAAATTATAGAAGAATCAGAAGTATGTTTAATCTTTTTTTTCCCCAAATTATTCATCGAAATCTTATGGAAGAAAACTAGAAACTTGTCTTTTGGCTGCAATGACTTTTTTTCCTGGTCGAATTTCAGTCCTTAAAAATATATTTTGGAATAATATATTTTTTGGTCATATAAGTGTCAAGTGTCTCACTTTTTAAGTAGCTGGGGGAGAAACAGTAGGGAACAGAGATGTACGGTTTGAGGTTTTTTAAAAAAAAGATCAAGCACAGCAGTTTCAAATCTCAAAGCTAGAGTCTGACACTTCATAAATAAAAGATCACTTAAATTTTAATTTAAAATATGGTATGCTTCAAAGATACTGAATGAAGAAGTCAGCAATTTAATATTTTGTATTTAAATATTAATTAGCAACATGCTAGCTAATGCTGTCTTTTTCTTCTCAAAAGGGCAACATGACTGAAGTGTCCTCTGAGTGTTTCACACTTCCATTTTTGTAAACCTGTATATTGAGATTTTAAAGTCATGTCAGGGACATTGGTAACTTACTGTGAAGTGGCTACTACTGCAGTTCTAAAGCTGAGGCCTTATAAGAATGGTCATCCTTTGGAAAGGCAGATTGTCTTTTTCTGATTCTTGTCAGAATCCTTCTGAATGCATTTTAAAAAATAGCTGTGTGCCTTGGAAGGAAGCGAGGTTGGGCTTGAAATCCAGAAATATGCAAATAGAAAAATAGTCAGTTAAAACTTCCAGTGCTCATGTGTCAAGCTACATGTGTTTTGTATTTTGAATTTTAGGAATCCGATCATGGGACACAAACTTGGTCGAATGCAACTTGGATCAAGAACTGAAACTTTTTGTGTCCCGCCATTCAGCTCGATTCTCTCCTGAAGTTCGAGGTGAGTTTAAGAGCAGAACTGCTAAATTACACTCTGAAATTGCCTGGCCCGTTAGTTTTAGGGCCTTTGTAAAGTTAAGAAGACTCACTTTTTGACTGAGCTGTTTCTTCATGTAGCACCAATCTAGTAGTCCAGTGACGGAAGCTTATGGTGGTGGGTAGTGTACATCCAAAACAATAACTGGAAAGGTTAGCTCTGTAGGTTGACAGAGCCAGAACTGATGTCCCAGCTGTTGCACAACTGCAGCTCAAGCCCTGTGTTTCTTCCCAAAGGACTTGGACTTAACTGTGTTTCTTGGTATGAGAAGCTGAGTTATGGTGAGTCTGCCCTCACTCACAGGAACTTTCTTTGGCTTGTATGAGGAAATCAGAAATGTATAGGGCTAATAAGACTGAATCTCTTTTCCTGCTTTTTTTTTCAAGCCCATTCTTCCTTAAGAGGATTCATTCAATAAAGTGAAACTTTTGTTTACCAGTTTTGTGAAGTGTAAAATTTGGGTTTGTTCTGGTTTCATGGGAATCAAGTGTTTGGTAAGTTTTCTAAGATCTCATTACTCTTAGAACTGTTACTGAATGAGCATGGATGAATTTAATCTGGTTTCTCATGTGAACATATATGACCTTTTCAAAGTAATAGAGGTTTCTGTCATTGGTGAAATCATTGTGGCCATGTACATGTTGAGTGCTCTCATACAATGCAACCTAGTACTGATGAGTGTTAAAAATTCCAGCTTCTGCAACATCTCTCATGTTCTAGAAGGGCTGGAAAAGGGTGAAAAAGGGCTATGAAATTTTGTTTCATGCTACTAAACCGCCTTCCTGAGGTCAGTTGCTATACATTGTTGACAAAGAGACCCTGATGCCTTGCTATGACAACATCATCGACCTGATGGTTTTGAATAATGTACAGAAATGTCTTGTGTAACTAATTTTTCCTTCTTGCAGCATATGTTAAAGCAGTTTTTTGCTGTATCTCCCCACATCTAGAGAGAGTGAAGCACTGCTAGGGTTAAGAAAAAATTCTGTGCTTCTATGATTCATCATCTCATTTGAAAACCAACATAACTAATAAAACAATACACAACATGAAGATTTTTGAGTAAAAACATGTAGCCCCTTTTTTATGTGGATGTAAACTGGGGCCTAGAATACTTGTCTTTCATTTCATTTTAAATGTCATGAAGACAATTCAACTTCTCAGTGACATTTGTTGCATTGCTTTACAGAGAGGGAATTTATCTTTAAGAAATGCAAAATGCAATGTATCCCATTTTTTACATACCTCTGTTTTACTTTAAAACTTAAAGATCCTGTATTGCTCCTGTAGCACAAATATTACAGCATTACTAGCATTTTCACTGTCTCTTTTAGATTATACATTTTAATATCACTGTGTGAATTAAAATAAAACAAATATTGTACTTTCATATAATAAATAAGACTGTGAACCCCTTTTTCAGCAGAAAGAATGTAGAATTGTTTAGAAATTTTTCTCTGGGAATTGTATTTTTGATTGATTTTTTTTCCCCTTGTTTGTCTAGACTTCGCTGTTTAATCTGTCATTGTGTTGAATTCCAGCTTAATTGCATGTGACTGGAATTCATCAACATCTCTGACAAGCAGAAATGAATGTGTTTTTCACTACTGCTCAATCTTTAAACAATAAACTGCCAAAATCTGTGTTTAAAGAGCATTAAGGGAGCCTGAAACATGAATAAAGGCAGTATCAAGGGATAAAGCTACTCATTTTGACCAACTTCTTGTCTGAAATTTTTTGGAGAAGCGTATTTGTACCTCCAGAATCCCACTCTACAGATCAGAGAATTATTTTAGTTTCTTTCTGCTGTTCTCTGACATTGAATTCTGCAGGAGGCTCCTTTGTATTCTCTCTGCTCTTTGGCAGAGAGAAATCTTTTTTGTTGCCACATTCTAGTAAGATTTCAGAATGTTTAATTTCTGTTATAGCACCCAAATATTAAATTTTGGGTGTTCAACCGTTGAAATGGTCAACTTTGATAATAAAGAGGTGATTGTAAGTATGTATTCCTTTATGGTCCCAAACTCGGAAATGGAATTTAGGTAACTAGGTGACCTTTTGTCGAAGGGAAGTATTCATCCAAGGTGATGGGGTTGCCTGTGGAATGTAATTAAACAACCCTTTTTTTTTTTCAGCCCTTTGAGTCTAAAGTCTCTGTGCAGCTCACATACAGGGACAGTTTACTCTTGAGGAAGGCTGCTGTTTTTCTCAGGTCTGACTGCTGGCTGATTGGAGCCTGTTTGATTATCACATTTAATTATGGTAATTGCAGTGCTGGCTGAGTATGTGCTTGCGTGCTTCTCAGAACAGCTTGAGGATATGGACAGAGCAATGTGAAGGGTAGGAATCTTTCTGCAAAACAAAGCTTGGAGGAAATGGGGCCAATCCTGTCTCCATGCCATCATACACCTATGATGTCAAAGGAGAGACGTGCAAGAGATTGTCTGTCAAAGCATTTGTGTTTTCACTTAAAGAATTTAAGGTCTGATGCCCATCCCTGTGTAGTAAATAGCAATGTAAATACTGGTACTGCTGGGAGCATGATTAGATCCCACGACTTTCTTTGTGTTCTTTTCAAGGGGATGGGTTGTCGCCGTGGTATTTATAAACATTGTATTCTGCTGTTGAGCAATTTATGAGTGATTTATGATTCCTGAAAAATAAGATTCAGAATGGAAATGCCCGCAGATCTGTTCTGCTACCTTGTAAAGCAGCTGAGTTAGCAGAGTCCTTAATAATAACAGATCTTGGAGAGGTGATGTTGCCAGGTGATGGTGAAAAATGAGTAACACAACTAATTAAGTGGTTGCCATGACAACAGGCAACATGACTTTATAGGGGTACTCCAGTGGTGCCTCTGTTTTCTTTGTCATGTACTGATAACTTCCATCTTATGGTAATACGAAAAGGACAAAAAAAATGCAGACAATGTACAAGCTGGAAAAGAAAATGTGCATCTGGTAGTGAGGCAGAACAAGTGGAGAGTCTTGGAAAGAGCTCATTTGAAATTGCAGCTGTACCTACCAATCTTTGCTTAATTAACAAGTAAGTTTCAGCTGCATAAAGCAGCTTCACAAAAGACCATGTTTTTGGGTGGGGGAGAGTGAAGCTGTTGAGGGCCCTTCTGTAAGACTTGTATTTTATCCCTCAGTTTCCATCTGGAGACACTTAACTCTTGCATTGGTGCTTATTCAAGCCCTTGTCTAGATAAAATCCATTTTATTTAAGTAGCTGTTCACCCCCAACCTTCTAATAAATACTGCTAAACTATGCACTGTGGCTACTTTGTCCTGTGGTTATCAAGAACTTACATATGTATTTCCTATCGGAATAGTACTGGCAGGCCTCCTGTTGCCCATTAGCCAGTGCAGATGCCAACTGCTGACTTAAGTGAGTCCTTCCTTACCTGTGCCTAGGACTTTTTTATTGCCAGCCTGCCCGCAGCCAGAGCGGATCTTGGCAAAGTGCAAGACATGCTTTATTTCTTCTTGGCAGCCACCTGCATCAGCAGCAGCAGTGGGCTTGCCTCCTTCAGGCTTCCTAAAAAGTTTTTTCTCTCTGGTACTGTCATTATTCCATAAAGCCTTAACAGCTTCCCTTCTGACAGTTACCGTTTCAAAAGTTACTGTTTAGGACTGCTCGTAACCTGTGGAGAATTTTTGGATCTGGGAATTTTGGTCATCAATATGCACAGCTCCATACTTTGACAAAGTGGTGTATAGCCCCATTTCCTTTGTCAAAGCAGATCTAGAACCAGTTAATACCACACCTAGTAGCTTGGCATGTGAGCTTGTGGAGTCACTAATAAAATCCTGAACAGCAAGGGTTTTGTGCTGATTTACTTGAAAACTGCAGGTCATCAAAATTCCTCAAGTCAGGACATAGGTCCTTGAGCTAAACCTATCATTTGACGTGAAAGAAAGGGAAAAGGGACAGGAAGTCAAGACCAGATTTTTCAGGCGTTATCAGTGTGCCCGTAACTGCTGAGGAATTAATTTTGCTTAAGATCTCAGGTAGCCTGGTATGCACATTTAGGGACATGCTGCAAATACGGTTCTTCAGGTACATCTAGAGGATGTAATGGTAGCTGGAGTAGCTACAGAGTGGAATCATTTTAGCTCCTTACATTTAGCTCCTTTAGCTCTCCTGTTTGGAGAAGTTAATTTTAGTTGGCTACTAGACTTGCTTTGTGTCTCAAAGTATTTGCGCATTGAAAGAAAGAAAATGGAGGGCGACTCGGGAGGTAATTGAGCTGACTCACGCTGCAGTGGCTGCGAATGGTGTCCCTGCAGGGTGACCTGCAGCTGCCAGGGGTCCAGGGCTGCAGCCGTGGAGCTGCCAGCAGCACAAAGGCAGGAGCCCCTGTGTCCTTTGGGAGGATGTTGATGGGAGCATACTCACTGGACTGCTCCTGAGCTCTTTGTGCGGAGATGCTAGGATTTTGGTGGTTCTGGAGAGGATTACGGTGTAATAGCCTGTGTGTTTGGATACAAGAATTGTCACAGCCTTCTTTTCTTAGTACTATTTAAAATTCCAGAGATGGGCTAATAAGTCTCTTTATCATCTTTTTTACAGTGAGTAAGGTGTTGCACTTATGTGACAGTCATTCTGGCATTGACTTCCATTTCTGCTTATTTTAGGAAAGATCTCAAAGAAAATTAGCATGAATTTGCATTGCTGCCAAAACACCAGTACCTGCTGATGCTAAGCTGTTAGTGTGAATCAGCAAAATTAGTGAGAGGTTATTTTTAAATGCCTTGTATCAAAATTAAATACATTAGGTTCAACTGTCTTAGAATAGCCCATGTTTTATGGGAACAGGTTTTGGCTTGTGTGAGGCAGCTACCAGAGGCACGGGATTAAGTTAGTTATGAATAACAATAGAATTTTAACCGCATTATGAAATTTGAATCCCCATTCCTCTTTATTAGAATGAAAATTAAGCATACCTAATGGTATATTCACAAAGGTTACTTTTTTCAGGGTTGTCTGATAGAATTATAATTCTTAATATGTTGCTTGTGAGATTCCTCAATCTTTTTCACAATGTTTTGTCTATGTGGGATTTCTGAAACTGAAAACTTCAACAATATTTTATTTCTGACTTCTGCCCAGTATCATTTACAGAAGACCTACCTCTCATCTGTTCCATCATGGATTTATGATAAATGTGTAACCAGAATATCATTGCCACTTCTTAAAATCTAATTTCTTTTTGTCATGTGCAACATTTTTGTAAGATGTCTGTTTTTCTTAATTTTAAGACTTATGTACTTTTGTGGAATTTGTTACTTTCTTATCTAATTTATCAGTTACTTGAGAGAAACATTAAAGGTTTTAATTGGACTTTATAATGAGAAGAGACTTGTTCCAAAGGCCTCTGAAATAATTGGATTGGATTTTGGATTACAGAAAGTACTATCTAGTACTTTCAAGTTAGAACAAAGACAAAAATACCCCATAATTAGCAAAAAAAGTGAATATTTTATCTTCTTTCTTGAAAGATAAAAATATTACTTTATTTGAAGTGAATTGCCCACCACTATATTCAGAAATAGAACCAGACCCAAGTAAGAAGGGTTGAGACACTCCCTGTCTCCAGGCTCTAGGTGGAATGGTGAGCTCATGTTTATTCCCACTGCCATCTGTAGAATGAGGATTGACACTGTGGCTACTGATATCAACCTTGCAAGAGCATGAAGTGCTCCAGGTGTCATCTGCCTTGTAGAGGCAGGTCCAAGAGGTGCATCTGCACTGGCTGCAAATCTGTGTGATCCTGACTGCCAGGAGTCTCCCACAGTGCCTCACAGCCCCTACAAGTAGGGGAGTTAAGCACTGCAGTCAGTAATAGCCACAAAGAGAAAGCTGGACAGTTCTGTAACAAAGGTGCATGTTTTTGCATCAGCCCCCCAGATGGTCCCACCACAAAGACAAGATGGTTAGCTTGGGGTTGTAGTTGCTGGTGGTAATCTGTTCCTAGAGCTGAGAAGAAAAGCCGTGCTCCTGGTGACATGTATTTGCAGATTTTAATCTGTTTGTGATTCAAAAGCAGTTGCTGATAAAATAAAAAAAATTGAGTGTAAAAATTGTATTAAAATAATAACCAATTCATAAAAAAACTTGTGTGGATTTCAGTATTGTTTAGGTGTTGCAATTTTATGTATTTTAGTACTTGAAAGCTTGTCTGTAATGGTGAGATGAGTCACTGTCCTGTGTCCCTCTGCCCGTGTCTCGTGTAGCTATGTGTGGGACATTATGGCCATCTGGAAGGTTTGGGGTTTTATTTAAAACAAGTAATCAACCCCACAAAAGAACCCCCCAGAGCAAAACAAAAAAAAGTTTCTTGCAAAAGATTAGCCATATTCTTAGACTGTATAATCTGAGTGATTCTGGGGAACTATGCAGACTTTCACCTGGAAGTCAACTCCCCGCTGTCAAAGGCTGCCTTTGGAAGCTGGACCAGTATTATGGTAGTAGCTCCTCTGGAGAAAAGACTGATCCCAGCTTTGGCTCCCATGTCCTGAGTCATGAACAAGCTTTCCTAGGTCTTGTAAGCTCTTTATGGCAGATCTCCCCCACACCTGAGAGGCTGTAAAGAGCAAAAGTAAGAAAACTATGGGTCCAGATAAAGGTGAATTAATAGGTGAAGATAAAGAAACAACCAAAACCAAACTAATTAGCACAGTGAAAGAAATTACTTGGCAACTCACACAGGCAAAAGAATGCCCAGGCAGTCTCTGAACAGCCCCCACCTTAGTAACTAGAAACCCCACATTTCTCCTCTACTCTAGCTTTACCATGATATTGCGTGCAGGTATTTGTGTTCCGGTCAGATTTTTTTTGCTGACACCACTGTTGAACTTCTCAAAGTAAAGACGAAGAAGTCTGACAGAGCCCTAAGAGAGTCCAACTACAGGAGTCTTGCTTCTGATCTTAAGACTTGGAAACAGCACAGATCCTGTTACGGGTGTTATGGCCCTCCAGCATGCTTTGTTAACCTCAGACTGTGTCCTGTAGTTTTCCTGGTTGTCTAGAACTTGCACAGCACTTAGACAAACTTAAAAAAAATGTGTTTTGTATGTGGCCAGTACTTTAAATAGATACAGAAAGCAAGCCTTCAAGAGTATGTTGGGTAGGATTTAATGCTTGTCGCAAACGAATAAGTTAATGGCATTGCTCATAATAATTTATATAGTGCTATTGATTTTTTCAAACTTATCATTACTAGCTGCAAAGCTCAAATTCTAAAAGTTCATTAGCCATGGAAGATTTAAATATTTTTCAATACTAATTAGGCTTTTGTACATTTACCATTTCCAAGCAACTTTACATATTTTAATCTTCCTGTCCACTGTTTCAATAATTCCATTCTTTTTATGATTCAATCTGCTATCCTAGCTAGCTAGCTGTCTAAAACCTGCTATTTAAAAGCAGGGATGGGCATCTTTGATCATAGCACCATCTCAATGGCCTAAATAGTTTGGCTGCACTGATTGTATTCTTGAAGACTCCCTAGTGAGAATACTTGCTCTGTACCTAACAACCCTCTGTACCTATTAGAGCCTGTAATTATAACAAGAATCACATTTTGTCTTCAGCTTTGGTGGGATAGTGTCATTGTATGTCAAGCAGTGAATTATCATGTGAAAGGAGACACTGCCAACATACTCATTTTGTGATGAATAGCAGGATCTTTAAGTATTAGTCTGTTAGGAGCTGTTGAGTGGAGGAAGCCCATTTACTGGGTTGTGCTAATGGGTGTGGGTTGTGGGTTCTCCACAGCCATTTGTAGACAGTAATCAGAGGAAGGAGACCGAGGAGACCAAGTCAGCAGATTTCCTTAAGCATTATAGACTTTCATTATAGACTATTACTATTCAGTTTCTTGAACAGTATAATGCAATCATTCAGTAGACCCCTGCATACCTAAAAAGGTATTGTTTTCATTTCTGGACTGTTTCGTGTGTGCTCCCTTTGTAAATAAATTGCTTTAAATTGAAAGTGTATTCTGGGCCAAGGAATCAGCTTCTTGCAGAGAATCTGGAAAACACAGATTCACTTGATTTTATGCGTCTACTTTTTTGAGTTTCACACAGCACGTTACATACTTGAAGAGTGATGCTCTTCTAACTTTCCTTGCTAAGTGGAGTATGTTTTCATGCAGTGTTGGAGACAACTGGGCATGTGTGTAATTACCTGTGTCCTCATGCATTCCTAGAGCACTCTGAGAATCAAGTGGGTTTTTAACACAGTGCCTTCTGCTCTCCAGGGTAGCAGTAGTGTGTTGTATTCAGAGTGTTATATTCAGGGCAATATTCCAATCCTGGCAGATTTAACACTTTTTGCTACCTTGTATTGGCTTTTAGTCACAAAAAAACCTGGGGATGATGTCAAAAGAAGGGATGACCCTAAAATCTTTCTTTCACAATTGGAAATAAAAGAGTGGTGTGGAGTGTAGTCCTGTGTAGAGCTACCCTGACAGCCACTGATGGGCTGGTACCTCCACCCAGGAGAATACAGCCCTAGACTTCAGTCCCTTGGAGAAGAATGATCAGTGATGGACCTCTCAGAAGACCCATCAGGAGAGTCTCACCACACCAGCATTTACCTTCACCACAGCTCTGAGTTAACAGGGCTCTGCTGCCTTGTTTCAGAGACAGCTTGGTATCCCTGCAAGGGCAGTTTTTGCATGGACCAAAGATAGTTTTTGCATTGATCAAAGGCTTTATTCTGTGACACTAACATTTAAAACTACTTTCTTACTTGCCTTATTTTTTTTTTCATTTCTTGAGTTTATTTTAAACCTTGTATCCTGTTCCCTTCTTTCTTGAAATGGGTGAAATGCTGTTTTCAAATAAGCAGATTTTTTCAAGACTTGAGAGAAGCTTGTGTTCATCCAAGATGACACTTTTCTTCCTTCACCCATGCTCTTCCTCCTGGAGCCTTCCTGTATGTCAGAGTAAGTCATGGTAACTTAGTGGTAAAATGTAAATGGCATCTTGTCAGTATTGGATCTTCCAGGTGTGCTACCTTTCTTGGAGCCAGACCACAGCTGACAATAAATGTGTACTTTCTAAGAGATGAGTTTAGGAAAAGCTGTGGTCAGGGATTAATCTGCTCACAAATTATGTTTTGTAGTTTTTTCTTTTGTGGCTTCCCTCTGCTATTAACTATGTTGGAGTTGACATCTGGATTATTCAACTTTTTTGTTGGTCTTACTTTTGAGCAGCTGGACATTTCTTTGTCAGTGATTGTTAACTTAGTCTAAGCAATAATCAAATTATATTTAGACCAAAGTCCTTGCTGAACCCCACTAAATCTTACTCCCATGTACTATCCCATGTTTCTGACTGGCTTGCAAAGGTGGGACACTCTCAGGAAACACTAGGGCAATATTAGACCAGTTGGTTTTTTTTAGATAGTTTAGGTAACTTGGTTGGTTGTTGGCTGTGGAACTGGACACAATAAAACACTTCATCAGTAATCATTGAGGAGGAAAAAAGAGAAAGAAAAGATGTTTTCAACCCAGCAGAGAGAGTTCTGAAACCAGCAGAGATGTGTCTTCCGTGGATCTGCCTTTCTGTAGTCCTATGACAATAGTCACTGTTTTGTAAGTGGAGTTACCAGACAGGTATTGTCCATTTTTGTGGTCAAATCACAAACTGGCCATGGAAAGCTTAGAATCACAGTTGCTCTAGGTGATGGCACACTAACAAACAGATTCACTGCTGAATTTGATTTTTTTTTTTTTTTTCAGTTTTTATTGTAGAGATTTATACTTCCAATATTCTCACCAAATAGTTAATAAAATCTTGAGAATTACTTTTGAGATCCTGTGAAATAGGAGAATCACAGAAATCACAGAACTTGATGAGTTGGAAGGGAACTACAAGGATCACTGAGTCCAACTCCTGGCCCTGCACAGGACACCCAAGGAATCACACATCCCATGTGCCCGAGAGCATTGTCCAAACCCTTTTTGAACTCTGTGAGTTTGAACTCTGTGAGGGTGATGCTGTGACTGCTTCCCTGGGGAGCCTGTTCCAGTGCTCAGCCACCCTCTGTGTGAAAAACCTTTTCCTCATATCCAACCTAAACCTCCCCTGACTCAGCTTCGTGCCACTTCCTTGAGTCCTGTCACTGGTCATGAGAGTGAAGAGATCAGTGCCTGCTCCTCTGCTTCCCTATCACGAGGATGTTGAAGACCACAGTGAAGTCTCCCCTCAGTCTTGCCTTCTCCAGGCTGTAGCAGTGTCCTCAGCTGCTCCTCATATGGCTTCCCCTCCAGAAGAACAAGAAAGTACAAGCAATCTCAGTCTTTCAGCTCTATTCATATTTCCTCGTTATGTATGATGTCTTTTAAATTGTTACTATTTTCAAAAGTTAGTCTTCTCCAGTGCAAAATAAAAGTGTTATAGTCTTCTTCTGGTTCAAAATCCATTCCCACCAAAGTGTCTACCTAAAATTGATCATATCATACAGGTAAAACTACTTTATTGAAAAAAAACCCTTCAAATTAGCAGTTAAAAGAAAAAGAAACAAACAAATGCAAACCAAACAACTGACAATCTTGTTTCAAACATGTTTCTTAACCTTTCCCATTTTTGGAATTTGCCTTACAAGGAATTGTGCTCCCTCATGCTGCTTTTGCCAGCAGATGGCATTCTTAATGCCCATGCCCACTGCTGTGCAGTAAATGATCACATTCTAAAGTCAGTATGAATACTTCTGTAGTGCTTTTAGGTCTTAGTTCTTGTGATAGATATGTGAGACATATTTTTCTGTTTTTCTCTGAGATCTTGCTTGGAGTTTAAATGTCAGAGACTTCAGCTCTGTTGACTGTGAAAGATGATTCCCTCAATGTGAAATAAGCTCAGCAAACTTGAGATCTCTCACTGTCAATGAAGGAAAAGTTCATTCAGGTGAAGAACTTTCTCAGGTTGAAGACCACAGATAGTGAGCATTTTATGGAAATGCTTAACATTACTGCAGAGCTAGTAGGGGGAAAAAGCAAGATGATTACGCACAGCTAGATTTGTACATAATTAACACATCTCTAGATACAGATAAGAAAATCAGCCTGACAGATCATGTATTCTCTGTATTTTCTGGATGTCTCCAATAGGCCTGAGCTTCTCCTGTTTAGAAGCTGCAATACAAACCACAGTAAGACCTGGAGTAGTGCCTCTTCATCTCTCAGAGCACAGCATGGAATAAAAGACCTGAGACCTAAGTGAGTAGAGTCTGACTCACTTGTCAAGTTTAGTGTATCTCAGGTTTTTTCCCTGTCTCAGTCTGTGCTATGACTTGTCTGTTAGGAATTTAGGAATACAGTAGCAGGTAGTTTGACAAAGCAAATCAGTATTGTCTGTCTAAAAATACTTGTAAGTGTTCATACAAGTTAAGTCCCAGTGTGGCATTTTTACTTTCTCAGAGATGGAAAAAAAGTCACAGCTTTCTAAGTGACTGTAGAACACATGGTATATGATAAATCAAGAGACTTCTTAATTTTGCCCCTGAACTATGTAAAGACTGACTATGGCAGTCATACTCCAATGCTGTGGACAACCCATGATTTGGATTATTCAACTTCAGTAATGTAATGGCATTTAATTCATTTTTTTCTTGCTTCAGCTTTCCATCAAGGCCAAGTAAACCAGTAGGGAATCTAATGTCAGTGATTTATGCAGTGTGGTCTTCATTAAAATTCAAAATGAGGCCACCAGCTCTCTTCAAGTAAGCTAGTAAGACACTAGCCAGATGTTAATGTAAACACTGAAGGGATCACTCAAATTTATTTGAAAATAACAGTAATAGAGATGAAAAGCTGAGATTAGCCATTTGTGAAATGATGTAACTTCTTCAGATTTCTGAGTTGTATTAAAAAAAGGAACACATGAGGACCTTTTTACTAAACAACACCTGCATATATCTGCATGGGCAAAATCTTTTCATATATGCAAATACTGGTAAATGGGCAATCAAATACTTTTCATCTCATTTAGTTGTGGTGGAGTAGCGGGGCACTCAGTGCTTACTGAAAGCAGCTCTTCGTTACCACTGATTTAAAAAACACACAACCCAAACAACAAACAAAAACCCAGAAAATGCCCTAAACCATAGACAGCAGTTTCTCTTATTGTGATTACTAAAAACCACTTTGACAATTTCTGCTTTGAATGAGTGTAAATGCCAAGGAATTTTACTGGAAACAGACAGGTCTTTCCAGATCTGCCCTGTTATGTGTTAAGGCAGCATTGGAGTGCTGTTGCAGAATTGCAATTTATAGATCCTAGGAATGCTTGTGAAGAACTGCAATTTGTAGATCTCATCTATAGAGAGTTTGAGGGAAATGGCTGTGAGAACTATGCTTTGTAACAGCTTTCTGCATATAGTAACATACAACACTGCTGGGTTGCTGTGACACTGTTTGAAATAAAGTGTAGCAATTCTCTTCTATGGTATCCTTGTAAGTCTGCATGGTGGTGGAGCTGGAAATAAATTGACTTCTATTAGACTTAAACTTCTGTAGGAAGCTGAGTGTCTCTACAAAAAGTGTAAGCCAAGCTGGTGAAATACTGCCTGCCATCTTTAACAAAACTCCTTGTCAAGTGGGAGTGAAATGCTTTTACGTGCTGCCATGTGGCTGTGGAAGCGTGCATTTTGTGATTGCTAAAACATTTTTGCCAGTCCTAAATCTAGGAATGCTTGTAAGGTAAAAGTTAAAATGTCATGGGGAAATTAAGTAAATGACATTTGGATTACCCCTCCAAGTTTGGCTTAATGATTGACACAACCTTCAAATCCTGAGGAAAGAGAAGTGGCAAGGAGTAGTCTTTTGCCTTTTGTCACCTCTGTTGAGCCATCCCCCCTCTCTGCATGGCTGCTTATCTCATGGCTGCGGGTTAATTAGAAGAATTTGAGGCTGGGGATGTGGAAGGGAATTTAAATTGCATCTGTATGGATTACGATCTGGTGGAGTTCATTAGTATGCAGGCACAGTTCCTGTGCCTTTCTGCCTCTCTGCCCAGAGCTTGCAACTTCCAGGCATTTCCACACTCCCTCAGAACTGTTGTGCTGTATGGGCCTGGCCCGCATTTTCATATTAGCACAGTTTAATTAGGCAAGGAGAGATTGCTGTGACTCCAGAATAATCCATGGTTGTGATAGACCAATATTTATTACAGAGATTTTTTTTCAAATAAACGTCTGCTCTGTTGGACAGGTTTGCTCATTCGGAGGCCCTAGAGCCATTTAAGAAATAATTAAATAATCTCTGGTGTGAAGTAGAATATTAAAAAGGATTAATACTGACTGACCATGTATTCTCTCTAGTTTCATCTGCATTCCTCTGCTTTACTATGCTATTGATAGAGGGAGTTGGGTTCAGGGACTGTTGCCCTTTTCTTGCAGCAGTGCAGAGCCTAGTGGGAGGATGTCAAATGGGTCAAGGCATTGGCTAAAAGTTATCAAGCCCAAATGTAAATATGTAGCTGTAGAGTAATTTGCAAGCACTGTGCTGGGAAGAAGTATCTATAGCATAATTCCATTAAATTTATTCTGATAATCCAAATTTGATGTGAAAGGTGAGTGTGACATAGTCTAGTATTCTAAACACTTACATGGATGGCCGTGTGTGCAGAGGCCATCCAATAAATGCCAGATGAGGAGAGCTTGCATGACCAGATCATTGTTCATTTTCTTTTAATGATTTTTTTTCTTCTCAAATTAATTTTAGTGTTTTCCTCAAGGGAAGCAGTTTTCCCTTTTAAGAACATGTTAAAACAATGTGCAAATTCTGCTCATTTATGAACATTCACAAAGGTCTTGAAACAGAAGCCATAAATCAAAATGTTTTAGGAGAAAGTCAAAGACTTAAAGTTTAGTGCATCTTCCTTATGTATGGCTTTATTTAATGTATGCTGGTAGTACTGTATATTAGAAATATTTCTATTTTTAAATTTGCATTTCTCCAGTTAATGAGTTATGAACTACACAGTAATGTAACTTTGTGTAAGTGTAGCCATTTCCAGAAAATACAGTACAGATCATAATCAGAAAGTTAAAAAGTATGCTCAAACTGGCAGATACATCTGATTTGACTAGTACAGCATATATGAGTCTCTCTTTTCTTAGCTGGAGCCTTCAAATATAAACTGAATTTGTAGCAAGTCTTGTGTATGAAAGTTTTCCTTTTGGAAATCAGTCAGAAATTTGCACTTGATCCCAATGAAGGGAGGGTCAACCCTTCCATTGTTTATTTCTCTTCTCCATAGGTAAGTACTTTTGTCTTAAACTAAGAAAAAATGCTTGTGTACCTCTACAACTTACAACTATCATCAGTCATAGGTCCACTCATTGACATCTAGTAAGAGTTCTCCTTTTAGTGTAATTCCCTTGGAAAATTAAGTGTGCCAAACTTAAAATGTATCGTAGTTCATATGGAAAAAATTAAAATACTGCAACTCTGCCTATAATACACAAAAGCGGAAACTTCCAGGGGAAATCTAATGGCAACATTTACATTTATTTAGTCAAGAGAAAATACTAGAAGTCAAGAGATTTCTATTGCCCAGGAAGGAGAAAATAAATACTGCATTGTTTCAATCTTTGGGGGGAAAAATGCAACTATGTTGTTACCGTGTTCCTTAAGCATGCCCCGTGTTGGGTTTTTTCCAAATTATTATGGTGATTCTGAAAGTATAATTGAATTGTGTTCATTTAATATTGGGGGGGTTGCATGTCTCACCAGTGCCAACACTTTGTCATTGTAATGAAGTACAGTTCACAAGTGCCTGTAATTACACAGCCTGTGTGCAATCAGCAAGATTTCTAAAGGGAGTCTATCACATCTAAAATAACACTTTCTTCATTGCACAGTCTTAATTTCACCTGACATTTTGCTAGCCAGGGCACAAATTTTCTGCAGAAAGCAGGACTGTATCCCTGGTCTCCTTTAGACTAAGAAGGTAGAAAATTAAGTTGTTATAAATCTGCTTCTAATGAATTATTACATCACATAGATGAACCTGCTGTAGATCTTAGATATTTTATTGTTTTAGCAATTTGCTCTATTTGTTATGCATGAAAAATGTTTGATAACCCATGTTGATCATACTTGCTAATGAACCAATGCCTACAATTACTGCACTTAAGAATATATCTTCAGAACATACAATGTTAGAGGGTTGCTAATGAGCTCAACAGTAGTTGAAGATGCTAATTAATTTAATCAGGGTTACTTTGCCTGCCAAAGTATAGGAGGATGGATGCTGCCACTGGAAAACGCTGGAGCATTTAACATTTAGCTTTGTATTTAAGGAAAAAAATTGGTTGTCAGTCTGTTTCAAAAACACTGGTAATGCAAAATATTTTCTCAGTTATAAAGGCAGTAGATATTTAGTACCTTACTCAGATCAATTTATTATGAAGCAGCATGACACTTTGTGCTGTGAATCTTAATAATGCCCAGAGGCCTTCACATGAAAGTCGCTCATTTAATTTTCACTGGATTACTTTTTTCATTTAAACAACAATAATAATGTGAAGTTAAGTGCAGAGCTCAAATAAATTACAAGAGTCCTTTCCCAATATTCTTAACCTAATTTTGAAATATTAATCTTTTTCAAATGCAGCTTCACATTTCAAAGATAAATCTAATTTTATTTTTTGTGGGCCTTATATGGAAAGCTGATTATTAGAGCAGTGTCCTTACCACCAAAGCATATAGGACATTTTTTACAGGCAAACTTCTGTCAATCCAGCAGCTTGAAAGAAAGAGGGCGATAAACACAACTTGCACTATGCGAGTGATTTCCAGTGTCCAAAAAAAGGGACCCAGAATAACACTTAGATCTAAGTGGTTGGAAACCAGACACAAAAAAGATGTGCTTTGTCATTGAGATGGATATTGCTAATGGAATTGCCTGTGAGAGCGTTGTCTGCCAGGTAATGAACAGGTCAGCTCTAGCACAGCCTCCCAGGCTGCAGACACCATCCTCTCAGGCAGAGCAGGAGTGATGTGTTAGTGACAGCAGTTCTCAGGGGAGGAACGACAGAGACTGAGGAATATATCAAGGAGGGGATCAGTGGTAAACAGACAGACTAGATGGCTTTTACTCACCTTCTATGCAATCTCTAGATGTCCCCCCTGGCTATAAAAGAATAAAATGGCAGAAATTTACTGTCATATCATTCACTTCTACATGGGCTGAAAGAATGTCCTTCAGTTCCTTAAGGTTTAATTATGTCCAGTTTTTGTGGCTGCTGCTGGAAGAAGCCCTGAAGAAAGAGGGAGCCTTTTTTCCCCCTTTTTTTCCTTCATTTTTTGCCTGTTAGTGTGCTCCTTCCATCAAAATGCACCCAGGCACCAATCCAATCTGGGCTGGGTCTGCTCAGACCTCTTGTGGTGCCTGCTCATACCTTCTGACAGGCTCGAGCATTGATTGAGAATGGCCAGCCCCCTAAGATGGGGATGTCCAGACTCCCTCAGTTTTCACAGCTACCAGCTGCTTTCCTGCTCTCTCAGTTGTAAGTACAGAACACAGAAGCCAAAGTAAACACAGGCATTAAATTGAGAGCTGTTTGCCCACTACTTTTCTGCATTTTCTGATTGAAAGTCAAGGTAAGGCTGTGAGAAAAGAGCTCCAGAATCACTGTGGATGTTGCAGAAAAGGCTTGGATTTGTGTGCAACTTTGTTTTGAGATGGCTTTTAAAACAAGACCATCTCAAAGTGCTGGACTCGGCACATCCATCCACCCTGCAGCCAGCCCTAGAAGAGAATGGGTCTAATGCTGACTGAGAGGAGGAGAAGCAGGTGATGCGGGATACTAGAGGAAACTTTCTTTTCCCTGGTGTTACTCACAGGCTCACTGAGTGGGCTTTATTCATTACTAGCAAAAATGTTTTATTGGTTATATCAAAGTGCAGTGTAACTAGTATTACCTTAATTTTACGTTTTGTTTTTTTTTTTAAAAAAAAGCCAGTAAAAAAAATTCTATCTAGACTTTTAAAAAGCCCGTTATTTTCTTGTATCAGCCCAAAGGAAATCTTGCTATCTCCAAAGTAATATATTTTTTCCCCTGGAGACAATTCTTAGTAATAGGCTATGCTGAAATTCAGACTTGGAAATAGCTTTTGTGTTCCCATGAAAAGAAAAAAAGTGCATCATATATGTCATGTCACATGTACTCCTCAAACATTAATTTGAGGTTAATCAGTACTAAAGGAGAACTCTTGCAAAGCTTAAACCTTTAATTTTACCAAGTGAGTGGCTCTTCACTAGTCAGACAACCTGTTCAGATCAGTCATCAGCAAAAAAATATATGAGGATGCAGAGAGGTTCATCATTATTGTGTTTCTTTATAGTTGGGTTTGGGGTTTTTTCGTTATCTCATTCCTTTGTTAACAGCTCCCTTCTGTGGTATGTACCTGATAACTGGGGATAAATTGCAGCAAATCTTGACATAGTTCAGAACATCAAATAGTCTGTTTAATTACAAAGATATCTGCATTTGTTAACAAAGTAATAAAATGCACAAATATGGAATCAGTCCCCAAGTGGGAGACCATATGTGCACAGGAATGCTTAGTCTGCGTGAATAGTTAGCAGTTAATATGTGTATGTATAATTTGCATAAATTATATAGAGGCCAAAGTTGACACCAAACCCGTATGAAAAAGTATTTTAGTATTAAATTTTCTTCCTCTTTAATGAACATAGGAGATGGGAAGCCACACCTCCGAGCCTTTTGTTTACAGATTTCCATTCTGAATTTCTGTAGAAAGAAAGCTGAGAAAATTTTCATTAATATCAGAGGAACTCATGTAGTCCATGTATTATCAAATACAACTAGTCAGTGCTGCTGCAAGCCATTATATCTAAAGGCAGTTCTGCTGCTGCCATATTGGTGATGTGGACTACAGTGTGTAGTGCACACTAACGGAAATGAAGGCATAGACAAGAGCTGACTTCCCTCATGGAGCATCCAGGTGTGCCCTTGCTCCAGATGCATGGGTCAGGGAGTCAGAGAGCCCCTGATGTATGTTTGACCTGTTGGAAACCCTTGTTCCCTTTGTCACACTTGCTTGGACTTGCTCATATGTTTCCTATGTTACTCCACATCTTTCGAGGGTTTCCCATCTAGTTAGACTCTAAGCCCATCAGCATAGGAAATACATAGTTGTCATAGAAGACCTCTGGCTTTCTGTAAAAGCCAGAACTAGATGATTCACAGGAAAATTTTAAGCTGAGAGGGGTAATTTTAAATGAGACTTCATGTTTTATTTACAAAAGCAATTTGAGCACCAGAAATGTAACTGAAATCGAGTGTTTTTTGTGAACTTCAATTATTCATTTCAAAATGGTACTATAGACTTTTAATTTCTTATACTTTTTTTCCTAAAGAAAAAAGCAAATTACTATAGTCAAATGATAAAACACTCAGAACAAGCTTACAAATAAAAACCCTGAAAATGTCTTACTTGTGTCTGAACTCCTGGGCCATTCCCATTATATGGTTATGACCTAACATTGACAGGTATACTACAAATGATCTTAGAATGTCAGATGAATTCTGGTTAGAAATATAGCCAGATCCCAGGAGGAAATAAAACTTTTTTTTTTTTTTTGTCAGGAAATAATATTTTGTTTGTATCCATTCTGTCGATTTCCTTTGCTAGACTAGTTCAGGTATATTGCTGTGGATCCAGATGTTGTCTTACACTTGTTCATGCTCCACACAGAAAGCAGAGATGGCAGCTCATGATAGGCCTATGTGCAAGCCTTACTTAAACTATTTAAGATATTGTTATAGAAGGTAGCCAGGATTTTTTTAGAAGAATCATACAGAAATGGGATACTGAGTGAACATGAGATAACAATGTAAGAAACTCAGCTACTTCTCATCAGACTTGAGCTCCAAACCCTACACCAAGCTCTGTTGCCCTTCTTTGGACATGCTCCAGCACCTCAATGTCTTTCTTATAGTGAAGAGTCCAGATCTGAACACAGGATTTGAGGCGTGGCCCCACCAGTGCCGAGTCCAGGGGACAATCCCTGCCCTGGTCCTGCTGGCCACACTATTGCTGGTACAGGCCAGGATGCCATTGGCCTTCTTGGCCACCTGGGCACTGCTGGCTCATGTTCAGGTGCTGTCACCAGCATCCCCAGCTCCTTTTCCTGTCATTCTGCCCCACCCTGTAGCACTTCCTGGAGTTGTTGTGACTGAAAAAGAGTACCTGGCAATTTGTCTTGTTGAACTTCACACCACTGGCCTCAGCACATCAATCCAGGCTGTCCAGATATATTTGTAGAGCTTTCACAGCCTCCCATGGAGCAAATTCCCATCCAACCTGGTGTCATCCTCAAACTGACTGAGGCTGCACTCAATCCCCTCATCCAGGTCACTGATGAAGACATTAAACAGAACTGGCCCCAGTACTGAGCTCTGGGGAGCAGCACTGGTGACCGGCCACCAGCTGGATGTAACTCCATGCACCACCACTCTCTGGGCCTGGCCATACAACTGGTTCTTTACCCAGTGAACAGTGCACCCATCCAAGCCACGAGCAGTTTCTCCAGAAGAATTCTGTGGGAAATGATGTCAGAAAGTTTGCTGAAGTCCAGGTAGACAATATCCATGGCCTTTCCCTCATCCACTATGTGGGACACTTTGTCACAGGAGGAGATTAAGTTAGGCAAGCACGTTCCTTGGGGCACATTCCTTGGTTGGCTCTCTCACCAGCTGTGCCAGAACATTATCTTCCACGCCCTCCAGGAGTCTCCTAGGCTGTTCTTATCTCTGTTGTCTTGCATTTCCAGCAGGCATCCATTAATTTGGTGTTCCCCACAAGAACAAGGGTCAGTGATTCTCCTAGCTGCTTACAGAATATTTTGTCTGCTTCTTAATCCTGGCTGAGTGGTCTATAACAGACTCTCACCAGGATATCTGCTGTGTTGGCCTTCCCCCTGATTCTTACCCATAAACACTGAACCCTATTGTGACCGTCATTAAGTTCAAGATAATCAAAACAATTCCTAACTTGCAGGTCTACCCCAAAACCTCTCCTTCCTTTCCTATCCTTTCTGAAGTGTTTATAGCCATCCATTGCAGCATTCCAGTTTTGCAAGTTGATTTTAAGGTAATCTGTAGGACTTGTTGCCTTTTTTTCTCTATTGACCCTTAAGGCGTCTGAGAACTAGACTAATCATGGGTTGCCAGTAGTACTTGAGATGGTATTGCAAGAACTTGAGAGATGTCAGAAGCAACAGTATTCACCCTTAGGGATAAGAGTAGCAGTCTGACCAGGCAGCTTCTTTATATTTAGCAAATCCCTTTGTCTGGTCTTGTAAAATATTTGTGCATTTATTTTTGTGTCAGTTGATAAGCTCTGTGTGGTACAAAAGGAGATCACAGAAGACAGGCATTAATAAAATCAGACATGCCAGGAGGTAAGAGAGGGAAGTGAAATAACTTTCCTTTTCGTCTTTCACTTGTCCTTAAGTTGTCGCTGGGTATCCAATCTGATATGATTGGATTTGTCTTCAACAGCAGAAGAGAGCACAAACTAGAAGGTAGTGTTTGTGGACCAAAGAAGGGTGCAAATCTGGGTTCTGATTGGCACATACACTTAGAGAAATAAGCTGTGAGAGTTCAAAGGTAGTGTTTTAAAGTAATTAGCACCTTCACAAACATATTTCCTTAAAATGCATTTTCAGCATTAACCTAAGGCACAATAAAAAGCTAATACATGGGATGAATAGGTATGAAATCAAGAGATTGTCTTCTGAAATTTTTATAGTAATGAAAGTATTTAAAAAATTAGAAGTATAACCTTAGTAAAGTTCTTCTGCTACATGCTTGGGTCTGCTTCTGAACTTCTTACTCAGGTGACTCATTCCATGGTCATAGAAACTTGGCTGGATCCTGTCCTTCAAAGATGTAAACGCTTGTATTTTCATGTTTGGGGTTTTTTTTACAGAGATGTAAAGAATAGCTCTTTTAAGTGTGCAGTTTTTGAAACTTTCCTTCTGTCTTCCAGTTTGTTTAATCTTCTGTTTGTCTTAATCTGATTTTGTTGAGAAGAATGGGAATGGTCTTGAATGAGACGGTTAAAAAGGACATACACATCAGCAGGTGGCTGGACCTAAACTGATAGAATTAGACCTAGGTCTTTAATTTAACTTGGCTTTAAGCATTCTACTAAATACTGTTTCTTCTTTCAACTGTTTGCAACAGCTTTTAGTCCATCTGGTAGTATAACCAGAGGATTTATGCTGGGACCACCGCTGTACACACAGGTTGTGGAACTCAGTCTACAAGACGTTCTCCAGCAGAATTTTTTGGGCCTCTTGTTAAGCGCAGGCTAAACATAGGATGTGAACCTGCTGTTGCTGTGCCAACTTACATGAGATGGAATCTGTGCCATGGGGGCAATTTCCATGTAATTTGCAATGGGATATAGAAGTATGTGAGAGAGGATGAATAATTTATGTCTGAATTCAAAATATTAGACCAAGAACCAAATCACAATTAACTTATTCTTGAAGTCAAAAGAAAATTCACATTGTGGTGCACAGTGAACATATTAATCCATTTTAAATCTGTCAACATTAAGTTTCTTTGGGCTTGCTATTGAGCAAGTTAAAATAGTTTTGGCAATGTGAAAAATCCTGTATTTTTGTCTTGTAAGACATATTTTCTAGACTGATGTTTTTAATTAGTCCAGTGAGTTTGTCCACTTCACTGACGTAAGCAAAGAAAATATCTGTTGTCTAAAGGCCAGTTGGATCTGCCTTTATTCTGCAACTTAGGACGTTTCTTTGGTTTTTGGCATGTGATATATGGTGCATGAGAAATGTACACAGTCAAACTATTTCTGTATAAATATTGAAGGAGGAGATTCTGCCCCTCTACTGCACTCTGGTGAGATCCCACATGGAGTCATGCATCCAGCTTTGAGGTCCCCATTGCAAAAAGGGCATTTCTTGGCAATTTTTATTGGAACAGCCTTTTGGAAGCAAGTCCAGAGGAGGTCATCAAGATGACCAGAAGGATAGAACACCTCTCTTGTGAAGAAGGGTTTAGAAAACTGGGTTTGTTCAGCCTGGAAAAGAGAAGGCTTCAGGATGACCTAACTGAGGCCTTCCAGTACCTGCAAGAAAGATGGAGAGGGACTTTTCACAAGAGCATGGGGAATGCAAGGGCACAAGACAATGAGGAACTAAGAGAGAGTAGGTTTAGACTAAATATTGGCAGGAAGGTCTTTGCTGTGAGAGTGGAACGGGTTGCCCAGAGAAGTTGTGGATGCCCTATCATTGGAGGTGTTCGAGCTCACTGGATGGAGCCCTAAGCACCTGGTCTAGCAAAAGGTGTCCCTGCCCATGGCAGAGGGATTGGGAAGAAGTGATCCCTAAGGTCCCTTCCAACCCTAACCATTCTATGATTCTGTAATCTGACATTCTTCTATGATTCTATAATCTTATCTTCTGTAGTAGTTCTGTTATTTTTATTGCAAATCATGTACAGTAGCTATAACTGGAACAAAGATCCAGTTGCATAGCAAGTTATAAAATGCAAGTATTTCCTAAACGCTCATTAAACAACTTTGCAAACAGAAATGTAACAGTAAACAGACATTGCCTTATTTGAAGTGAAGCTGTTTGACAACTTTTTTTTCACAGCACCCAGAAAATTATAACAAAAACTAGCAAATATATTAGCCAGATTCTAAGAGGGAGATTCTAAGTAGGCAGAAAACAAATTGCTTCTGAGTAGGAATTAATTTGTGACACACAAACTATTCTGCAAGATGTCAAGAGGTGCTCTGTGGACACAACCTTGATTTTGTGTCTCACTGAGTCACCACAGTTCCAAGTGCATCCAGATATCTATGTAAGACATTTATAAAGAGATGAGTCCCTGCAGGATCTAGCAATCCTTTGAGCTTTTGCTATCAAGGACTGGAAGGTAATATAGTAACCTTGGTACTGCCACTTTCTGCAGAGATTGTTTATCTAGCACTATGTCAGCCCTGAAGAGGGGAAAAAAATGGGAGGGAGTCAAGGGAAGGACTAATGCTGAACTATTTGTACTAAGGGTGTGCTGAAGAACCCAGAGGTCCATTAAGAAACAAAGTACTCTTGCTATTAGTGTCTCAGCCTTCAGCTTTAGAGGTCTGATGTCATACCCACAGAACCAGTGTGGCCAGTTCAAATCCCAGTGCTCCCTCACTGCCCTGCTCACCAGGGAATAGTTGTGGTTTGGGGCTTTTTGTCAGAAATGTTCTTTAGTATTTAGACACCATATATATCATTTGGAGGTACAGCAGGGCGTAGATGACAGTGCTGCTTGGAAGTAGGGGGGAATGGACAGGATTAAATATTAGACACTTGAGACTGTTACAGGGTGTTCCCTCTGACTTTTCTGCCTTTTCCATTTCCCTGCAGAACCTGGATTTATAACTGCCTGCAGTTTCTTCGTTATATCTGACACTAACCTCCTAAGCAAGTTTTCAAACTGTGGATCGATGCAAGTGAGAAATGACCTAAAGGATATGGTAATAGGGCTGAGATAGGTATTAGTCTGGGAACTGCAAATCAAACTTCCAGGTAGGAAATGCAGAATTTTATAGCACGTGAAACATAGAGCAGCATAAGATATTGGGGGAAGAAAATGGAAAGAGTTATTTAGCCTCAATTTCTTTTCTTTTACACTATTTTTGGAATAATATTTTAAAGTATTTAAGCTAGGCTTTAGTCACATAGGTGATTACCTGTTAGAAACTAGGTTACCGCCAGCTGTAGAAGTTTTTAATTTACAGTTTTTGATGGATAAGTACTGTTGGTCTCACCTGATACAGTACTCAGTATTAGGGACTGTGCAGTCTTACCAAGTTTTCAATCTTTCAGTATTCCAGCAGCAGATTCAGAATAAAAAAAGGCATTAGTTTTCTCTGTAGAACTTCAGTTTGTTTTGTAGTTCATTGCTTCCATTGATTCTGTTTGAAATGCAGATAATGACAGAAGCTATAGGCCAGCAGCTGCAGCTGTGAGACAGTAACTCCAAATGCAAATGTGGCACGCATTTAGCCCCCTGTCCTTGTGGCCTGGAGGGGTTTGGTCAGGAGTAAAGCAAGCAAGTGCTCCCAGGAGCTCATTGAGTGAGCTGGAAGGGACACTTGAAGGAAACCAAAAGTATAATTTTGACCTTTGTTACAGAAAATAAAGATTGCAAAGCTGCTCAAAGGTTTTAGATAAACATATTTTAATTGAAAATACCCTTTCAATAGAATTCACGTTTTGATAAAAAGTCTTATTTTTCTTTATGTGCAGGATTTTTCAGATGCAAGCAAACATGTAAAATCTTACCTCTTTTTTGTTGCATCCTCAATTTCCAAATTGAAATGGTGTAAAAAATGAATTCCATTTAAAAGCTTTTACCAGAAAGGCATTGTTTTCCATCTAATGTAAGACTGGCTTTATCAGGGACATTTTCACAAAGGTTTCCTTTCCCTTAGTGTATTTCAGAGTGGGGTAAAAGGAGGAAGGTCTCCACAGCTGAGGCATGAGCACTTATCCTGGCCATAAATAGTAGTGGCAGCTGTGGCCTGATAAGCTGATACTGCCCATGTCCACTCCACTGGGGGATTTTGAAGACACAGAATGTCCCGGACGTCTCCTTAGCCTCAACACACCTAATGCATGCTGGGCTCATGGGCAGCTCATGCTGCTGTTGTGTTACTTGTTTATGTTGCATGTTTGTGTCAGTTCACTTGCCTTTCATTGGAGTTCTTGCCCCTGAAAATTACAGCTTGGACAGAAAGGAGGCAAGGATCAAGAAGAGAAAGGAATGAGCGAAGAAATGAGGGCAGTTTTGTAATTAATCAGCAGAGACATATTCAACATTTTGTGATGCTGGTTGTGCAAAGGAGATAAAGTTCCGTGGCGTGAAGTGGGACAGGACACCTCATCCTCATTGTAAGGTCAGAGAGCCAAACCTTCCCAGGAGATCTGGTTTCTTATTGCTTTCCTATTTCCGTCAAAGCCACCAGGAGCTGCATGCATCAGCACTGGATCTGGCCAAGTGAAGACAGATCCTTGCAAGCCATCAGACTGTACTTCAATGGTGCAATTTGTGTGACCGGTGTTCACATCTTGAGTTTATGAAGAGGAAAGTTTCAAACACTGGAATTAAGTTGCTCAGAGCCAGAATTAAGATCTTCTGTGATTCAGAAGGGTTTAGAATTTACTGCCACACAAACTAGGAAAATGTACTGCAATCCATAATTTAAATTTAAATGAACCTGTTGTTTACTATATTATCTGATGGTGAGATAAGAAATGAATGTTTTTCTTGGAGATGAAAATAACACAAAGAAGGGCCCTGTAGAAACTGTAAGTATGCATATGGATGAAGAATGGCATATACAGTAAGTCTGATAATAGTGGAGTAGATGGTACCCAGATACTTGAAATGGGTAAGAAAAATGTGAGCATATTAATGTTGGCATAGATTAACATTCAGAGAAAAGGAGAGTGAAGCACCATCTCATAGGTGTGTTAATACATAGGAATGTTGATACACAGAAGCCAAATGAGGGAAAAGAGAACTGCATCAATGTAATTAGTACCTAAGGTCAGACCTACTAATTGATTTTTTGCTCATCAATATATCCTTCCCACGCACTTGGTGTGCATATACAGTTCATGTGACTTGAAAACGGACATAGATATAAATGAGCCCTTAATATTTAAAGAACTCTCATCTGACTCAGTTGAGTATTATAAGGTGTTTCTGAGAGTTTCTTGCATTAAATGAAATACTGCAATGCCAGTTGAAGTCTCAGTATCCCTGAGTAAATGAAAGCAAGTAATAGAACTCAAAGGAGAGTTGCATGGGATGTTTTATAAATATTTTGAAATAAGAGCAAACATACTGTGTCTTGATGATATAAAGTGTAAGTGCCCATGCTTTCACCTCAGTGAACAGCAGGGATTTGTTTAAAGTTGTAGATCAAGACCTAATACTCACAAGTAGCAAATAGATTAAATCTATAAACAATGAGACCTATGCCAAAGACCACGTGGTTTTGTTTTATAACAACTAGTCCAAGGACAGTTTGCAAATATGTATGCCAGTTTTCTGTAGATTCTTTAATACTATTTTTTTGTTGTTTGGCATATAAGAGAGGAACCTTTCCCTCCGTTGTAAATATCATTATGGGGGTTTTATGGATGAACAAATCAAACATTAGTGTCAGGGTCTAATACTCTTAGCAGACAATATCTTTGCTTAGAATTTGCTTGGACTCTATCCCATGCTTCATTGTCACCTAAATTAAAAACAAAAGCACAGGCGGTCTCTCACATTATTTGGAGAAAAGTGGCCAAAGAAGACCTATTGGAAATCCAGCAATCTTGCTGAGACCCTCAAGGTGTGAATTAAATGATGCTAGGGGGAAGGTCAGAGAGATTGTTCTGAAATCTAAATCTGATTTATTCATACCCTGTTAGTGATTTCCTAAAGCACTGGGAAGCATGGGTCTGGCCCGCCAGGTTTTCCTGGAAGCAGTGGGGAAGTAAATTCACTTCAGCAAATCTGCTGATTGTCACAGAGGATGGGTCCCAAAACTGGGGTGCAGCCTCCGTGTGGATTCCCGATGCGAACTGTCCTGAGTACCGAAGCCCTCTCTTGTCTGCGTGGTACCTGCTGTCGTTAAGGGTGATCTTAATGTGTTGCTAAAATCCCCATGACATGCAGATGAGTAAATGGGTCTGCCTCTGGGTCTGTCCTCTTAACTGGGTGTGTACAAGCAGCTTTAGGGTAAGCACTGAGTGTTTCCAATGCTGCAGTCCTAGGGAAAGGATAAACATACATATTTTTTCATTTTATCTTTCTTAGCTGCGTGCAGAGAACCTATAAACCTCTTTATGGAAATACACAATCTCCTACCCCATGCCTACCAGCAGTCATATTCAGTTTTAACTTCAGCATTCATAAAAAATGAATGAAATTTTTCCCAATGACCTATTAAAAACTGAGTAACAGCATATGGGATTTAGCCACATGGCTAGGCTTATGCGGGGACAGCCACTGTAACCAGTGGCTCTTTTTATAATCACTGGGGATTTACTTTTTCTGGATGCTGAAAAATCAGCTGTTTCAGTGCCAGATCTTTTGCAAATGAGGAAGGTACGGGTTATCTGCGTTGGGTGAGGTTTTCATCAACCTAGGTAGGACTGCATAGAAGTGAGACGAGTGGGATTTGGAGCACATCCTGTGGCAGAGTGTGAGCTAGAAGCTGAATGACAGTAATTTTAGTATCAGCTGGGGATAAAACCAGACTTGAATAAAAACCTGTGCAGTGACTGTACTTTGAAGAAGAGGTCTCCAGAAATGGCCTTTAGTTTAAGAAATGCAGGCAATATAGAATACTCAGATGACACAGTGAAATCTCATCCTTTGAGCAAAGGTGATGTTTCCTTGTGCCCTGCCACCTGTGCAGACGTAGTGCATACCCTTGACTGTAAGACAGATAGAGCTTGAGGCACATTCATTCTGAATTTGTACAGTGCTTGACTGCCCTAATGCTACTTTTAGACTTGACTTCCTTTATTTATCATGTATACATCTGTTCTTGGAAAATACACAATGGTACACCATCATATCTGAATCAGGAAGATGTTCTTCTCTTGCTTTTTCCAGAGGTCTCCTTCAAAGTATGTTGAAATGGACCTCCTTTTGTGCATGCCTATCCAAGGCCACACCATTAAAGCCTCTTAATATCCTCATGGAGTCTTGCCAAATGCTACAAAATTACCACTTTTGTCACTTTAGATTCTGCAGAATTTTTGAGGGGAAAGTCTGCAGGAATTTTTGAGACTTAGATAAATCAAAATGTAGATATTGGTTATTGATAGATAATTTATACTTTAAACTTTTCTACAAAACTACAATTCATCTACCGAATTTACCACATTCTCTCATTCTCAACTATGTGAGAGCTGAGCATTTTTAAAATGTTATCTGTATTTTCTCATTTAAAAAACTCCCAAGACCTGTTCTTTTTTCTGGCTCTTGTGTTCCCCAATTTTTTTTATCAGGGGAGATAACAGCATTAAGATTATTTCAACAGTATGACCCTTGGGGCTACAGGTGAGAGCCTTCAGACTTCAGAACTCCAGGAGTACGTTTGCAGGTGCAGTCTGCACAGAGGCAAAAGCAAAGCCTGAAGCTTGCTGGGGAGAGGGCCCAAAAACTGTTCTAAATCCTCTGATTTAAAAAGAACCTTTACATCTCTAGTATCCACTCTGTATTGCTCAAGAGATACCACTTAAATAAATTGTCAGTGTCCTTATGAAATCCCTCGGTGGTATATGGATATAAGACATCTTTTAAAACACATTAAATGAAAGAACTGTATTTTAGTTTCAGTTCTTACTGTTGTATGCCTGTATCAGCACATCAGCCCTATTAAAAATACTCTCCCAACACATCCATAGATTTTAGTTTTGACACTTAGAAATGTGTCATCTTGGCAGTCCTTTGCTGGAGGCTACTTGGTATCATTTGCCACATGTAATTAGAAATCTGAAATTTGTTTAAAAGTTTGGTGATCACCATTATTTGTGCTTTAACCTTAAGTTTTCTAGGTTTCAGATACAGAAACGGGAGTTGCCAGAGGTAATTTTTTTTCACAGCATGATGTGTCATCTGTGTGATGAAACCGGCTTTAATTATTCAGTTGGTGCTTGCAAACAGTTGCTTAGTGATTGTGTCCTTTCTGTTCAAATCTGCAGTAAAACTCATTTGTGTGCTAGGTCACTAGCTGTTTTAAGTCAGCATGGCCCTGCTGATTTAATTGGTATACACTAAGAAAATCTAGTTTAAAATACCTGTGTAAATTTAATAGTTACCTTCTATAATACTTACAGACAAGACCATGCTGACCAATAGAAGTGACATCTCTTGTGTTTTTCAGTGTCCTAGTTTCTCTTTTAGAGATGTCTTTATTTTCACTGATGGTTCTCCTGAAAACTTCTTCAAGTCAGCCCTGCAGCGATTTTACTTTTGGAAAGGACTAGGTGAAGCTGATCATATAATCATTTGGTAACTCAAGAAGACCAGCCTATGTGAAGTTTGCGCTGGAAAGCATCACAATATATTAATTCATAACTAAAAACCTTTGTATTTGAGCCCGTGATTCTTTAAAAAAAACCCACTTTTTTTTTCACAAAGCTCTGTCGTTCACTTAAAAATATTCAAACTGAAAATAAAAACACATGTTCTTCTCAGTGGGAGAGAAAGTGTCAGGAGACTAGAGCCCTAGCAGCTTACAGATTAGTCTCCCAAGCAGAGCCTGGTCTGTGCATGTGTTGTGGTAGCAGCTTTCTAGTTGCCAGGCACCAGGTGGTCACCTATGGTTGATCTAAGAAGCAAACACTGCCACAAATGCTATTAGTAGTGTGTAATGAGATTAAATCCCCATAGTATTTGCAATATCCTTGAGGTTTTTTTCACTGAAGCAGCACAGGGCTGATAGCAGCCCTTAGACAATGAAAGAGTTTAATCTGTCATTGTTGTATGCACATAGTTCTCATCGGCATTAACAGGAATTAAGCATGCACAAAAAGGGAAGAATAAAGCTTGGAAGTTTAAGCAGTCATAATATGCTAGCCGTTTCCAAGAGTTCCACAAAGGACCAGGCCAAAATTGTATTACTATTCCTACTGGATGATGTTAAGTATTTTCAGAGATTTGTGTTTTTGAAGATTAAAGTAGGTGTTTTCAGAACCATATCTGTTCCTCACTCATCCTTCTGTACAGAAGTTGGTATAGGGAGGGGATACAGGGCCAGTAAAGAAATAAGTCATCCAAGCTGATGCTTGACTGGCCTCTGGAATCGCTCCACTTTGTCATTTAGAGGGCCAGTTTTTGCTGTCACACTTCCTGGTTCATTGATTTCTAGTTTCCAAGTCCTCTGACCTCTGTTGGTGGCTGTTTTTTTCTTGCAGTGGTTATGAGCTATCACTATTTCTTGTTTATGCATTGCTTGTTGTTATTACAGTTTCAACCACTGATAAGGGTAATCGGTTTGTGAAATTTTAGAGGTTCGGTATTAAAAGACATTGCCTTTGCAACATAATGTTTGAAAATGGGTTTGTAGTTCCTGAAGATACATGCTGCCTTTTTCCCCTCTCCCTGTTTTTGATAATCTAATTAGAGGATAGTATTGTCTTTTTCTGCTTTATGACACAGTTCAATTGGTTGTACTTAAGCACATCATCCAAAAATTAAAGGCCAAAGACTGGAGGGACTACTTTATGGCTTGTTTTAATTCCAGGAATGAAACCCAGAAGATTGTTCCCTTTGTGCTGAAACAGATGAGCCTTCTCATTTTCTTCTCTGTAAAATCTAGCATTAATTAGTAGTATTTGCCTGTATTGTACACAGAGGCAATTGATTTCATATTACATTTGCAGTTTGTATAAAACCATCACAGTGAAGAATTGCACACATCCAGTAAAGAATCAGTGGAGGGAAGGGGTTTTGAGGCTTTTAAGAGGCTCTCTGTTGTCTCTACCTTGGGGTGGAACAGTTGCTCTGCTCTTTCAGACCAGGAAAGCGGATGCTGCTAGAAAGTGACAGTGAATTTAATCCAGAAATTGATTAGCAACACTGTTTATATGTAAAGCAGAATAAAAGCTTTGGGCAAGTTTTGCTGTGGAGCTGGGAAGCTGGGTGGTTGCCAGGGGGAAAGCTTATACCTGGTTCTCATTAAAAGCTTACAAATAGAGCATTCGTTATATTTTGTAGTGGTTGCAGAGACTCAGGGATATTCCACAGCCGGTGAATTAGTTGATAGTAATACTACATTCAATAGAATTCCAGTTTCCTAAAATGCACAAAAATGAGCCCAAGCATGAAAAAATACGATTTTTCCACTGTAATACAGCTGTGATGATTCTGTGTTTTGTTCAGGGAATAGCAAGAAAGCTGTGATGTTACTTGAGAAAGAAAAACTTCACAGTTCTTCAAAGAGTACCACTAGGTAAATTTTATTTAAGGAGATATTTTGACAAACAATGTAGGGTTTTTCTGGTATGTAATAAACATTACAGTTTATTAATGTAATGTACAGGGATCAAGGGTGGATTATTAACTGTGGGGTTTTTTTCCAAGAAAATACACTGATTCCCATTCCATAGGAAGATTCAAACATAAGTAATTTTAAAATACTGCAAAGTAAATTATCTAATCTGCAGTGCAAGGCTCCTAGAACAGCCTTAGTGCTTGCAAACAGATCTGTCATTCATTATTCTTGGGCTGCCAAGGTGAGGAAATCCTCTCTGATTTGAACTAAGAGGAAGAATAAAAATTGTATCTAAACTGAGAAATTTTTAAAAATACATGGCAAAGAAAACCTGCTCTAGGGAAAGAATGGATTCCCTATGTGTGAAGCCCTTATAGGTTGTATTGACTTGTCAGATTTTCAACAGGATCGGCAGATGAACTTAAAACTTAATTGCATGTAAGGTAATGATACCAAGACCAGAAATATCCTCCAGAGGATTTTAATTGGAGCTTTGGATTTGGCTTCAGCTGCTATAGTGATAAAAACCCATTAGTAAGAAGGCTGCAGCAATTTAGAAACATTAACAGAAGCCTTCTGAAGTGATCAAAATTCAGATACTTCTCCCTGAGGAGATACAAATGTATTCAGATAGAGATGTCTCGGAAAAGGAATGGCAAACTTCTGAAATTATTTTTTTCTGAAGTACTTATTTCAGTATTTATCCCTTTGCAACACATTTTAAATTTACGTCATCATTTCCCTGATGCTGCTGTGCTCCATTTTCCTTGTGAAAGTGGGAGTTGCGGTGAAGTGCAAGGAAGCATCTGCAGAGTGTGCTGCAGAGGAAAGGAAAAAACTTCCCTCCCCTGGCACTCAGGATGCTGTGGGCTGAACAGCACAGCCAGGCACTGCAGCACCGGGAGGTAAAGTGAAAGGATGTAAAAAAAAAAAAAAGTTTTAGCAATGGCAATATTTGAAAGGAAATAAAATAAATTTAACTGAGGTTGTTGAGTATTCTTTTGAAATATAGGAAGGGTCTTGGCTACTTGGTTAAATACCACTAAGGAGAACCATAATTGCTGGTGTTTCCTATCTTGATTTCAAAAGCAGATCTTTATAATTAAAGAACGTTTTCCATTCCTCATTGACCTCAGTGGCAATATTCCTATGGAGTACACTTGGATTTGAGGTAGATGCTAAGCTAGTTAATGGAGATTGGCACAATCGTACTTTAAGAAGTAATTAAAATAAATCTGATAGTTCTGTTGGTTTGGTTTGTTTTTTTCCCATAAAAAGCAGCCCTTGGAAAAAGTGCCAAGCATGTTTGGTGCAAAAAGCTGCTTAGAATCTTTAACAGACCAGTAAACAGTTTTGTCTGTAATGTGAATATACTGGTCACTTGGTATAACAAAAGAACACTTAAGCCTCTAACTAGTCCTGTGAACTATGAAATACGATGTGTTCAATAAACCGTGAAGTATGAGATAGGGGTATTGAGAAAGAAGTAGCATTTTTCCGAAATAAGATTTTATTTGGCTGTTTGACAGTTGAAATGTGAGAGATACCTTTTCTGAATAACTGACTAAAATGAAAATATCACATTGCAGGAACTATTTTAAATAAATTATTCTGGGAGGTGGTCTGCTCTGCTCAGGATGATTTTACTGGCTGGGTCCAAGATGTTTTCCAGAAGTAAAAGAAGAAATTTTCCTTCTTCCTAGACAGAGAGGGTTGTGGAAGAGGTCTGATGTTGCGCAGCTCTCCTTGTCTCCCTGATTAGTAACCCTCCCAAATGCAGTTTCAGTTGAGGACTTTTATTGACCTTCAGGACTCATGAGTCAGCTCTGCGTTACTGCAGTCTCCTATCACAGTGTGTGTTGGCTGCCAGTTTCTATGCAGTACTAGGGCACTGTGCTGTGCTGCTGAAAAATAAATTTACAGGTCTACCGACCAGCTCTGCAGTGCATCCTAGAGCACTGCTATTTTCTATGTAATTAAGATTTAAGGATAGCAGAGAGATTAATAAGAGACAATGAAAAAGCCTAAAAATATAGGGCTGACCATGGTACATATATGCCATTAATTTTCTATCTTGCTCTTAAGAACTTCTTAAGATTATTACTTCTGTAATCTAGAGATATGTAACTCAAGACAAATGCTTACAGAAAATCCGACATTTACCTACCTGCCTGCCTGAGTTCTGTGATATGCAGAATCTGCAAGAGGAAAAGATGAAATTGCTTGCCTTTTGCCTAGATAGTTCCAGACAAAGTCCTCGCAAAGTTCACTGGATGTTGTTTTCTGTTGCTGTCTGGAGCTAGGGTTTCCAGGTCTGCAGTGATAACATTGTTAGTGTTAAATAATATTGATATCTTAACAGTCAGGGAAGTAGTTTATGGAAGAATTTCAGCTCTGGGAAGTAGCTAACGGGGTCCATTAAAAAAAATCCATTATGCATATCTTAGCTGTTTTAGTATTCTCTAAAACACAAAATTGTGATGTACTTGCAGAACCAAAAGGATTGTCTAGCTTACAGCACTCTAGTTGACTTCTAAAGGTTCATGTTTCTGTTTCCATATGACCTGGGAAATTGTTTCCTTATATGTATTTTATGGGATTAAAATTCTGTCACACTTATCAAATCTGTTCTAAAGATAAAATAAACTGTGAAAGTAGTTCTTTAGAGTTCACAGTGTCTATAGAGTTATATCTACAAAACCAGTATGTGTAAATATTCTACAACATGATTAAGATACATATTTCAGGAAGCCACTCTGAAACTGTGACTATTTTGGAGGAAGATCTTAAATTTTAATTATCTGGAGCATTAGTAAGTGCTATATGTTGCCTTGAAAATAATGGAAAAGGCTATATAATTCATATAGAAAGGATCAAAGGGCAAACCAATTGGTGAATCATACAGTCCTCTAGCATCTCTGAAACTGCGTGTTTCAAGGTTGGAGGAGTGATTCATGAGGGAGACAGTGGCTCCAGGTAAATGAATTGTTGGTGAAAGCCCATGTCAGATACTTGAGTTGGAAAAAGGTGTTGTCTTCTCAAAGCTACACTGACTACAGCCGTGATGTTGGTTAAGGCAGTTCTCATGACTAGGAACATTGCATAGCCCTCTAATAAACACCCATCACTCTTTCTTCTCTTTCTGCTCTGATATTAAACTACTCTTTTCTCTAAACACTCCTTTTTTTCCTCTTCCTGTAATCACAGAAGATCATTTCTTGGAGTAGTATCATAAAGTTGCACTGTCCTTTTGGAAAGCATAATTCCAGCTGTTCCAGTTCGGATTTATGTCCTGCGCTTGCCATCCTCTTGCTAAATACTGGTGTATGAGGATCCTGGGATTTAAGTTCTACTTGTCCTGTGGATTGTAAATTACACAGGTCAATGGAACAACAGAAATGACAGAGTTCAGAGACAGCCATGCAAGGCTGTGGCATCATATGAGAAAGCAAAGACTGTTGCCAGGGATCTGTTGTCTCTACAACTGGTTAGGATATTGTGTAGTTTTCCCAGAAAGATGAAATCTTATGTATTGGGAATAATTGGTTGTTATAGGAGAGATCAGGAATGTTTGATTTCCTAATCCAAGAAGTACTCCAACAGTCAAAGTCTGTCACTCATTTCACAAAGAGGCTGGTCTTTTTTCCCACTGGTAATGAATTTTAGTGCTCCACAGCAATAACTTGTAGCTGAACTCATTGAACAAATTGATGCTGTTGACTGACTATTTGGTATATTTTTTCTTAAGTGTAAGTCAAGGGTGAACCCATTTATTGGGAGCATTGGATTCCACTACTGTTGCAAGTTTACCATATAAACAGCAAGTGGGGTTTTTTTTATTTTTCGGGGTTTTTTTACTCTGATTTTATTGAGGTCTTCAGAAGTATTGGTTTTAAATTTCACTTTTGTCCAGCGACTCAGTGAAATCAATCATGAAATCCCTAGGTTATTTGGTCCAGGTTTTGTAGCATATTCCCTCTTTTGGGAGATAAATCTATTTTAGCAGACGTTAAAATTACACTATGTAAACTTTTCTTGTTATTTTACTTTAGATTGATTTGCTTCAAATTTTCAGGGTAGCCTTTGATTTTTTAATGCTTTAAGAGTCCTTCATAGCATCCTGAAATTGTAAAGTATCAAGAATTACATGAGAAATACCATTTTCTGAAGGTGAGAAATGAGAATTGAGAGTACTAATTTACCCGACACTAACAGATGGGAGTGAAAGGGCAGCAGTTTGCTTCTACTTGATAAGTGGCTGTATTTTGACAGTAGATTAGATGTCACACAAGGTTGGCAAACATGGAAGAAATAAATATTTAGTGTGAAAAGACAATACAATTAGTCTGTTGATCAGCAAGGTGTGAAAAAGGTGATGAACTCTCTGGAATGAACTTCAGGATATTTCAGGGTGAATGGTTGCAGAGCAGTGAGGTCCCTGCAATCACTTGTAGTTCTTGCAACAGCTCCCAGCACAGCTCAGTTCATAAGTCTGCAAGTGTTAGAGATTAAAGTTTGAGGCAGAAAATATGAATCCAGCTATGAAAATAAGTGCAAACAGGTCAACTTGCACTCTCTCACTGCTGTCTAAGAGTCCTGAGCAAGGACTGGTGAACTGTTGTGTACAGTAACTGGAGGCTGAATCTTGCAGTCACTGTTCAGACTGCATAATCATCTTCTGTCTAGCCACCCACTTTCAGGACTCTGTTATTATCTGGAGGTATAAACCCAAATGAGAAATGACAGATAAGGACTTACCCAAAAACAGAAATGAAATTGTATGCCACGGGCTTTATTTAATTAAATAAATGTGAACTTAAAAATGAAAAAATACAATACAGGAGGATGCAGGACATTGCCTACAAGGACTTGTAGTTAATTAATTGATCAAAGTCAGATGTGGGTAGGAAAATCGTTACACTATCACCAGGCTGCAGCTGAACCAAATGAAACTCAAATATCCATTCCATTTATGCAGGGAGAAGGAGAAAATAAACTAGAGATTTATGCTTTCTGCAGAGTCACAACACAGTTCAGTATTGCAGCTGATCAGATGCAAGAAAGATTAACCTAACTTTGCAGAAATAACACATAATTCCCTATAAAAAGCATGTAACATTAGATATGAATCTGAACCTACCGTCATGTCCAGAGCAAGCAAGTTTAAATGATGGCAAGGAAAACAGTCACACGTCGCAGTTAGTGTCATTCTTCCAAATCTTTGTCTCCATCAGAGGCCTCAGCAATGTTAACTCATTATTAGATTTGTTCACAGCTGTCACATCAGCTCTGCATCCTAGCAGGATTTTATTTTCACCTAGAAATGTGTAAAATATTCTGATATTTGTACATATATAGGAGTTATTGCTGGAAAAAAAAATTATTATACCTTCCTTGCAGACAGCCTAAATTTAAGAAGCCATTGGGCTGAATTGAGCCCTAGAGGTAGTGAATCCATCTTCTCTGGCATAAATGAAGTTATGTCTGTGTTATGCACGCCCCATTGTGTCAGCTAGTTACAAGACTGAATGATTACCCTCCGCAGTCCCTGGCATCACCTGTGGGACTTTCAGATCTTTCCTAGGAGGAGCTTTCTGAAGTCCTGTTCTTGTAGTCCAGTGCCTGGATTAGACAGCCATTTCTCCACCAGGTCTGCAAATAATTTTCTTCTTACTTGCAAATACGGAACTCCAGAGTTTTACATCATCAGAATTTGCTTCAGTGACTCTGTAAAATCACTACCTTGCTCAGTGCTGGACACTTACCTATTTCTCCAGCTTGCAGTTCAGTTCAGCAGGCAGCTTAGCACGCTTTGGTATCCCTTTCTCAACAAAGAAGGTGAAGAGGATGGAGTGCTCCATATCATTTATGCAAGATTTCTTCAGATAATTGATAGTCTGCTGTAAAAGGGGATCTTGTTCCTTTCTCTATGGTCTGAAATTGTTGCAATGCAGTGCCTCCAGGCAGACAGGATATTTGGGGCTGGTCAGGATTACCGTATTATTTGACAATATATACCCACGGATATTTTTATTGAAAACAAGGAAAAACAGATTTATTCAGTTAGTACAAGACATAGAAACCATCAGATGACCAGTTGTCCAGACTCTGAGTACTGTGTTGATAATACAGAACTACCATGAAGAGCCCAAAGATAACACATTTGGTTTTGGAGGACAAATTTGAAGTCCACACTAGAAATAGCAGATGAAAAGTGAGCAGTTTGAAGTTACTTAAAATGTATGAGTTATTCGATTACTGTTGGCTATGCAAAAGGCTCTTTTTTTCCAAAGGAATTTATTGCTTTTGATATTATCATGTGCAAGGGATATGATAACCTTCCAATAACCTTCATCAGACATGGTAAATCTGAAACAGAGTGTAGTTGAGATGATTCTTGAACATCAGTTATTGCTTCCCAGCACAGTGGCTGACAGTCTCCAATACTGTCTTTCAAGAGTCTCAGCGTCCCTTAGAACTTTAGGGATGGATGTTTTATGGTTCATTTTGGAGAATTTCTCCCCTTAGTGTCTGGAAGCTCCTCCACAGGGCCAGGGGCAGCTGGGGTGACCTGGGTGTTGAAGCTACTTGCAAGAGCAGAGCACTGGAGGTGTCTAGCTGCAGAGGGGTCATTGCACATTCATGGCGTGTGGGAAATTTCATTAGCCAGCCTTGCAAGCTGTGCCATCTGCTAATACCACTCAGCACAGTGGCTGGCATAACACAGCCGTCGTGTCTTCTGGCAGTGAAAAGAGACTTTGAAGTTCTTTACAATGAAAAATGAGAGATGTTTAAAGTTGCCAGAGAAATGTGTTTGAATGCCAGATAGTTACTGTCTGCAGGCAGAAGGCGTACTTCGAGGGAGAATACTCCTTTCACTCTTTCTGCCAAGAATGACCACAGGAAGGATTTGCCTACTTCCTCTGTGTTTACTTTGTGTAGGAATTGTGCTGATAGGGAGCAGGTGAATGTTGATGTCTACCTGGAGTGACAGGAGAAGCTGGTGGAAACCCCTACTGAGCAGCCTGTTGCAGCAGGTACACCCATGAGCTGGGTTGCACAGGCATGCCCAGGGAAAAGTGTGTCAGCAGTGACACTTGGTTAAAATTTGAATGAGGACTTGATTTCTTTCCCTTGCCATTCGTTGGCACTTTGTGTTTGCACAGATTTAACCGAGTCACTGTTAAAAGTGTCCCTCATGTTCATGCTGCTTGATTGGCCTGCAAAAATTGACTGTGTAAGTTAAGAAAACTGTTCTGTCACTTTTCTAGGAAATGTGACACACCATCCCCATCTCAATAATCACACAATAAATGTTATTGATACTTGGATGAGTAGGGGGGCATTAGGATCCTATGGCCTGGGTTAATGAGTGCAATTTTAAGCAATTTTCACATGCTGTTTACTTCTCTCTGTTCTTGTTCTGAATCAAGCAGCTGCCAGACTCTTTGCTCATATCACTTTTTAATTTGAAGCTTTAATTAATAAAGTCAAAAGATGAGCAGATACTTGGATTTCTTCCAAACACAAATAATATCTATATATTCAAGTCTTCAGAAGGGGCTTTGACTTGCTTCCTAGAAACTATAAGCAGGTAAAATCTATCTACTCAACCACTTCCATGCAATGTGGAAGTTTCTTCCCTTCTTCCTCTGTCAAATCACAGAAATGATTGGTCACATGTAGAGAGAGGCTGCAAAAATCCAGTAAAGCAGCCCCAGATGTACACAATTCTCAAGTTCTCCCACTCCCATCTGTAATTTAGTAAGTCACAGTCTCTTGCCAGTTTTTGAGATGCTGTTGCTGCTTTCTGCTCCCACACTGTGATAGTTAATGTTCTATCTGATAAAACTATTCCCATGGGAGACTTTCCTTCATTCCAGCTGAGCATCTCACGATACCAATCTGGGCAGCAAGCCTGCATTACTCTTACAAAATTGCAAATAGTTTTTCAAAGTCTTTCCTATTTCTCAAGTGGTGACATGGGACCATATTACTGACATCAGCAAGTAGCTGCAAACTTCCCAGGTGTTCCATGGGATGGGAGCCCTCATAGTGACTCACACCCTGTCAGTGCTGGGTCCCCACCCTGTAGGGTAATCAGTAACATATTTATGCCAAGGGGTTGAAGAGGGAGGCAGTCACACATCCGTCTCTGGGTGGACACCATGTACGTGGTGCAGACAACTTGCCTGCCTCTGGAGATCAGTCTCAGGGCCCACGAACCCATACAACCACTAGAGCATTGTGTCTGGTAGGATGTGAGTAACCACCACTGGTGTTAGTCAGCAGGAGTTGTGACTCCTCAGGTCAAATCCTTCCCAGCTACACAGACACAGTCTTGGAGCAGCTTCAGTTAAGTCCAAAGTATGTGCTTTGAGCCCAATGAAAGCTGTGTATCTTTGTCTAACCTTGCATGTGGCTAATTGCATTTCTTTTCTACCTGTGTTTAATGTGTTCATGTCTAATGATATATGAGGCTTAGTCTAGCCTGAAGCAAAGTATGTGCTCAGTGTCACCAACTATTAAGCAAGAAATTTCAGTGTCTGCTAAAGGGTTCCTTTCATTTCCATACACTCCATACACTCTGCCTAATCTCTTAATTTAAGGGAAATCTGGCAAACAACTAAAATGTCAGGGCACAGAGCATCTTCTGGAGTCAACTGTGGTAACAGAGCCATCTGGATGTTTTATTGACTGTAGCTTTATATGTGCATTTCTGATAGGCAAGGAAGCAAAACTTTAAAAATAAATCAAATTGCAAAGGGTAATATCAGAACTGGGTGTTGCAGAGGGAGTAAGACCTGCCCTCTTCCCCTTTTATAATATATAATCTGTATCCTTCTTTCAAGGAAGTATAGCAGAAAGAATATATGTTAAGAAAACTAGGTCTCTTCAAACTAAGTAGATACTATCCCTAAGTTTCTAGGCACTGTCGTGCACAAGAGAATAGATTACAACCCTATCTCACATTTCACTTGAGAACACTGTTTTCCTTCTCCATCACTTTCTATCATTTGGTTGTGAGCTCGCATGCTCATAAATGTAGAGATTCCCCAGAGCAGCAGCAACGGGCGCAGCACAGTAGGAGCTCAGGGGACAAGGAGGAGGAGGAAGGCAGGACTGGTGCAGGCAGGTCAGTGAGGAAGGAAGAGGGCATTGCTGGGGCAGGTAGGGCAGCACCGAGCCTGCCCCAGCCAGGGGCACTGTGGGAATGGCTGGCTGCCCTTCCTCTCACACAATGCTCTCAGGCATGTGGAGCTCCTTTCAGCCTGACTGTCCTCAGCCTTGTTAATTTACGTCTCTTTACAGGGGAGGTTTTCTAAGTTGGCAAATAGGTCTGTGTCCCGTACTCCCTTTTAAGCCTAATTAATTATTTTAATTGATTAATATTGCGCCAAGCAATTTGCTCAGAAGGGACCGCTCTTCTGGTTTTTTAGACTAATTACCAGTCTGGATTTCTGAATTACAATCCAGTGCTATTTAATCTCACTGCAATTCTCACAGAAAGAGACCCTGATAAGAACTTGCCAATTAACATAAAGGGGAAAAAAAAAAAATCAACAGTCCTATTTTGTTTTTCTGGCATTCACTCCCAGTCAGATGAATATCACTATTAAATACAGAGACAGACTAAGTATGAAAGCCAGTAGGCTGTGAGGCTTCTCCAAACTTGCCCAGACTTTACTAATTCAGGATCTAGATGTTATTTGTATGCCCTGTCACTCTTGTTGCTTGACATTGCTTGCTACAGCTTTTGTAAGCAGGAGTGAGATAAAGTAGGGCAGCAAAGCAAGTGTCTAACCATCCCCATAGGGAACTTTTTGCAGTGCCCCAATGTTAATCAATACCAGTGGAAGGCTGAAGGGAGCATTTTGGCAGCGTGAGTTCTAGTTTTCACTTGGTTTGTCAGGGCCAGATGCTCAGCTGATGGTGGTTACTCCCTTACCTGCACCAGCTCTGTGAGACCAAGGTGAGTTATGGGTACTCCTTCAGACAGGTCAGCCAGAGGGCTGTCACACAATGAGACATACAGCAAAGGCATGGAAAGTCCTGGTCTATACTGTGATGGTTTAATTTAATTTTTCTTTTTTCCTCTCTGCACTTGCAGGTCAGAAGATTCTTCACCACAGAAGTGATGTCTTAGAAACTGTAGTCCTCATCAATCCCTCAGATGAAGCAGTTAGTACTGAGGTAAGTAAGAAATACTTTTATGGGCATGTCATAAAAGCTCCATTAAGTGGACCTGATGAGGACACTGAGGGAGATGTAGTTGAGGTGATTATGGAGCGTCAGTCACTGTCTGCCAGCTTAGAGACTGACAAACTCAAATACTATTTTTCAAAGTCTTAGCCGAAAATGAGAGCAGGTCCTGACTGTGAATAAAAGGCTATATTTGGAATAAATATAATGAAAAATGTCATCCATCCCTTGATCTTTTCCCTGGTTTCCCAGGATCCTAACAAATTGTCAGAAGCATAGGACAGAAACACGCCTCTGATCCCAGCATTCCTTTTTTCATAATGCATCAAATTCTCTTCTTGATGGAGTGGATGCAGCTGTAGTTAAGCTGCCTCTGCTTTTCTTTCGCTTTTCCATTGTTTGGGGCCTATTTTATGTACGAAGAAAGTGTCTGAAGGTGCCCAGGGACAAATTTGGGTCTGAGAGGAATTACCACCTCTGTGGTGGTGACTCTAGGTTGATCTATCTGTCCTTCAAAAAGCATGTGACATGATTAGTGAACCCTGGAGAGTGCCCATAAGAGGACTGCCAATTCCTTATTAACTCAGTGAAGTCAAAGAACTGATTGTGTAGCTCAAAGACAAAATTGATTTATTTAGCTAGTGAGACTGAAGGTTGAAATAATAGGGATAATTGCATTGCTGGTCTGTGCTCAGAAGCACTGCCACAGTCTAATTTCTTTTGGGAAATAAAGCATTTCTGCTGGTGGTCACTGTTGAAAAAACTATTTTGCTGTCAATTGTTAAATGATGTTGAACACAAAGAGAAGAAAGGACTCCAAAACAAATGAAATTTCTGAACCTGTAGAAGTATAAAAGCCACCTTAGTCAATGGGAACTTACTTACTATAATGCAATGTGTGAAAATCTCTTACAAGCCATTGGAGGTGCTTGGTAAGGACAAGGGGGTCACCAGGATAGCAACTCTATGCATTCATTCTGAGTAAAATGCCATTGAGTGTGTGCATGTGTGAAGGGGTGGAAGAGACTAAAAACTGCAAAAGCAGGGAAATGCTATTTTTGTTACTGTTGCTTGTCGTTCCTTTGATGGATGACTACATGGAAGAACATGATCTGACATCCATTAATGATTTCTGAACCCTGGGCTTACTCCTTTGGCTCTGGAAGATGTTTGGCTATGTTACTGTAAATTTCATCTCACAAGACTTCGGGAGGTTATCTTTACTTTCATCCTGGTCACAGCTAGGCGGATGAGATTTAACTTGGCTGGCTAAGCAAGGCTCTGAATAGACTCAGTTCAGAAAGAGATGATCAGAAAGAGATGGCAGAATTCAATCAGAGGTTGGAGAAGACATTCTCTTTTCACTATGGCAAATAGAAAACTCAATTTCACATATCAGAGATTTCCATGGTGCATCTAGGGGAGACAGAGATATACCATGAAGCTCTGACTTCACCAGAAGTGGAACTGGAATCTATTCACTCAGGAAAAAAACAAAGTGCACAAAGAAACAAAAACCAAACCAAAGTAAAACAACAGCAAAAAAATAAAACTAAGCCAAACAAACAAAAAAAAAAGAGAAATAAATACAATATACCTGATCACCTGGCTGTTAATAACCTTACCTGGTGGTAGTCCACGCATGATTGTGCCTGAAGCTCCTGTCGTGTTCTGTCAAATGCCAAACACCTCCCATAAGAAAGAGGCCCAAAGAGAGAGAGATTGTTGTTTCCTGAAGAAAACTCCAATGGACATTTGCTTCCTTTTTAGGAAGTCCCCACTCCTTTGCTTTAATGTTCCTGTGACTGTACCATAGGTTTGGGGAACCACTGATCTGCTGATGTGCTGGTCTCTGTTCACACTCCATCTTAAACTCTATTTTGACTGAGCCTACATCTTGCTGTGCACTTCCTTCAACCAATTTTGAACTTTAACCAACAGCTAAACTGAATGGAGTTATCACCTTGTAGTATTTCTTCTAAAATTGAGTGGTCTTGAAATCAGGAGACAAATTTCTGGTAGTCCCTCAAAAAACCTTATTTGTACACAAAAAACCTTGTTTGTATGAGTCTCTTAAGGTCTTCCATGTGTACCCATTATGATCTGTAATCTGCAAATATTAATTTACTTACTTTCTTGGCATAGTTTGCTAACTCTGCAGAATGTACTTCATTGTCAATTAATAAAATAGGTTGAAGGGGAATTATATGACCGTCAGATATCAGTGACTCACAAGTCAGGAAGTAGTTTTAATGTTGGAAAACATGATGAGTTTACACAAAAGTTGTCAGATTGATAAACACTGCTGGCAGCAACAAAAGAAAACTTAGAAGAGGAAGCCAGTTCTGATATGATTTTAATAGAGTGAATAGAGAGAAGATTTAAGTAATGCACATCAGACTAATGATTTCACTTATTTATATTTTTGTCTGAAATAGAAATAGATACACTTAATCCATATATAACATTTCTGGATTTATAATTATTTAGTGCAATTAGTGGCAGACCAGCATTAGTCCTACATTTAATTAAAGAAACTTTCTGCTGCTCAGTATCAGGGTCATTTATTTAATAAAATAACAGTAAAGACATGGTAGAGTTGGGATCTTCTTTGAGATACATACTCTCCAGTATGTGTTTTCTAGTTGTACTGGAAACGTGAGTTGTTCAGCAGAGATTCAGGTTAAGCCTCTCTGGCTCAGCCTCCTGGCATTCACAAGAGTTATTTAGAGAAATTGATAGCTTAAGAATCGATATAAACCTTGGAAAGAATATCTTGCTGGAGAGCTGAGTTGATTGTGTTAGCTCCATGGAGATGGAGCTTGGATGCAGTATCATGTGGAGTTGTCCCAGATGGACTCTGCTTGTTTGCTCAATTAGTGTAATATGTGGATAGCATTGTTCTGAAATCACTGCTTTGGTTTGATTTAATTCTTCCTTAATAGAGGAATTAGTTCACTTGAAATTCCTAGTTTACCATAGACTGAATTGGTTTGTCAGTGTTCAATAAGACTTTTGAAGCATTTGCAAAGCGTTTACTGAGCAGTATAGAATCTTACGCAGGTTTTGTTTAGTTTTGTTCCTAAATTTAGAATATATGGCTTTCCCTTAGCATGCATGTAAATCTCTCCCTTGGGAGGGGTAAACAAGAGTAATTAGTAGCTGCAGTAAGGGTCAAGTAAAGTAACAAGCATGTGCTCTTATATAGTCTACCAAGGTTGTCCTGATACATTTCTGTAAAAGTATACCAAGAACTATACTATGAATAAATTTGTTGTTAGAAAATGATTTCTTCATTCAAGTTGTATTCTGTTCTGCTCCTTGCTATTTTTTCCATGTCATTAATTTGGTTTATTCTTCAGACCTTCTTTCTAATTGCATCTTGCCCCTCCTTTTTTTTTCATGTTTTCCCCTTTCTCATTGTCTTTTGTAAACAGCAGTATAACTCAATAATGTTTTGAGAGTCCTGTTCCAGAGACTGGTTTTAAATTAGGAGGGATAAACTGTGTGTTCTCAGTGGATTATTGAAACACTTGGTTACTCCCATTATTGATGTATTTCTCTTCTTCGCTCTAGGTGCGCTTAATGATCACAGATGCTGCAAGGCACAAGCTCCTTGTTCTAACTGGCCAGTGCTTTGAAAACACAGGAGAACTCATTCTTCAGTCGGGGTCCTTCTCCTTCCAGAACTTCATCGAGATCTTCACAGATCAAGAGGTATGTTTAGAAAAGTGTCTTCCATGCTTTACATGCTGGCAGAGATTCCTAGAAGACTAAAAGTGGCTCTTTGTCTAGTTAGAGTTACCATAGGCATCCTGGTGCTGCTGCTCTTTACTCTTCATTATAGGGTTTCTTGCAAAATATTTATTTATTTTACTTTAGTTTTCATGTAAATTGCCAAACAAAATAATTAAATATTAGTTTGGGAAATTAAATTACAACATTCGGAAAGAGAAAATGGAAGGAGATAGTGCTGTGTTTAAAATACACAGGTTGTTAATCTAAGGTGCACATACAAAATAGTCGAATTGAACTTGACACCAGGTTCTTGCCTGCAGCTAATTAGCAAGTGGCATTAATTAGACAGAGTGTGGCTGTTAGAATAACTATTTTTTTGCACCATCTACCTGTTTAACTTTTTTATAGTAGTGTCTAAAATATGGCCAGTGAATCTGTAAAACTTGTGGTTTATACATACCAATAAGATAAGCATGAAATTTACCAATATTTAATGCCATTTTTTTCATTACTTGTTACTTTGCTCTCTTCCTTAATGTAAAGCTGAAAGCTCCCATAGGGCAGGAATCCATAGTAAACAAGCTGTCATACTTAATTTAGCTGCCATGTAAAGTATATATTTAAATAAACTGTATGGCTGCATCCATACAAATTTAGTTTCCACTATTAATGAGAAGCGTGTCAGTAGACTGAGATTTGAAAGTTCAGCACTGAAATAGCATAGTTTACGTGAGCTCTGGTTTGACCTTTTTGCATTCATATGATCTATTCTCAAAGCCTCTTTGTTCAGCAAACAGTTGGGGAAGGAGCTGGATTCCCACTTTCTGAGATAGTCCTGGCACCTAAAATTCAACTGGCACTTCTCAGAGTTACTTTTCTATGAAATTACAAACTCAGGTTCATTATGTCTCTGTCTAATGAGCTACACATAATTACTTTATGACTACATGCAAAACTAGGGGCAAATGCTACCATTACCGTTAGAAAACAAAATTATTGCTTGGAGAGTGGAAGGATGGGGGTTGGCCATGAGTTGCAGATGCTGTGGGATTGCTGCAGGAGCGGGTGCTCAGGGCACACTCCCATGGGCTATGAGTAAGGCTCATTTGGCTCATCTCTGTGGCTGGCAGTGTGCTCACCAGCCAGCTGGCATGGCTCTCAGCAAGTATTGGCTTCCAGCCTATTGTTTCTGAAGCCTCGGGGTCTCAGTGTGTCTGCAAGCTTTGACAAAACCAAAGAAAGATTATGTTTGCCGTACTGCAGTTTGTGTGTGCAACATTTTTTAAAAAATGAAAAAAATAATTAGGAAAAAAGGTCTAGAAAAAGTGGTTACTGGTTTTCTGTGTGGTGACAAGGTGAAAGAATTACTGCTGTCTTGATCCTAGTGGACTTGGCAGTGCCAGATTTACAGTTGGACTCAATGATTTTAAGGGTCTTCAGCAACATAAACAATTCTATGATTCTATAACCACGTAAGATGGGAGTAAGTGTTTCTGGCCTCTGCCCATTTTTACTTCACTGGGCCAAACCTGAACTAAGGTCAAGGAATGTGCTTGCAAATAAGTAAATACACTTTGGGAGATACTTGTATGAAGTCTAGTTCAGAAATCCATCACTAGCATGCAGAACTCTCTTAGGCAAAGCCTGAAAGCAGGATTTTCAATTTCTCCTATGTGGGAATGTGTAAAATTTCCCATTCCCCTGCTTCTGCAACAACAGCTAGAACATGAAAATCTTTCTTTGTACCTTTGTGATTCAGGGTAGGAAGTAATAATTGCGTTTTCTCTGAGCAGCCAACTTACTGTTTGCCTTCACTAGCTGTGACACTTTTAAAACTTAAGCATTCCTCAATAGATGTCTCTCAGTGTTTAAAAAGACATTCTGGTTTACAGGTAAATTTCTTTGCTCATACAAGGGTTTGGAATTTGGAGAAGAGAAGGAGTGGCTACATCTTTGTGTTACTGTCTATCCCTAGTGTCAGCATTTGAAATTCAAATCCATTGATACTTTTTCTGAGGCATGACTGAATTTGCTATTCCTCACAGATACAATCTGTGCCTGGAATAAATCTCTTTAATTTTTCATTAGCCTGGGCTTCCAGTGGCTTAACACTGTATGCATTATGCATGCCAACTTTAAGGAGCAAAAAAGTCAGAATTCAGAAGTATGAAGCAGAAATCCGAATGTGATATAATATAAACTGGAGAGGACTCACCCCAAACCTTGACACAGTATATTCATTAGCCCAACATGTTACCATATGATTTTTTTTAATCTCGACAGAAAATTGGCCTTTTATGAGAAACAGTCTGTACTCCAGTTTTATTTCTTTATGTATGCAACAGACTTGGATTTATTTATTCAGAGGAAATTATTTTTATTATGTTTGGCTCTCCCTAATAATGTGTTTTCAGCCCTGATCAGAGACATATCATAAGGAGTACTCTTGACATTCTAAATCCATTTCAAAGCTGTCATCTGTGCTGCCCCTCTTTTCTTAATTCTGCAATAAACAACAGCAATGGCTCCCCTATTGTCCTTATCTTTCAGCCTTTTCAGCCTTTTCTCCATTTATTCTTTCTGCTTTGTTTTTTTCTTTTGCTGTCATTCAGACAGGGCTGTGTCTGACATATGGGTGAGATTTATTTATACTCCTGTCAAATGGTTTAGATACTCAGTAACAATGATACAGGAAGGTAGAAAATATTTATTTTGGGCTTTATTTATCTCTTGGTTGGACTGATTTTTTTTAATAACAGCCACTGCATCTTTGTTGAGTTCTGTGTTTGGTAAATGCTAAAAATAAGTTATGTAACACAAAGAAAAAAGTGAGACCTACACACAGAGAGGCCCAAAGATATCTAACACAATTGAACATCATTAATCTTTTATATATTAATTTCCTCTGTTGATACAGCTTGTGGTCGAAGAATTTCCAGTTATTCAGCTGTAGTGTTATCTATATCATCCTTATGAAAAATGTTCCTAAAGCTTGAACTGACAACTGAATCTCTGCAGAGAAGGTTATGGCAATTTGCATGATGATATGCTGGCATGTTTTCCACTGACATTTTATATCTGAGTTACTTCTTTATAGAAGTTTGGTGGTCTCTTTGTTAAGGGCAAATAGAACAGAAATAAGCTACATTTAACTGAATTGTCAGTTAAAAAAAGTCAAATGGAAGTATCTGTGAAACTGAGATAAGGTAAAATATGTCATACTTTTTCATGTTTCTCTACATATCTGGGACCATCAAATACTGTTTTTTAGCTCAGAACCCTGGAACAAAAAACAGCTCTTTGTACTGTGGCATGGAAATTCGTATTTTCTGTGCCTTTATTGCAGCAGTTGGTTTTGGTACTAGAATGTTAACTAATACTGTCAAAATTAATGGAATTACTCTAGATTTCAAATTTTGTGGTCCATGAATTTTAAATTAAACTAATGACAAGGGCATTTTTAACCCTATTTTTTTTCTTGATCTTTCTTTGGCTCTGGACCTTGGAATCTCAGAAGTACAAAACTTAGAATCATAGATACCTAGAATTGTTAAGGTTGAAAAAACAAATTCACAAAATTGTTTGGGCTGGAAAAGATCTCAAAGATCATCAAGTCCAACTCTTACTCAATACTGCCAAATTCAACACTAAATTATGCCCCCAAACACTACCACATCTTAAATACCTGCAGGGGTGGTGACTCAACCACTTCCCTGGGCAGCCTGGTTCAGTGTTTGACAACACATTTGAGGAAGAAATTTTCCCACATACCCAGTCTGAACTTCCTCTAGTGCAATTTGAGACCGTTTCTTGTCATCCTGTCGTTTGTTACTTATGAGAAGAGACCAAGCCCCCACCTGGCTGCACCCTCTTCTCAGGCAGTTGCAGAGAGCAGTCAGATCCCCCGAGCCTCCTTTTTCCAGGTTAAACAACCTCAGCTCACTCAGCCACTCCTTATCAGACTTGTGCTCCAGGCCCTTCACCAGTTCTGTTGCCTTTCTCTTGATATGCTCAAGCCCCCCAGTGTCTTCCTTGGAGAGAGAGGCCCAAAAACTTACAGCTGTTTCCATTTCGAAGTATTAACTCATTTCTTAATCACAGAATCACAGAATCATTAGGGTTAGAAGGGACGTCTGGAGATCATCCAGTCCAAGGCCCCTGCCAGGAGAGGGTCACCCAGAGCAGTTGACACAGGAACACGTCCAAGTGGATTTTGAGTATCTCCAGAGAGGGAGACAGCCTCCCTGGGCAGCCTGTTCAGTGCTCTGCCATCCTCAACATAAAGAAGTTCTTCCTGATTTTGAAGTGGAATTTGTGTTTTAGCTTATGGCCGTTGCTCCTTGTCTGGTCACTGGCCACTATTGGAAAGAATCTGGCACCATCCTCTTGACACCTGCCTTTGAGATATTTAAGATGTATTGACAAGAATGCCTGTCAGACTTCTCTGGACTAAACAGGCCCAGCTCCCACCTTCTCACCACCTAAGAAAGATGTTCCAGTCCCTTCATCATCTCTGTGGCTTTTGCTGGACCCTCTGTAGTTCTTTGTCTTTCGTGATCTGTGGGGACCAGAATTGAAAATAACCCTCCAGATATGGTCTCACTAAGGCTGGTAGAGATCATCTCCCTCAGCCTGCTGGCTACACTCTTCCTGATGGAAGGAATGGTGCTGGCTTTTCAGGAATGGTATCCCCTAGGGATACAATTGACCATCTTGGCCACGGGGACACATTGCTGGCATACAGTCAACTTGTCATCCACCAAGATTCTCAGGTCGTTCTCAGCAGAGCTGCTTCCCAGCAGGTCAGCTCCCAGCCTGGTACTTGGGGTTACACCGACCCAGGTGCAGAACCCTGTATTTGCCTTTGTTGAACTTCAATCTCTACACCCAGTTCTCCTTTTGAGTTAGCCTTTTGAGGTCATGCTAAATGGCAGCCTAGCCTTCAGGTGTATCAGCCACTCCCCAGTGTCATCAGCAAACTTGTTCAGGGTGCATTCCATCCTTTCATTCAGGCTGTTGATAAACAGTTTGAATATGACTGGATTCTCCTCGGCTGATCACAACTCTCTGAGCTCTGCCATTCAGCTGGTCCTTGATCCACCTTGCTGTCCGTTCACCTAACCCACATCTCCTGAGCTTACTTATGAGGGTGTTATGGGAAATGGTGTCCAAAGCCTTGCTGAAATGGAGACAGACAACGTCCACTGCTCTCCCCTCATTGACCAGTCTTGCCATGTCACGACAGGAGGCTGTCAGATTGGTCAGCGTGATTTCCCCTTGGAGAATCCTTGCTGACTGCTCCTGATGACCTTCTTTTCTTTTATTTGCTTGGTGGTGACCTCCAGAATGATCTGTTCCATCACCTTTTGAGGGGTAGAAGTAAGGCTGACTGCCCAGTAGTTTTCTGAGTCTTTTTTCTTCTCATTTTTGAATACAGGAGTGACACTGACTTTCCTCCAGTCATCAGTCATCATCCACCTCTCTTTTTCTCCATGATTTTTCAAAGAGTGCCTTAGCAACATCTGCCATCGCATCAGGACCCATGGATTTGTGGATGTTAAGTCTGCCCAGCTGATCTCTAATGCAACCCCGTACAACAAAGAAAACTCTTCCTTTCTCCAGCCCCCCTTATCTCCAAGATCTGAGGGCTGGCCTCAGCAGTAAAGACTGAGGCAAAGAAGGCCTTCATTAATTCCACCTTCTCTAAGTCTTCCATGACCAGGACACCAGTCTGATTTATCAGTGACCCCACATTGTGCTTCATCTTCCTTTTGCTGCTGATGTACTTGTAGAAATCCTTCTTGTTGTCCTTCATGGCCATTACCAGGCTCAATTCCAGGTGGGCCTTGACCTTCCTTGTTACATCCCTGCATATTCTGACAATGTTCCTATAGTCCTTCCATGTCGCCTGTGCCTTTTTCCACATCCCATAAATTTCTTCCTTCCATTTGAGATTTACTAGAAGCTCCCTGCTTATCCATGCAGGTCTCCTGACCCCTTTGGCTGATTTGTTGCTCATGGGAATACATTGGTCTTGAGCCTGAAGGAAGGATGCCCTGAATACTGACCAACTCTCTTGGACGCCCATATTTTCTAGAGCCCTGAACCATGGGGTTCCTCCAAGTAGTCTTTGAAGAGGTCTAAGTTCAGGATTCTAGTCCTGCTTACTGCTTTGCTTCCTCCTCACAGGATTCTGAGTTCTACAATCTCATGGTCACTGTTCTGAAAAACTCTCCTGCAGCCAACCTTGATAAAACTGGGAGCAATACTGGCTTTTCAGGAGCCAGCCCACAGAAAGACCTGAACAAACAGTGGTGTGGTGGAATATATCCCATGGGAGAAGGAGAAAGGATGGCAACTGCCCCAGGGAGGATGCTGGCCTCCTCTGTGTGGCAGTTGCTCTCTGCCTGGATGGACTGGACCAGCTGGGAGACTCATGGGCCCATGGTAGACATACAGTGGCAGCTCAGGCTGCATTATCCCCACAGTCCTCATACCCTCCCAGTATAATAGTCAGTACCATCCTTCTATAAAGTATGGAGGAAGGCAGGGGGAACCTTGGATCCTGTTGTCCTTTGGGCAGTACTGACCAGAAATAAGGTCCTCCTTTGTATTTTAAAAAATAAGGCAGTAAACTAATTGTGATACCAGGTTACTTTAGTGTCTCGGATGGGGACTCACCAGTGCAGAACCAAATGAAAAAGGTTTTATCTATCTGATCAGGAAAGATTATGTGTTGACATTAATTGTCATTAAAAAATGAATTTGTGTGCATCTTCTTGTGTTTTTGTTTTTAACCCTAGATTGGTGAATTGTTGAGCACCACACATCCTGCCAACAAAGCCAGCCTAACTCTTTTCTGCCCTGAGGAAGGGGACTGGAAAAATTCCAACCTTGACAGACACAACCTTCAAGACTTTATTAACATTAAGCTCAACTCAGCTTCCATATTGCCCGAGATGGAAGGACTCTCTGAATTCACAGAGTATCTGTCGGAATCAGTAGAAGTGCCATCACCTTTTGACATTTTGGAACCTCCAACCTCAGGAGGTTTCTTGAAGCTCTCCAAACCCTGCTGTTACATTTTCCCAGGGGGAAGAGGGGACTCTGCGTTGTTCGCAGTGAATGGATTCAATATGCTTATCAATGGAGGATCCGAAAGAAAATCCTGTTTTTGGAAACTGATCCGGCACTTGGACAGGGTCGATTCCATTCTGCTCACTCACATCGGAGATGACAATCTGCCAGGAATCAATAGCATGCTTCAGCGAAAGATAGCTGAACTAGAAGAGGAACAGTCTCAAGGATCTACTACCAACAGTGACTGGATGAAAAATCTGATCTCACCTGATTTAGGAGTTGTGTTCCTTAATGTACCTGAGAACCTGAAGAACCTGGATCCTAATTTTAGAGTAAAAAGGAGTGTAGAAGAAGCTTGTTTTACTCTCCAGTATTTAAACAAATTGTCTATGAAACCAGAACCTCTTTTCAGAAATACAGGAAATACCATTGACCCTATAATTTTATTTCAGAAAATGGGAGTTGGCAAACTTGAGATGTATGTGCTTAATCCTGTTAAAAATAGCAAAGAGATGCAATATTTTATGCAGCAGTGGAGTGGTACTAACAAAGATAAAGCTGAATTCCTGCTACCAAATGGCCAAGAACTAGACATTCCATTATCCTATTTCACCTCTGTCTCATCCCTGATTGTGTGGCATCCGGCTAATCCTGCAGAAAAAATAATCCGAGTTCTCTTTCCTGGAAACAGCACCCAGTATAATATTCTAGAGGGACTAGAAAAACTCAAACACTTAGACTTCCTTAAACAACCAATGGTTACACAAAAAGACCTAACTGGGAACATTGCTAGTCCAGCTGTGAAACAAGCAAAATTGAAACAACGAACAGATAGCAAGGAGAGTCTGAAGCCTGCTGCAAAGACTCCACCAAGTAAGCCTGTCAGAAAGGAATCTAAAGAAGAAACACCAGAGCCTGTGAAGCCTAGTCCAGTACCTGAAAAGCCTCAGAAGCTGGAAAGCAAAGAAAAAGTTCCAGTTAAAAAAGAAAAACCAGCAAAAGTAGAGACCAAACCAATAGTGGTGGAAAAAGACGTGTCAAGTAAGGAAGAGCAACTAGTGAAATCTGAAATTCCTGAAAAACAAAGTACAGATGTAAAACCGAAAATGTCAAAGGAGAAGACAGTGAAAAAGGAGGTCAAAGCAAAACCTGAAGAAAAGAAAGAGGACAAAGAAAAGCCAAAGAAAGAGGTTTCTAAAAGAGAAGAGAAAACACCCATCAAAAAAGAGGAAAAACCAAAAAAAGAAGAGATCAAGAAAGAAGTTAAAAAAGAGGTGAAAAAGGAAGATAAGAAGGAAACTAAGAAGGAAATAAAGAAAGAAGCTTCAACAAAAGAAGCTAAAAAAGAAGCTAAAAAAGAAGAGAAGAAGGAAATCAAGAAGGAAGACAAAGAAGCCAAAAAGGACATCAAGAAGGTTCCTAAAGAAACAAAGAAGACAGCAACTCCTTCAAATGAAGCCAAAAAGCCAGCAGCAAAGCCTAAACCACAAAAGAAAGAGGAACCTGCTAAAAAAGAAGCAATACCTGCTGGAAAGCCAAAGGAAAAAGGAAAAGTTAAAAGTGTGAAGAAGGACCTCAAAGTCAGTGGAGCACAAACTGCCCTTGCAGCAGTTGGAGCCGCAACTGTAGCAGCTGCAGAAATTACAGCCGGTGGAAAGGAGCTTGAAGCAGAGAGATCCCTTATGTCTTCACCAGAGGATTTAACAAAGGATTTTGAGGAATTAAAAGCTGAAGAAGTAAAAACAGTAAAGGAAACAAAATCTGAAGTTGCACTTATAAAGGATGATCTGAAACTCACTGGCACAGTACAAAAAGACACCTTTGAAGTACAAAAAGAAAAACTGGATAATGAAGGACCTGCTGAGTCATCTGATGAAGGCATAACTACCACAGAGGTTGAGGGTGAGTGTGAACAGACACCTGAAGAATTGGAACCTGTGGAAAAACACAAGGTTGATGACAATGAAAAGTTTGAAGATGAGGGAACTGGCTTGGAAGAATCATCTGAAGCAGATTATGAAGAAAAGGCAGAGACAGAAGAAGCTGAAGAACGAGATGAAAATGAAGTAGAAAAAACACAACTGGATGCCACAAAACTATATATGGAAGAATCAAGAAAAATTCCAGGCTCAGAAAAAGTAATGACTCAAGTAGAAGCTAACATTAAAGATGAAAAGTATATTGAAAAGGCAGATTATGAGGCATCTGATGAACGAGCTGAAGAAGACAGGGAAGAAGCAATAGAAAAGGCAGAAACTGAAGAGACTGAAGAAGATGAGGAAGACAAAGCAGAAGACATCAGAGATGAAGAGGAAACTGAAAAAACAGAAGCCGAAGAAGATTATGTGATGGCAGTGGTAGACAAAGCTGCAGAATCTGGTGAAGCTGAGGATAAGTATGGCTTACTTATAATTACACCAACTAAACGCTCGGAGTCTCAGTCTCCAGTGATTGAACCAGCTTCTTCTATCCATGACGAGACACTACCTGGTGGTTCAGAAAGTGAAGCCACTGTTTCTGATGAAGAAAACAGAGAAGATCAACCTGAGGAATTCACTGCTACTTCAGGTTACACACAGTCTACCATTGAAATATCCAGTGAACCAACTCCAATGGATGAAATGTCAACACCCCGAGACGTCATGAGTGATGAAACTAACAATGAGGAAAGCGAGTCACCCTCTCAGGAGTATGTGAACATTACCAAGTATGAGACATCACTGTACTCTCAAGAGTTCAGCAGACCTAAACTTTCTCCACTTCCAGATGCTTTTAATGGGTTATCTGAAGGATCCAAAACAGAGGCCACAGAAGGTAAGGATTATAATGCCTCAGCTTCCACCATCTCACCACCCTCTTCATTAGAAGAAGACAAATTCTGCAAATCCGCATTCCAAGATGTATACCGGCAAAGAGAAGGTGAAATCCAAGGCACTGACAAGTTAGAAATCAAAGAACCCTATCAAGAAGATGGTGGAAAACAGAGTTCAGCCAAGAGTCCAGCTGACAGTTTGTCCCCTCCATCGCCTGTTGCCAAAACACCACTGAGTGAACGTAGTGTGAACTTTTCACTCACTCCCAATGAGATCAAGGTTCCTTCTGAGTCTGTCCCAACTGCTAAATTGCCTGATGTACACCAAGAAGTTGCTGAAGAGCACTGTGCAAGCCCTGAAGATAAAACATTAGAAGTAGCATCTCCCTCACAGTCTGCTGCTGGTAGTGCTGGCCACACACCTTATTATCAGTCTCCCACTGATGAAAAGTCCAGTCAGCTTCCCTCTGAAACCAGTGAAAAATCAACAGAAGTTCCTGTTATCTTTGAACTCATTAAAGACAACGGTGAGTCTGCCAAACCCAGAATTAGCCCTATGGATGAGCCTGTGCCAGATTCAGAATCTCCTACTGAAAAGGTTCTCTCACCTCTACGGAGTCCACCACTNAAACCAGTGAAAAATCAACAGAAGCTCCTGTTAGCTTTGAGTTCAGTGAAGTCAAAGATGAGTCTGCAAAATGCAGAATAAGCCCTATGGATGAGCCCGTGCCAGATTCAGAATCTCCTATTGAAAAGGTTCTCTCGCCTCTGCGGAGTCCACCACTGATAGGTTCAGAGACCACTTATGATACATTTTTGAGTGCTGATTTGAAGTCTCCCACCAGAGATTATGGAAGTCCTTCTGAGGGGAAACCTGAAAAAGACAAGTCACCTGTTCAGATGAGCCCAGCTTCTGAAGCAAGCTCTGTGGGCCTCTTCCAAGAAAAACAAGATGAAAAAAGCATGGAATTTATGGTAATTAAGGAAGGCTTCAGCCTGGAAAGGAAAATGGAGGATACAGAACCCAGTAGCTCCCAGTCTTCACTGGTCTTGGATGAGCGAAAGTTAGCAGGTGATCTCTCCCCAACTCAAATAGACATCAGTCAGTTTGGTTCTTTAAAAGAAGATACCAAAATGTCAATTTCTGAAGGCACTGTCTCTGACAAGTCTGCGACTCCTGTTGATGAGGTTGTTGCAGAAGACACCTATTCCCACATAGAAGGAGTAGCTTCTGTCTCTACAGCATCTGTTGCCACTAGTTCATTTCCAGAACCAACCACTGATGATGTATCTCCTTCTTTGCATGCCGAGGTGGGATCCCCTCATTCTACTGAAGTTGATGATTCCCTTTCAGTGTCAGTTGTACAAACACCAACAACTTTTCAAGAAACAGAAATGTCTCCATCCAAAGAAGAATGCCCAAGGCCTATGTCAATTTCTCCACCAGATTTCTCACCTAAAACTGCAAAATCAAGAACACCAGTGCTTGATCGCAGATCTCCTGAGCAGTCAGCTATGTCAGTAGAATATGGTCGGGAGTCACCTGAGCAGTCTTTAGCAATGGATTTTAGTAGGCAGTCTCCAGAATATCCTGCTGTAGGCACTAGTATGCACCATATATCTGAAAATGGACCAACAGAAGTAGATTATAGCCCTTCAGATATACAGGAGTCTCCTTTTGCACGGAAGATTTCACCTGTGGAACAGTCATCTTACTCTCAAGAGAAAGATATTTCAGAAATTATTTCAGTTTCTCAAATTGAAGCTTCATCCTCAACCTCATCAGCTCATACACCTTCCCAGGTAGCTTCACCACTGCCAGATGAAACTTTTTCAGGTGGTGTTCCACCCAGAGAGATGTCACTGCATTCTTCTTTTACCTCAGAAAAGGTGCAGAGCCTAGGAGAAAAGCTGTCACCAAAATCTGACCTATCTCCATTAACTCCAAGGGAATCTTCTCCCCTGTATTCTCCTACTTTCCCAGATTCACCTCCTGCAATCGCAGAAGCGGTGTCAGCTAGTCACACGCCTTTGTTGTCACAGCAGGTGTCTTCTGTCAAAGCCTTTGGTTATCAGGAACCCCTGTCAAAGCACAGCCCAGAACCTTTACTCAGCCCAGATAAAGAAGATTCGGAGAAAAGTAGCAGGTCACCAGAAGAACTTAGTTATTCGTATGAGACCAGAGAGAAAACTGCTAGGTCACCAGAGAATATTAGCTACTCCTATGAGGCAGTTGGGAAATCTACTAGATCACCTCAAGCCATGGATTATTCCTACGAGACAAGCAGAAAAACTACTAGGTCTCCTGAGACCACAGATTATTCCTATGAGATAACCAGGAGCACTTCTAGGTCACCTGAGGGTACAGACTATTCATATGAGATAATTGCAAAAAATATGAGGTCATCTGAGGTCACAGATTATTCTTATCAGATAACGGGGAAAACCACCAGGTCACCCGGGGCCACAGATTATTCCTATGAGACAGCTGGGAAAACCACCAAGTCACCCGAAGCCACAGATTATTCCTATGAGTTGACTGGGAAAGCTACCAGATCACCTGATACTATGGATTACTCATATGAGACAACAAGGAAAACGTCTAAGTCACCAGAAGCTGTTGGCTACTGCTATGAGGCAACTGGGAGAACCACCAGGTCATCAGAGGCCATGACTTACTCTTATGAGACAGCTGGGAAAGCCTCCAGTTCACCTGAAGCCACAGATTACTCGTTTGAGACAGCTGGGAGAGCCACCACAGGGAGGTCACCCGAAGCTACCAGCTATTCCTATGAAGCAAGTGCACATTTTACTCCAAGTAAATCGTTAGCAGAATCCCGTCAAGATGTTGACTTATGCCTTGTGTCTTCTTGTGAATATAAACATCCCAAAACTGAACTTTCACCCTCATTTATCAATCCAAATCCCCTTGAGTGGTTTGCAAGTGAAGAACAGTCTCAAGATCAAGAGAAGCCACTAACTCAGTCTGGGGGAGCTCAGCCTCCTTCTGGGGGAAAGCAGCAAGGGCGGCAGTGTGATGAAACCCCTCCCACATCTGTGAGCGAGTCTGCCCCATCTCAGACCGATTCGGATGTTCCCCCAGAGACTGAGGAATGCCCTTCCATCACTGCAGATGCTAACATTGACTCAGAAGATGAGTCAGAAACCATTCCAACGGACAAGACAATTACGTACAAACACATTGACCCACCACCTGTCCCAATGCAGGATCGCAGCCCTTCCCCCAGGCACCCTGATGTTACCATGGTTGATCCAGAGGCTCTGCCAGTTGAACAGAATTTAGGTAAACCTTTGAAGAAGGACCTCAAAGAAAAGACAAAGACAAAAAAGCAGGGTACAAAGACCAAGTCATCTTCTCCTGTTAAAAAAAGTGATGGTAAATCAAAACAAGTGGCTTCACCAAAGCCAGCTACAAAAGAATCTTTAGACAAAATTTCCAGAACAGCTTCTCCAAAAAAGAAGGAATCTGTGGAGAAGGCAACCAAAAATATCTCTAATCCAGAGGTAAAGTCTCGAGTGGAAGAGAAAGATAAGGATACCAAGAATGCAGCAAATACAACAACATCCAAGTCGGCAAAGACTGCAACCACAGGTAAAGACAAATAGTAATACCCTAGTGTTACGGTTTTCTTAGCTGTTGCAGTGTAGCTAGTTTGCCATTATATCAGCTGAGAGTGTGGTTTGTGGCATATCCTCAAAGAAAGTTCAGGTTTTAAGTATAAATCCAATATGTAAATGCCACATTTAAATGCATGAATTTCACTGGTTTTACTTCTGTAATCTGAGAAAATTGATGTCAGTTTGCCCAAAGAGTACATAAAATAGAAAGAATTTAATACGAGCTGTCTAAACAGTTAACCACCTAATAGAATTGAAAGTACCACTTTTGTAGGTGAAGTAAAATCAGTAGCAAGGTAAACCCCTTTATTCATTGTGAGAAATAAGTAGATACAATTCTCTTTAACATAAATTAATACAATTTAATATTGTGGGAGGCAAAGTCACTGTCTCTCTTTGGATGCTCTTATCACTTTGCTTTATTGATTTTAAAAGCAGCATTTAAAAAACTTAAACTAAAAGCATTTTGAGTGAATATCATGTATAACATGTACATCACATAATCTGGTCTTATTCTATCAGTGATGACTAAATATACAGAAAGTTAATGTAATTTTGAATGTCTGTTTTACGTTCTAAGTAGCAAAAAAATATGAATTCGATTACTGAAGGAGGTATTGTGCTAATCTGTTGTTTCTAGCAGACCTTGTAAGGGACTATTTGGGGGATAGTTTGATTTTCCTGCTGTGAGGACTGATGCTCTGTTGAAAGCTTCTTTTCAAGAAGCAGTTCTAGGATTCAGCACAAACAAATGAACATTGAACTGTCCTTAGCTTCCCCGTTTTTGGTAGTCCACTGTTCCTTTCTCACACCATCGCTTGCATCTCTCTGTTAGAAGATACATTTCAAAGCAGCAATGTAGTTATTCATGCTGTGCATTTCTGTAGCACTTCAGCTCTACATTTAAGTCATCAGGCATACTTCTCAGGTGTGTGCTGGAATAATTAGTAATGACATAAAATTGTAAAAATGTAGCAACAAGTATCTTAATCAGTGTTGGTATGCACAATTAAAAAAGAAACCAATGATTTTTTTTTATCATCAAAGATGATAAAATATTTTGTAACAAAACCAATAGCAAAAACTCTCTAAATCAGGAAATCTTATCACATTGTTTGGCATTTTGCTTTATTGTGAGTGTCAGGACATGCTAGACAACTGTAAGGGAGTTACTGGCCTTACACTGTTTGTCCCTAAATTGATCATATTGCTCAGATAATTATTTACCAAGCTTAATCAACATGAGAAAGCTAATAAACCATAAATGTTGATCATCTGTGTAAAATTACTGGCTGAAGCCCCATTTTTAGTTTACACTATGATTCAGTTTGGAGCAAAGATGTGATTTTTTGTGTAATACTTTTAATGTGTTTTCATGTTGCACTTCACTTTGACTGAAGCACTTCTTAGTAGAATAAGTACTATATATACCATGTACAGCAGCAAAGAAATGCTTCCCCCTACTTTTTGCGATAAGTGGCTAATTTGTGTATGCAAATAACGATCCAGCAGGCAGACAAATACTTGACTCTGTTCCCTGAATTGCTTTGCAACTTTCTCCTTCCAAGTTCCTCCTTGACCCTCTTTGTGGTCACATGTAGTAGCTTCCTGATGCATCTGTAAGGCAGCCTGAGCATATCAATTGCTATCATGTCTTGCTACATACCTCAGATTTCAGGACAGCTTCAAATTTTCATGGCTTCCTGTGTGATACTTGATTTTATAATCATTTGAAAGCCTAGACTTTCAAAAAGGTGCACTTCTTCATCAGGAAAATAATACCACCATTTACTGAATGGTAATTCAGTAATCACAGCCCTGCATAGTAATTGTTGGATAATAGTAGTATATTATTGGAAAAGGTTCAGCCAAATTTTTTATTGTGATTTTTTTATTGTATTATATAGTTCCAGTTTTTCAGGTTTTTCCTCCCATTACAATCATAATTGGGGTACAACAAAGCTGTAACATGTCATTATATGTGGGAGGGTAATTCCATAATTGTACACATCTCATCTCAGTGTTTATAACAGTAATTAATAAATGCATGCTTTTAACCAGCCCGCGATATATTCTTCTGTTGTTTGGTTTCCAAAGGACCTGGGAATACTAAGGTGGCAAAATCTACAGCAGTGCCTCCGGGACCTCCAGTGTATTTGGACCTGGTGTACATTCCCAACCACAGCAACAGCAAGAATGTTGATGTTGAGTTTTTCAAGAGGGTGCGGTCATCCTACTACGTGGTGAGCGGGAATGATGCCGCAGCCGAGGAGCCGAGCAGGGCTGTTCTGGACTCCCTGCTGGAGGGCAAGGCGCAATGGGAGAGTAACATGCAGGTAGGCTCACTCCTATCTCAACCTGGAAATCTAACCTTTCTCAGTTATGAGAAACTAGAGCACCTCTGGAGTGGATTGTGGCTGCCAGAGAATGGGGCCCTGTCTTGGTTTTAAAGACAGGTGTCTGCCAAGGAAGGCAGGAACCTCATTTGGAACAGAGAATATGACAAGAGGAAAGAGAGAGCTAGGACCTGCAGCCAACGCCTTTTCCCCAGACCAATTCTCCAGGTATCTCTGCTCTTCCCCAAGAAATCCCCAGGTAAAAAGAGAGAGTAGCTAGCTGGACTCCTCCCCTGAGGTGTGGCAACATCTTTTGCCTCTCTTAAGTAGCCAGTCGTTATTGTCTCCTAGCAATCGTGGGAGAAAATTCCTTGAGAGAAGGAAACAAAAGGAAGAATCCTAAACCCCAGCAGGCTCCCAGGCTGGGCACCAGTGAAACACACATTGATGATGTGTGAAGCACAGAGCTGCACTGCACTCCCTTCAGACCAGTTCCTGGTTTTTAAAAGAGTTGAGAACTGGCTTTTAAGGCCATTTGGCTGTTTCATAATTTTACTGCACCACATATATGATCTGAGTTTGGCATTGTTGCGGTTTTCAGTAAGGAAGAAATGTTTCACACTTTATAGAGTAATTACATGCATTTGGAAACTTAATGTGCCTTTCCATTATGATGAATAAGTAAACAAAATATTTGTCTATAATCTGAAGAGTTATCAGTGCAGATTACAACCTGATACTTCTCTTGAAAGTGCTGTGAGAAATGAGCCTCAACTCTTTCAAATTTTTAGAAGTTTAATAAGGGATAAAAGGGACAGTAAACAGCACCAGTGCGTAGCTGTAGCTAGAGGCACACCAGCTAATCATAGCAACTCTCCTTACACAATTTTTCAGTGCATTAATCAAATACGTATCCATAAAGATTATACATATTCAAACATTTCTTTAAACTATTTTACATGTTCCAGGAATTCTTTAGCTTGGTTCGACCCCTGCCCAGTCTTTTTAGAGTACGTGCAGTGATCATGGATGTGACTTTGAGAGTTGTGTCTCACTTCCGTGGTTTCAGCTGGCAATAGTCATTGATAATCGGAGGGTCAGTGGCAGAGGTCCTTTACATCTGTTCCTCAAATGTTATCTGACCATGCAGACCATTTTAGCTATTTCCACAAGTATTTTAAATGAACATCAGCTATTTCACAAATTTATCTGAGTTATTCTCACTACTCTCAGTTAGTTACAAAAACAAAGGCATTAGTTATTATTTCACAACTACAGTTACTTCTGCAAAAGTTAACACATAGCATCCACTTTAATAATTTGCAAAAGCCTAAACTATAGTATATGTTTATCACATTAAAACATACAAGTTACACCGAGGCCAAGGCATTGGGCACAAAAAGCTGACAAATTACACTATATTAAAAGTAGTTAAAAGTGATTACAAACTGTACTATATCAAAGTTGCTGTGATTCATAATAATTTGCAAAAGCCAATACATAATAGCAAAAGCCAACAACTACATAGTTATTTATAACAGCACCTTACAAAACCAGCATTTTATTTTGATAAACTACTTATTTGCAGTCATTCTACCTTACCTTTTATCCATCCATTTATTCAAGTATTTATTGCATAAAAATCTGCTCTTTCCAAAAGGGAAACATACTTGTTGGCTGGGGCTTCTTGAAAAGACATTTTGCATATCAACTATTTCTGTGGTCCATTCAACAGGATTTTTATTTTGTGTTGCAGGTGACTTTAATCCCAACCCATGACTCAGAAGTGATGAGGGAATGGTATCAAGAGACCCATGAGAAACAGCAGGATCTCAACATCATGGTTTTGGCAAGCAGCAGCACTGTTGTTATGCAAGATGAATCTTTTCCTGCATGCAAGATTGAACTGTAAGAACAAGACCGTGCATCACAAGATTAAACTTTGTTTCCAGAAATTCTTCAGTTTGAGAACACCTTTTCTGAAAATTCAACTCATCTATTTCAACTGCTGAACTATATACCTGCCAAATGCTATACTGTGTCACAGTGATGCAAGTCACTAATATTTTTCAGTCTTTGTTGGTTGCTAAGGGAAATAACAGTCTTCCCATAGTAGAGTAAAAATTACTGCGAAAATACAGATCCAGTTGCATCTCCACTGAACATTTTGAAACCATGCACTAGCAACCCCAATTGACTTTTGCCAGGTAGAGGCATTTGCCCTCTAAAGAAACACAAAGAGAGAAAGAGAGAGAGGGGTAGGAGGAGAAAGTAGTAAATTATTAGGTCTGCATTAGTCTCATGGCAATAGATGTATCGCTTACTACAGTCTGCTTATGTTCTCACATGAGAAGAAAGTTTTAAATTTTTATCAATATGAGCTATCACTATGGGGATCCTTTTTTTAAAGAATTAAGTTAGCTCAAACATAAAAAGAAAGAGAACATGGCTAGGAAGGGATGTATGACCTAATCACTCATCAGCAGCTTTCCACTTTAATTTGAACTCTGCATACTGACACACCGTAACAATCATAGGCCAAATATGCATGTAGTCTGCACCCCATCCAGAAGCCTAAAACCTTTCTTACAACATGCAGAATTGTTGGTCTAAGGCATGCTTCCAGCAAAAGCCCACTCGCTCCAGCCAGAACTGACCAGTCCACATGCTTGAACACCCATGTCCACTGTCGATTAACTGAAGCAAAATACCAAAGCGGTCGGGAGTACATACAGCAGACAATTTGCCTTAGGAAGTGACTTGAATGTACAAAGAAACTTGATGCACTTATTTTTTAATGCTGAGACAGCTAATTTATAAAACATCTGTGTAGGATCATAGTTACACCAGTAAAGAAGCGTGAGTGTGCATGTGTGGTATTAGGAACTTATCTGACTGGTCAAATGGTTTGGTGCTATGAATTACGTATATTAGTTATGTGGACACTTCATTGATGCACCTGGACAGCTCACCAAGGCAAGATGAGCTTTTTTTTGAAGGCTCCTTTCGTACTGTGGAAGCAAGATTGAAGTGGTGTCCAGTATCAGAGTTACAAAACTTAGTGAAACATTCAAAATGATGGAAAAGGTTACCTGTGAGCCTGTACAGTATTCAACCTTCCTTTGTCTTACCTGATTTTATTTGTTTAATTTAAGAGTGAACATGGGAACAAATGTACAGAAGCCTTTCTTTTTAGTGCTGCGTGAACTTTTAATACATGATTTGTAACAAACATTTTAATTTACAGGTAAATGCAAAGAAAAAGTTTTTCAGGTGAAGGCATTCTTTTTAGTAGTTTTGTAGGATACAGGGGTAGTGTTGTTTAAGATTCTAGTGAGAATGGATATTGAGGTAAAATTTACTGAAAACAGTCAACTGTCAATACCTTTTTGGGGAGAGGGGTATGGAAGGATACCCTTGTTATAAAATTGTTCTGTTGATGATGACAGAAAATGGTATTTGAGAAGTTGATTGCCCAATACTTAAAAGGTTGTAACCTACATTCTCAACCCTCCCAAGACCTTGAAAAAGGATAGAACAAGCAATAAGCTAAAATAAGTCCCTTCTTCTCCCTTCTCCTTCTCTTCCCCTTTCCTTTCCTCTTTCCTCTATTCTCCCCTTTCCTCCTTTCCTTCTCTTTCCTTTACTCCTCTCTCCTCCTCTCATTTCCTCTTTGTTTTATTCTTTCACTTCCTTTCCTCTTTCTTTCCTTTCCTCTTCCTTAACTATTCTTTTTTTCTTCCTTGCCTTTTCTTCTTCATGTCTCCCTTCTTTTCCTTCTCTAGACTGCTTGCAGAGGAACAGCACCACTGCTCTGTGATTTAAGACAATTTGGATTTTTTAGTCTCAGAAGTTCTACCCCAATTAAAAAAATCTTGTTGCATTGCAGAAGGTCTGCAAATCTGAATTTAAGAAGGTGTAAAGGCCTACAGCACGGTGTTAGGTGCTGTTTGTATGAATCACCATTATGGCTGGTATTAAGTTTTACAATGTAGTTAACTATGACCTCATTTTATTTTCTCTACTTATAATTTATTTCAATTTTACGTTGTTAGGATATTTTTGTTTGATAGGTGTATGTTTGCACTCCTAATTTTTATGAGGGCTTTTTAATACTGGTTTAGGGTCTTGTAAATGTGGGCTTCTCATGCCCATTTAATGCTGTGAATTACTGTTTGTCAGTGGTTGGGGTTTTGATTTATTTTTAATGTCTTCTCTTTTTTTTAGGTTTCTCTAGCAATGCTGTTTTATTTATTGCTATACCTTTTAAGTAGTTAAGAATAACTCAGAGTGACTGTGGCACAAAAGGCAGATGGAAATATATTGTGAAAACAAGCATGTTTGCTGGGCTCATGTCATTCACTTAAAAATGCTTTTTTAATACATAGTCTACAAAGATATGGGCAAAATTTTTGGCAGAATAGTTGTATTGTTTCTACAAATCTTTCTGATTTGTCTACTTGATTATATAGGTCAGAATTCAAACCTTTTGAGTGGGTGGGAACAGATTTTCTGGTTTTCTGACAACACCTGAAATGGTTTGTATCTCTGCTTTGGTAGAAAATTGTTTTAAGTACAGCAGTGGTCTTGTGACTAATCTCACTCCTGTGAATCAGGAGCAATTTCACTACTGTCAGGGAAGTTACAGTTATCTGATCCTACTGTAAATTAAATTGGAATCAAGCCTTAAATATGCCCAAGCAAGTTTATGATGGCTGAAACATTTGTTTTACTTCTGAAATAACAATGATAATTAGACAGTTACAGTTAACCTTAACATGTATATTTGCTTTTTTTTGCTGCTACAAGAATATTAAAACCCTGGTCTGGCTATTCTGAGGTATTGTAATGCCTGTTCCATCCACTCCCTTCCAAATGGCAATGGCACCTAGATTCAACACAGCGATGAGCTCCTCCACTGGCTCCTCTTGCCCTTAATGACTTTCCTGCCTGTGGATCTAATCTACCTGTGCTAATCCTAGTACTACACAACTAGTTTAGTGTAACAGTCATCAAAATGTACTGTGTACATTAACGATGAGTGCTGTTGATCAGCATAGATTTCTAGGAGCATGGTTTGTTATTGATTACTCTAATTGTAAAGATTCAATATCTGAGTGCAAAGAGCACTCCATTTCAATGATGGTATTACCCATAACAGCATTCCCAGTCATGATCTTTATGCTATTAATATAATGCTTCATGTAATTCAATGAAGAATTAACTTTGGGGATCCCATCCCACTCTTGAACTTGGACAGGGCCTCTCTTGCATGCCTTTTCAAAGTCCTGTGGTGGGCCTGACTCATTGACCTCTATTCTCACCCCATCTTTCATAGAAATCACTTTTGATTTTTTTTTTACTTATTTTACATACTGTGGTGAATGGAGATAACTGTGTATATGAATGTTGGGGTTTTTTTAATTGTCTATGATAGCTTATGCATTTTAGGAGAGTTCTGGTACTCTTTTACTAAGATTTAATAAATTTGTTAATTGAATTTTCAATCCCTCCCAACACAAGCAAATGAGCTCCAAAGAGCACTTGCTGTGCATTTGGAACATTTCTGTCATGCGCTTCTCTTTGTTCATCTGTCGCCAGAGGTTCTTGCTCAGTAATGATGTTTTTGAGAGAAATAGTAATTTTCTTGGTCTGGATTTACTAGAATATGAAAAAATATAATGTTTACACTTGAAAGAAAAGCTTTCATCTTTTCACTTAATAATTGAACAAAACACTAAAATCAACTAGGGGTAAGCATTTCTTAGAATGCAATTATATTATTCACCTGGTTTAAAAATGTTTGCTATTTAAGATTTAAAAAAAAAGAAAAAACTCTTGTTTGTTGTGACTTTACAAAAAAAAAATCTTAAAAAAAACCCAAGTAACTAAATAAAACAATGGCATAAAATATAGAATGGAAAAAATTTAAGAAGCAGCTTCTCTCTACTAGGCTAACTAAGAGCTCCAGATGGCAGGAGCTACCTCTTCAAGACTGGGCTGTAATCTCAATGTAAAAGACAAAATCTGAAATATGCTTTCACGCATTTGCATGCAGCCATTATCTTCCAAACTATGGAAAGAAAGTCTTGTGGCTGGCTGAGAAGCACCTCACACACCTCCTCTCTCTTGTTCTGAATGGTGTTTGTGTCAGTCTGCAGCTGTGTATGGTATTATGTCTTATAATCCTGCATCACTTCTATTCTATCCAGTCATATCTAATGTAGAAAATTAGTTTCCAGTGAAAGTAATATGTAGTGCTTTTATGATATTTGTGTGCAATATCCCCTCTTCCATTGAGGATATTTGATGTAAAGGAATCAAACTCAGTTCCACAATAAAATACAAAAGTGGTAAAGTGGTGTTGACATGTTTCTTGTCTTTGTGTATGTACGTATTTTTAAGTTCTCTCTTTCTCTTAGTCATTATTAGCTAGTATATGGGGGTTTTTTCTGAAGATCAGTGATTATTTGAATGGCAGACAAACCCTAATCTCTCTTTAGAAACTGGAAAATAAATGTGGAAGGATACTTCTATCTTGTGGTGTAAAACATTACCATGATGTACCATGACATGGCTTCTCTTTGTTGTTCTCATTTCTGTCTTCTTCAGCAGAATGAGAAAACACCTCATTTTCAGTAAGTACTCTGTCACAGATTATGCCAAATAAAGTTACATCAAACTGAGCCCACCCTGAGGTCTTTTCCAAAGTTGTAGCAGTTCAACAAGAGTATGCAGCTTGTCTCCAGTAGTCATGGGCCCTTCCTGACCATCACTGCCCATTCATCTTGTTTAGAGGGGACAGAGCATTTGGGGAAGCTGAGCCCTCAGTTCAGTTACTTACTGTATAAACATTACAATTCCTCTGCTGCTATTTAGGGATGCTGTGCAAGATCAGGCTTTCTGCCTCTGTAGTTCCTTGCTGCTGCAATGCCTGCTGTACTGAGGTGCAGCAGTCCATGGTGATGGCATGAAAGCAGGTAAAGGCTGGGGCACCAAAACGCAAGGGTTGCTCATTCCCAAGAGAAGCAGAGGTCCTGTGGGATTTCCTTCATCCTCAGACAGCAGTCTTCTTTTACAGGCCCTTACTCATCTCCAAAATCCAAGGGTTTATTTGTAGCTTCTTATGACAATAAGAAATGCTGTACTTGGCTTGAATTGGGCTGAGCATGGTGGAATAGAGAAAAATTATGACTAGGTAAGGGAAGTCAGGTGCTGCAAATCTTACATCCTAAGTGTAATTCTGCGTATGTGTACATCAAGGTTTTCTAAGCTGTTGTGGTAGAGTAACTACTTAAAATATAGAGAACTACTTAAAATATATTAAAATGATTGTGCGAAGGAGACTAGGTCAAGCTTCAATCCCAGTCATTTACTTGCAGCTGCACAGCAAAGTTCTGGATTTGCATAGGTGTAATGGGCCAGGCCAGCCTGGTGTGTGGTGTTTGGCTTGCTGCTTCTAGATGCCACATGAAAGCTCCTTTCTTCAACACAGCTTAACAAATTCAATCAGCTTATGAGGTATCATTTCAGATTCCATGGGAACATGATGGTTCCTCGTATCTTTTCAGTCTATCAAAAATGGGGGATCTATCATGTGGCATCCTAGACTGGTGGACTATTCATTCTTGAGTCCTAATGTTCTGCGGATGGAAGGAAATTTTAGCTTTTCATTGTTCCTAGGGTGTGGCAAAAAAGACGTGTTGAGGGGTCTCTGATTAACAGCTACAGTAACACGCCATAGATCCTGGTTCTGCCCAACATTGCAACTACACTCCTTGGCTTTCTAAAGCATCTCTGGGCCTGGAAGCTTTGCCCATGTTCTTTATTCAGCAAGCACTTTTTGACCACTGCCTGCTGCTGTAGTCACTACTCATCTTCCATGGATGTGATTAGTCCACACTAGCATGTACCATCCTCTGTTGTGCTGTGTGTGCCTTCTTTGACACCATCTCCCACAGCATACTCCTGGAAAAGCTGGCAGCCTGCAGCTTGTACATGTGCACCCTTTGCTAAGATCTGACTGGTTGTCAGGCCCAGAGAGTGGTGGTGAATAGTGCTGCATCCAGTTGTACTTAGTGGTGTCCCACAGGGATCAGTGGTGGGGCCCAGTTCTGTTTAGTATTTTTATTTGTGATCTTGATGAGGGGATCAAGTCTACCATGATCAAATTTGCAGATGATACCAAGCTGGGAGCGAGTGTCAATAAGTTGGAGGGTAGGAAGGCTCTGCAGAAGGACCTGGACAGGCTGGATTGAGGGGAAGAAGCGAACAATATGAGGTATAACAAGACCAAATTCTGGGTCCTGCACTTTGGCCACAACAACCACAGGCAGAGCTCCAGGCTGGGGACAGAGTGGCTGAACAGTGGCCAGGCAGAAAGGGACCTGGGAGTGCTGGTGACAGCATCTGAACATGAGCCAGCAGTGCCCAGGTGGCCAAGAAGGCCAATGGCATCCTGGCCTGGATCAGCAATAGTGTGGCCAGCAGGACCAGGGCAGGGATTGTTCCCCTGTACTCGTCACTGGTGAGGCTGCACCTCAAATCCTGTGTTCACTTCTGGCCCCCTCAATTTAGGAAGGACATTGGGGTGCTGGAGCATGCCCAGAGAAGGTCAGCAAGGCTGGTGAAGGGTCTGGAGTTTAAGACATGTGAGGAGCAGCTGAGGGAGCTGTGGTTGTTTAGCCTGGAGGAGGGTCGGGGGTGAGCTGATCCCTCTCTACAACTCTGTGAAAGGAGGGTGTAGCCAGGTGGGGGTTGGGCTCTTTTCCCAGGCATCCAGTGACAGGGCAAGAGGACACAGTCCTAAACTGCATCAGGAGAGGTTTAGGTTGGACATTAACAGGCATTTCTTCACAGAAAGGATGATTGGCATTGGAATCCCAGGGAGGTGGTGGAGTCACTGTCCGTGGAGGTGTTTAAAAAAAGACTGGATGTGGCACATAGTGCCATTGTCTAGTGGACAAGGTGGTGTTAGGTCATCACTGGACTTGCTAATCTCAAAGCCTATTTCTCAAATCTTTTCCAGCCTAGTTAGTTCTGTGATTCTGTGATTCAGGTTCAGCCCAAAACTACCAGAGGCTGCATAATACTGACTGCCCTCATGATAGCAGATTTGATGGTTTTTGACTGTTATGTTTAGCATCATTTCCACCAGATATGAAATCCAGAGGAAAACTACAGCACTAAATCAGCAGGCACTATAGTCTGCAGAAGCATTTTTCACTGGTCACACAGATCTTTACCACCTGATGTAGCTGCTTCTCTGCACTTCAACAATTCCAGCTTTACCAGCCCCAGTATCAATTGCTGGCAAGGTGGAGGTTGACTGTGCATCTGATGCCAGCTTCACTGCCAAAACAACTGCATGCCATGATTTACACATCATACTGCAGATTGGTCCATCACCTGTGCTTGTGAATCACACAGAAAAGATAATTGAAGTATCTGGAGCATATGCCCTAATACAAACAAAGCTAAACATACCTAACAATGCCTATATGCACTGGAGTTGCTTCCTCTATACCTATTAAGGTCCAGAAGATAATTTTGATTGAGTTTTACAAACCTCATGTTATTTTACCTCAGCTCACCTGCGTTATTTTCTTAAGAGCTGAAGGTAAACTGAACCACTGAGCCAATTAAATACTTAAAATGAACCCTCCTTGAGAGTGCAAGTCAGTATACCCAGAGCTTACAGTTTCCAAAGATGAAATTATACCAGCAGTTACCCTGTGCAAGGATCAGAACAGGCTTAAAAATTTCTTTGCCTAAATCACTTAAGGGAGAAATTGTCAAAATTTGCAATAAGCAAGATATATTGAAAGCTGAATTTTGTCCTGTGCTTGTCATTGGGGCTCTAATTCTAAGGTTATTTCTGTGCCTGGGGAATTTGCAATTTGGAATGGGTAGAGTGGACTTGAGTTCATCAGAAAGGTTTAAGAGTAGCACAAGTCAGTACTATGCAACTCCTAGCTGAGTTCAGTGACAACTTTGATTTCCATGGGGACACTGATTTAGCATAGGTGGCACAGTTTTCTACCACGTTTAGAATCTAAAGTTACTTTTGAATTTATGTTTTGTCACTAATTTTTGACCTATACTTCATTCTCCACAGTTTTATTGTGATGTGATCAAATATTCAAATATACTTTGCAGGGCTGAATTGTAGTTTGTACATAAACTGACCCAGGTACCTCAGCAAAAGTGGATGCTGTTTAGCAGACCACATCTTGCATCCATCTAAATCAGTGGTGCAACTCCCTTTTGTAACTGGTGACTCCAGCTTCCTGAGGAGGCAGGGGAAGAGAGGACACTTGCTAACCTGTGCCCCAGGCTGTCTTCTGTCTGTCTCAGCAGTACAGTGATGACTGCTCAGGTCAGAAATCCTCTTGTACCAGCCAACCTTCACCCAAAGCTGGCAAGCATCATCATCCTAGTCCTACAGTTTAAGGGTGACCAGAGAACCCTGGGATGGGCAGGCAAGCAGCTGGGACAGGCCACTTAGGGAGGGAACAGGTGCTTGACACCAGCACTGTGTGTAGGACAGCAGATGACCAGGTCTGAAAGCATCTTGTAAGCTTATCTTGGCAAGGTCAGGTGTTACCATAAATAGGGCCCATCTGTGCAAGGCTTCTGGCAACATTTATTTGAGCTGCAAGAGTATAAATATGTAATTTCTTCTTGTGAATAATGAATAATGACCTTCAGTGCTTGGCTGGAACTGTTCTGCCAGTAACACTCAAGGGAGGAAGAGTTACATATTTGCTTGCCTCAGCAGCAGCATATTTGGTGTCTGCCATGGGTTTGAATTGGGATGCTGCTTTTTTTCTCTTAAGAGCAGCCAAATTCTTACCAACACACCAAGCAGGCTTTGCATTTGTATTGGCCTCTGTTTCTTTTGGCTAGTATCGTTGAAGGGACTTTCCCAGACCTGGGAAAACATGGGAGAGCTGTTAACACTGTTTGGCATATACAAGTCTGGCAATTCTGTATCACACACACTACCACAGTCAGGTATTATTTGGGCTGTTCATCACAGCTCAGTGACTAGCAAGCCAATGTACTACTGCTTATAGCAATGGGAGGTTTTCTTCTGCCTTTAGTTATAAAAACACCAGGAAAATGAGTAGGGACATTATTCAAAAACTTGCAAGAAAAAAGATGCACTACTGTGATTTAGAAATATACTGACAAGGGACAAACTGCAATAACTTTAATCCTAATCACAGCTGTTGTCAAATGAAAACAGGATGTGAAGGAACATTTCTAGGAGCGGTATTCCAAAAACATGAGCTAATGTTACTACCAAGAAAGATTTTGGTCTGTCCCCTCCAGGAAATATTTAGCCAGTCCTATTCACATATAGAAAGGTCTAGACAGCTGTCTGAAACAGGACAGCAAGAACCAAAAATGTTTCAAAAAGCTTGAGAGCATCCTAGTGAGAAAGTGCTCACTGACTTGTGAGCTTGCATCACAGATCAAATCAAGCACCAGGGAGCAGGTCTGGATGAACTCAGAGCTTTTCGTGTTTGTAGAGCACAAAGCTATTTTTTAATATGCATATATATATATATACGCATCCACATTCTTCCCTTAGCATCAGAGCTCACATTTAAGCAGCAGCAGATCAAAAGAAGCTGTATGACTTCCCTGCCCCTCCTCCTTCTAAATGTGGACAGCTGCATCCCAGCAGGTGACGGCGAACACAGCAGAGCACACATGGCTGCAGGCATCTGGACAGAAAGGCTTTTGACTACTTGGGGCCCAGTTTCACTCCTAGGTGCTGCTTCAAACTTCTTTTTTAAGAGTAATTTAGCAAGAAGGTAGAAAACAGGTTCTGTGTGAAATGTGATTTATGCAAGGGGGCAAATAATCAAGTCTTAGACTTCCTGGAGCAGGAAGGAGAAAAGCAGGTAAGTTAAGCCAAGTTAGTTGACATTCTGTTGATTTTTCATGCTGTTGCATTTTGATACAGAGCTACTGTATGTGTCTTCCTGGGGAAGCATATGCCTGAACAGCATATTCAGGCTGTCTGAATTAGCCTGTCTCACAGCTTGTCTGTCTTACTGTTGACCTTGCTCAAAGCCAGCAGGTAGGAGAGAGCACCAGAGTACCTTCCTCCCCTCCCTCAAGCTTCATTTGCTAATACATGTTTTGAGCATCTTGAGATTCAGCTGTATCCACAATCCTCAAACCTCAGGGTGCCCAAGCACTTGGTACCCCAAACTACTTGCACCACTGAGATGTGGGCGCAGGGCAGAGACATGGCTAGCCTCCTTGGAGAACAAATAAATGTGGGATGATAAATAGGAGGAACTTTAAGAGAATCACAGGTGAGATCAAAAAGGAAGCAGCAATGAGGACTGCTGGACAATTCAGGAGGGTGCAGGTACACGTATTGAACATGTAAGGATTTGCTAGGTGTGAAAACAGTTTGGCTAGACAAAACATTAGAAACTGGTTGCTGTTGAGACCATGGTGAAACCTGTGGTGGGGAGAAGGACAGTAGCTACTTGACCATGGAAAAATACTTAGCTGGGCCCTAAGGGGAAGAAGGTCCCTGTTGTGCAGTTGGTCCAGCTGGTCAAATTGTCAGAAGTGGCTTCTCACTCAGGGTGTTACTGAGGGGACAGAGATAAATGAGAGTGCTTGGCTTTTGGTTTATGTCACAAATAATCTGGATCCTCTGCTGCAGGTCTTGGGTTTGGTGTCCTTCATCTGCCCCCCTGATTTGCTGCCTGCAAAGCATTTTGCAAAGAAATCCCCTTCTCCCAAGGGCAGAGGGAGATATGGGAGGAGACTGGAGAAAAGGCAGAGAAAGGTTTTATCTACTGGTTTAAGTTCATGCTTTGAACTTCGGTCAGAGGATTCCAACCCACAGGCCTAGAGTAAAACAAAGTAGCAACCTATAATATTCATTAGCCGGCTACTCAGAGCTCACAGGATTTTTTTCTCCTATTGCTGTAATAGTTAAGTCTAAATAAATGGAAAGTGGGGGTAGTTGTGGGGGAAGTGAAGCCAACCCTGTGACACAGCAGGGACACAGCAGCTGGCAGCTTGCTGGAGCTCAATTAGTATTAGCAGCCTAATCAATTAGTATCTACCAGCAGGCTGAGGGAGGGAGAGTGGATGGAGGTGCCCCCAAAAACAGGCTCCTTGTGCTGCCAAGAAACCAACAATAACCAAGGAGAAATGTATAAAATTGTAGTGTAGTGAAGATCTCAAGAGCTGATGCCTGTAGAAGCTCATACAGGAATTTGGATGCAGGAGTGATCACAAAACCTTTGGAGCTACAGACCATGTTCTGAAACTAAAGAACTGAAATATTTGGCCAGGGAAGGGACACTACATTCTCCTGTGCCTCAATTAGGAGTGACTATGACCTCTTTAAAGCTACCAGTTTTAAGAAAATTGTTCTTAACAGTGTATTTGGCCTTCTACCCTTCCTTAAAGCCCCCTAACCTCTCCTAGTAATCAGAAAGCATTTAGACCAAGAGAGAGAAAAAAATTTCAGGAGACTTTTCTCAAAAGTTTTCCAGGAAACTCCACTGCTAGACAAGCCACAAAATCATCCACTTATCTGGCTGGAGACAGCACTCTCTTACTGCTCTATAGGAGAAACTATGTGACTTGCTGACAAGATAGGGTCAAGGACCTTAGTATCAAGTTTCTTGGACATGAAAGAGCAATCAGGCTCTGAGTGTGTTTGCTGAAATTCTAAGAAAGGTATCTGGTATATTTCATGTATGCTTTCCTATACTTAAAACAAGTTCAAAGGTCTGCAGCATGTTCTCACTGGATTTACAGTGGGTTTGTGGTGTGAGTTTTATCACTGCAAAACTAAACACATGCACAATGAAACTCGAAATGCTTATTTAGATCCTGTGGTAAAACACAGTGAGACAACAGTGCTGTTGCCTTAACAAACTGCAATTACAGCAGGGATGTTGCTCAGGTCTCCCTGTTTTAAAGGACCTTGTCCCATTATGCACTCCAATAAGTTGTTGGCTGCATCTGACAAGATTCAGTGGGAGTGCATGAAGGGATGGATGCTGATGAATCACAACCACAATCAATGCTCTATGATTCTTTCCTCTCTTGCCATTTCCTTGTGCTCTTGTGAATAGCTACATTGTTTTACTGATCTGAAGAATGGGGCATGGGACCGTGAAGGGAATTAGGTCAAAAACCTCATGAAACAGTGCCCAGAATATAAAAGGAAAGTGCACTGCAGTATGAGACTCCTTGGTGTGTGCCGAGATGATTGCATGTTTCTCTAGTGACTAGAAATGGAGCAATGCAGCACCAGTAAATGCAGTAATTTCTAACATCCTTACAGTAAAGCCACATCTGAATGCATGTAGAGGTGCTAACTCACTAGGCTGAAACTCTATCGTTTTAAAAATAGCCTAAAGTTAGGCTTCCAACTCCATACATAGTAGCTTGAATTTTCCAAATGGGTTGGAAAAAAGAAAAAAACCCAATCAATATATGTTAATCCTCTTAGTGTCTGCAGTTCAGAGTAGCAACGGCATTCTTTCCTGTGAGAAACCCCTACTGAAACAACTTGTGTTTGAAATTCTTCCCTTTTGTTTTGTTCCTTCCACCCTCTAGACCTTTCATCACAGGCAAGCTATTCCTTATGCCTTTGTTTCTTTGAGTTGTCTCTATCCCATCTCTTGCCTGGCTGATGGCAGAAAGAAAACACATCATATACAGGATGAAGATTTCTAAACCACATATACTTTACTTCAAGAAACAGACAAAATGGGATGCTTAATTTGCATACAGCAGTCACACCTGCAGCATAATTGAAGTGAAATATTAACAATGGTAAGCATTTCAGTTCACTGACAGAGGAGTGCATACCACTGCATTCCTAGTTCCAGTACTAAGCAGATGCTTTAGCCAGCTTCCTAGCTTCCATTTCCTGCTTAGCCTGTTCTCTCATCTCTCTTTCTCTCTCAATGAGAAGTACTTGTAGTTCTTCCCACTTCTTGAGGTTCTGCTCATGTTTTGCAATGTCTTCCGCTTCACATTCTGGCAGTTTTTCCTTGACAAGTCGGGTGGTCAGGGTTAACAGGCTTTCAGATTCAACCTTGCCAAGTGAATGCAGTTTGGAGTACAGCTCCTGTCAGAAAAAGAGATTTGGTAGGAGTGTCAAGGAGAAAGCCTTGAATCACAAAACAATCAGACACAAAATACTTCTCTACAACCAATATATCACTGAAATATTATTAGCAGTAGTAGTAGTAGTAGTAGTAGTAGTATTGCTGCTGCTGCTGCTATACAGGCCAGGTAACTATCACAGGAAAGTGTTTCAGCTGTGGTACCAGTTGCTACCATTTCTTTCTTTCTTAGAAATGCTAAACTCTAGAGTATTTGTATTTTTAGCAATATAACTTCTTTTTTTTTAACTACTCAAATTCTCTTCTTTTTCCAAGTTCAGTTATCTGGTATTAACAAAGGTCAGCTGACCAGTCAATCACACTAAATATAATAGACATTTCGGTTTTGTGTGTTGCCTCAAAACCAACTGCATGATTTCATCCACACTGCCTGCATCATCACTTCAAATGTTCTCTTTCTAACTGCATACTAAGTAACTCCCATAATTTTTCTTCCCAACTTACTGAAGCTGAGGTGTGACTACACTTCACAGATTATACAACACTGTTAAAGCAAGGGATATTTTTTCAGGGATATTCTACACCAAAGCAGAGCAAAGCCTCAGTAAGGAACTCAAGTTTTCTTTCTTAAGCTTTACTTATATAGATTTCCTGCAGCATAAAATGTTATTTCACTTAAGATGATGAATCATCCAGTAATACTATTTCTGGCTTTCTGTAATCTTTAGCCTGATGGCTCCTTAACATTCTGATTAATTGCCTTGAAAGTGCAGATACACAACCAAGGAGAAGATGATACAGCACTGGAAAATTCTTTATTCCTCGTCCACTCATTATGTGAAAACATGTTTTCCCAACTCTTCTTTTAAATAGAACATTTTACTCAGCCCAGCACTTGCAAAAATGTTCAAATTAAGTATGTGTTCTAATAAAAGGTACATCTCTATTTTCTTCATTTGCATGAAACTTGTTTTGCATTACAGTACAATGGAAAGATGTGGGGCTTGTTCTCCTCCAAACAAAATGGCAGTTCTAAAGCCTTGCAGATATCCAGACTTCCAGTTATCACTGGAAGTTTATGCAGCTGGTCCACAGTGTTCCTCCTAGCCAAGCTCATGCTGGCAATAACCCGCAAATACACGTCCCATCAGCTCCTATCTAGAGGCTCTGCCTTGGTCTTAGGCAGGAAACTATTATGTCCCCTCTGAGGCCTCTCCACTTCTCTCTCTCTTAGCCAACACAAGTGAATGCTTTGCTGTGTTTTACCTTGGAGGTATGAACTGGACAGACAGCAGATTAAAGACTCTTTAAAATGCTAGACATGCAGGTCTGAGGGTCTTGCGTGTTTGGTTCTGTCTCTTTTTTGATTTTATGATAAAGAATGAAGACAAAGCCAATGTCTTCAAAGCTAATGGACTAAAACCAAACTCAATAAACTTATTTAGGTATATTAGTCTCAGTAGGTATACAAGGCATTAGTGAGAAAACTGAACAGACTGTACAGCTTGGGTTTGGGGAAGAAACTTGACTACTATGTTCATAGATTAGATATGCAGTTTAGATGTAACTAGTTTAGATCATTCACACTCTTTCTATTAAACTCTGCCAAAGATGTGCTGAAAAGGGGGAAACTAGCAGGTCTTGTCTCCTAAGCCATTACTGGTATCACTGGTATCCTGGAATACTTCCTGCTCTTCTCTTATACATAGTAATATTGATTTAGGATAGCAGGCTGTATGTCACACAGGTACCAAAAGGGCACATTCTTAAAACGGCTAAATCATGATTTTTATAAGCAGTCTCTAGGGCTCTGCATGCAGACAAGTTAGGGAAGAAGGTGCATTGCTTTTGGAGAAGGTGTTCCCAGCATTTATGTGATAAAATGTTTGCCACCTACTGATCATTGACACAGATGGAAAGAATTGCCTGAAGAACACTATAGCAAGCAGTGAGCCTCAGCATACAGATCTGAAAACAGGTAATTACAACACAAATGAGTGTCACAGTCTAGATTACAGCTCTAACAGCTTTTTCTGGAAAGAGCCAAATGCCCTCAGGTCCTCTTTGTTTTAGTGGAAGCAAAGGACAAGTATCCATATCTGTTAGACTTTCATGCCTTTTTCAGGTACTTTACAAATGGTTGTTCTGAAAGTTGGTATGAAACACAGAGGCCATTCCATGGAGTACCATGGAGGAGCATGTGTATGTCTGGAGCAAATCCATATGCTTTTCCTTGCATTCTGAGGTGTATGATTTGTGAAACAGAATCGGGAGTGCAGGAGGCAGAAGCAATTGGTTTTGAGCTTAAGGAGAAAGCCTGGGACGTCTGGGCTAATTAATGCAGGGCTGGACAAAGTGCAACTGAATTGTTTGCAGCACTGGAAGTGCAAGCCCTTTGCTGGGGTTACACAGAAGGGGTAGATGATCTGTGCTGGGACAGCAGCTGGGAATGCACACATCACCAGGCTGACTCCCTCACACTTGATGGATTTCTACTGCACTACTCTGTCCTGTGAACTACACCTGTAAGTGTTCCAGGGCTACTGCTGGCCTATTGGATTTGAGAGAAGAAATCTAGGAACTCCTTCAGGCTTACCTGAAATGGCATTCTAACTCAAGAGCTCCTTTTATCATTCACACAACCAGAAATTTTGGCTTATTACTGTTGGATGCCTAAATGTCACATTGCAGCTATGTCTTTCTCATATTCAGACTTTCCCGTCAGATTTTAAACATTGGGACTATTTTTTTGGCCAGAAGTCACTCACTGCCACATGAGGAAATATCTGAACTGGGATTAATAATGGAATTTGTGGAAAGGTTGAGCTGAGAAGAAAACTACAATTCTTGGCACTAGTCCCCAGTTTGATATTCAGACCTCATTTTGAGCACTCTGCATTATTTTCTTCAAAGCTAGACAATGGATAGACAGTAAGAGACACATAAAAACATCTCACTCCCTCCTTCAAAGGACACTTATGTTTACCTAATTCACTGTAATTTATCCAGGCATTAATTACAATATGCTGAGCACTTACTGACTCCCAAACACTTCAATTAAAAAGTTTTAACTGCCCACAACACAAGTTTAGTATCTGAAGATTAGTGGCAAAGTTATGTAAGTAAAAATAAAAGCAAGGAAAAGTGTGTGTGAGAGAGAAAGAGAGTGTGTGTGTGTGCGTATGTGTGTGTGCATGTGTGTCTGTGTGAGCTGAAACCATAGGATACTAGTCTTTTAACTTTTGAAATTTCTTTAGAACAGTCTGTATCCTGCACAACTGTCCAAGGTCACAGCCATCCAGCAGAAACAATGGATACTCATGGGCTATGGAAAGAGTGCTGCTCCTGGAACTGTAAGCCAGATAAGTTTCAACCTGAAGTACTCGATTTTTACCACCGCACAAATCAGAGATGATAAAATAAAATTAGCTTATTTAGCTAATTTATAGCTATGAGATGATCAAATAAAATGCACTTGTTATATAGATGTGGCCTAATGAACAGCTTTCTATGTTTCTTAATATTATCATTAGCATGACAATCTAAAGATAAAAGGAAGGTGATATGAACCTGACTTAATTCTCCAGTCTGAAAGTACAATATACAACATTCCTACATAATTATAATGTACACAAATAGACAATAAATTCAGGGTAGTCTCACACACATTACAATTTATTGCAATGAGCAAGGTCAGATAATGGGTCTCTAATGACACACCACTTTTGCAAAGAGGACTGGAGTTATTTTGATGTATGAAAAGTGAAGATAAAATTCTAGCAGACAGACAAAAGACAAGTGGCCTTGAGCATTTATGTCTTTGTAGGCTGCTGCTTCCTGTTTGGAGAAGTGAAAATGTAAGGTGACATTAGTTTCAAAAATGCCGAACAGAACTCCTGATGCACTGAAAGGGTGTCAGTCCACCAGCCATAGTAAGTCAGCATCTGTATTTTCTAGTATGTATCACAGAGATCTGACACAGCTTAGAATATTTAGAGAAATTAAACTGTCTTACCTTGAATCGGCTGTAGTACTCAGGTACTTTAGACTGCTCTGTTTCTTCTGACTCTGCACATTGTGACTTCTCCTCTAATTTCTTGGCTTCTTCAGCAGATTCTGGATCAGGTTTGGCTTCAAGGACAGACTGCAAAATGGTCTCCAAGGCATCAATCTGAACAATCACAGTTGTCATGGTCAGAATCAAGAGTTTGGAAATACAATCTAAGTAACACAACTGTCATGTATTAAAACAACTTCATGAATTACCTTGTATTTTGAGATTACTTCTGTATATGCTAAACACAAAACCAAATTCTAAAAGGAAATGAGACAATCTTGGTAGAATTTTGTACTGTGCTTGGGATCTTGCAGTGTGTGGCTCTCACTCACAGTCAATGCATTGCTTTTGGGCTCTACTACTGGATATGTACGGAGATGCAGCACTAGTAAGGAATCAGCAAGAAAGTTCTTTTAAGTTCTTTTTTAAGTTCTTAGTTATTCACTGAAAAAAGCAAAAAGTACCTTTATACAGATAGCATTTCTAGGTATTAATAGCATTTACTATTTTTAGAGTATCAGTATGCAGACAGATAGGATCTTCTATGGACCTACTGTACCAGAGACAGATACAGCCCTGTTTCAACAGCAGGATGTCTATCTACAACCCAGAGCAAGATGAGGAGTTCCTGAATTTGTCTAAGGTCTGTAAGCAGAAAAAAAATCACAAGCATATTAAGCTGAGCTCTTCAGACTTGAAATGAGAAAGATACCTCCAAAACCACATACCTGAAGAGGTAACTCAAAATGGTGGAAGCCACAGATGTGACCTGGACTGTTCAGTATTACACTAAAGAAGCTTCAGAAAATAGAGCAATAGGTAGGAGTACCTGTTGAGCAGTGCCCTAGGCTTCTGCTTGTCAGGAGAGACTGCAAGTTTAGTAGTGACATGAGCAAAAGGGAGGCTCCCATCATCAGGGACACCTTCAGGAAAAAGTACCAAGAAGAGGAGGAGAGACCTCAGTGATGTTTCTATGCTCCAGCCCATGTGGTAGTGACATACTAAGTTACTCCTAAGCTGTCTGATTCCAGTATGTGCCTGATTCCCCACAGCACTCCTAAGCCCCAAGTCCCTTATAGTTAGTGCTGACTGCATAAATGGAATCAATCTATCCATCCTTCCTGACTGAGGGCAGTACAAACCTTCTAGAAATCACTCAGTCAGCTTTTTGGACCAGTACCACTGAGGACATCATCTGAGGGCACAGAACACATACAACTAGCCACGAAAGCAAGATGATGTGGTAGCTCATCCTTACTGCTAAGAATTATGTCTCTGAGTGGTTCCAAAAACTTGAGAAACAAAGGTGTCTTCCCAGCCCTGCAGACACATGTTTCCTGTGACGCAGACACAGGTGTCTCTAAAGGGAGAGCAACGCTTAGAAAACATACTTAAATGGTCTGTGGCAGTGATACACACTCATTGCCAAGGACATGCCAGTAGACATTATCACTGGCTCATCAACTTAACCAGTGATTCTGTTCTAAACATTACTTCTCCTGTCTTGTAAAGGCCTCTGAAGTTTGCAGGGCATCTTTTCATTAACAAGGTACAGAATTCACTGTTTTTACTGAAGTTTGTTTTATATGGAATTCCCCTTGTTCAGTGGGTTATAGCCTCTATACTTACAGCCTCTTTACAGATTTTGATGTCCTCTGGCAATGACGCCACATTCTCCATCACTTGCAAGGCTCTATTCAAATATCCAGGTGTCCACATCAGTGGCATTAGATTGTATACAGCTCTTAATCCTTTTGTCAACTCCACCTTCCCTGTGATAAAAACACTCCTTACTGTTAGTGCTTCAACATCTGAATCTTAATGGAACCTGTATAGGTTGGCTCTGGTTTCTAGCAGTGACATCAAGTGTCTTGGCTTCGGTGGTAAAAACAACACACTTCTACAAAGTTGCTCTGATAGAACTTCCATTGCCTGATTTTATTAAGGTGACTTTTTTTTGCTCAACTTCATCTAACTATGTGCAGGTTTCTGGTACTTCCCCATTCCCCCTCACCCAGAAATTTTGCCCAGATGGAAATCAGAGTAAGTGGCCAGGCTTTCTGGTTGTCTGGCTTTGTAACAGCAGCTTGTAGGAGGATGCCTGAAGATCTCAGACAAATGTCTACTTAACTTTCAGCTGACTGTGGAGCATGTGTGCACTAAATTTGATTCTCCAGATATACCTCTGTGGCCTCTAGGGTTTACTCACCCATAACAGCACACATTATGACTAAGTGCTCAGCTTACTACCCCTGTTTCTGCTGAGGCTTCCTAAGAAAAAATATGGGACACCTGCCAAAAAGGAAATTCTGGTTCTTGATATAAGACAATCTGTACAACAAGGTGCTCACTGATTTTAGCAGGACCTGTGATGTACTGCACCACTTGCAATATGGCTTTTCCTCTGACAGTAATTACTTGAGACCATGAAACTCCTGCATAATAGAGGAAATGCACATCCCATTCACTCTTGGGCTTTGATTTTGTTATTGCCAGCATAACAGATAATACCTCTTGAAGTGTAGCTTACAGGAGTTGTGTCCAAGCTCTCAACCCAATTTGCACTCTGACTATAATGACACTAAACTATGAAAGACACCCTCTTTACATGGAAGAGAACAGTTTAGGAAAAGCAAGGTTATAAGTGCACAGACAAAGCCTATGGACCACGGCTAAATTAAAATTGCTGAGGTGCTTGAGGCACTCTGTGCCCATAGACATCTTTTACTCTCTCAGAGGTCAGTTCCATTAGTTAGCAAGACTTTGTAGTATGTGACATAACAGTAATAGCTTTTGATCCACTGAACATCAATGTCACGGACCAAGCACTATTGCTCTCAAACAAGAGTGAAGTGCATTTTGGAAATACAGCCACTACTCCACCAATCTATATGACATTTAAAACTCTCCAAACTGAATGCCAACTGGACAGCAAAGTCCCTGTTTGTAGCAGTATCTCCACTGGATTACGAACTACAGCGATATGAAAATTCCTGCTTTCAAAATAGTTTTCACATTTATCCCCCTTTTTGACTGAAAATTAGTTTTTTGTTTTACAGTCATGACAAATACAAATCAGCATCCTAACTCTGTCACCACAGATCATATTTTGAGGTGACATCGGAAGAACAAATTCACTTTTTATTACCCTCAGTAATGCAGTAATGAAACAAAAATTTACAATAAATTGTTGACTACTTACTTTCTAGTAAATAATCATTTTGTAGAAAAGAACAAAACCTATCTGCACTATATTCCACTAAAGATTCAGAGGAAATTCAAGAATTGTTTGCCAATTTCCATTCCCTTCAATTCTGAAAATACTCTGATCTATCTTCTCTTTAATACTTCTTAACACATACAGGATAAAGGTACTGCTATCTATTGTCCACAACCTCAAAATTCACTTTACAGTGACTAGTAAAAGTTCTAAACATAGTGTTTTCCAGGCTGTGCTCTCCCATCTCATAAGGTTTAAAGATTATTTTAAGAAGCTCATCAACCAAAAAAAGGGTCTGTTGTCCATAACCTTATAATGTGTGTCATAGAAATCTGTACTGTAGGGTATTTGTTTTAATCTGTTGGTCAACCAACAAACCAATCCCACTGTTATTTAGCAAGATTTTTCCGCATCTAACCCAAACATGCAGGGAACCCTAAAATTGGTTCTGAAGCTATCTAATGAATCAAATTCTAATCAGTTCTACCCTCCAGGCCTACAAAACAGGTTCACTCATAACTCTGAAATTGTTCTTCCACTATTTCTTTTTTCTTTCCTTTGCCTTCTCTTTAATTACATTTTAGTAAAGCAAAGATGCCAATTTAATTCAGCCACTGAACACAAGAGGGGAAAGCTGACAATGAGGGAGGTAAACTTACCAAGGAATGCATAGCCATAGAGCTGGGAACTAAAACCCACAGCGTTACTTTGCTTTAGACCCGTAAGCAATAGCGATGCTCCAATATTTCTCTCTTCTTCCCACTGCAAATAATGTATCAACTAAGTAAGGGTTCCTTAACAAACACAAATATAAAATGGCAGCAAAGACAGCATGCATGGCTTTCATCACATCTTAGCAATACAGTAAAGAATCATTAAACATGTTGAGTATTCAGTTACAGTATATCTGTCCTGAGGAACAGTACGAATTGTACTGAGGAACAACTCTCTTTGCAGAAGACTGAAAATGTGAGTGGTTGAAATTCTGCAAGAAAGTTCTCCTTACTATGTCCACTACCTCTTAAACCAAACACAGAAAACTGGTTCTAAGCATTATGAGGCTTTGAATGGTGTATACAAATAAAAATATTATTTCATTGCTGTCTTTGGATGGGATTACTTCAAAATGCATATTAAGTAAGTCGCAGCTATATAAATAATCTTGCCTTAAACATGTCTTATGTTCACAGAACCCTTGCTTGCACATTCAGCTTTCATGAAACACTATACACACTGACAAATGCTTATCTCCGCAGTACGGATATGCAAACACAGACAAACACAATGGAAAACTGAGATTTTCATCCCTTTGCTTTTCACATACAAGTGACTAAGCATACTTTATTTCTAGAGAATGAAGAGAATATCCAATATGGTAAATGCGCTTTTCTCTTCTTTGGTGAAAACTCAAATTACAACCCAGCTGGGTATAACCTGAAGGCACCTATAAAATGTGTTTTGGAAGATGCTTCATGTGACACAGATGGAGGCTTCAAGCATTTGCCATACAGACGACAACATGCTATTGAAGGCTTGTGCCAAACTACATGAAAAATAGCTTCCCACAGAGATCATGGCAGAGCCTTTTACTGACTGAGCCCCTTCTGCAAAGGTAGAATAATGCCACTTCCAAGACCCCGAATTGCCACTTTGGCCTTAAGCAAGCAAGCTGTAAATAATAAACCCATAATCCCTGGAGACAAGAGAAATGTTACAAAATTAATTTTAAAACAGATATGTAATAAGAAGCAATACACCCAAAGCCAAATGAGGTACTAAAAAACCTAGAAAAAATGCTTTAAAATTCTGCAACATCACTATTATCAAGCTCTAATGGTGAGCAATACTCAGCTTAAGGGGGTCCTATTCAATAGGTGACACATTTTTTTTTGGTGGCAATTGATAGAGTCTGCTTTGAACTGAAGTATTCACATCCTTCAAATGGGGATACATTACATCTGAAAATCCCTACACACCCTCCCTTTTAGAGAAAGGAGCAAAAGGGGTGACAAGTAATTTGATGGTTTTCATACTTGGTTGATTCTTTTTTCCTTTCTTTCTTTCTTCTGCAGTTGCAAAATAATGAGAAAATGGAGCATTTTTTTTCCCCAGGTAAATTTAGGGGATATAAAATATATTCATGATTGAATGTCTTAACTGACTGCACCACAACACTTGGAAGCAGAGGCTCTGTGTTTCATTCTCAGTGTGGTCAGCTTACCGTATGTTCAGACTTGGTTGCCAGGTACTGGTATATAACATATAGAGAAATAAGCTGTGTTGATAATTCATCAAAACTTTCTTGGAGCATGATCTCTGTTACTACTGACATAGCATCTATGGAGGAAAATGATACTTAATCAGCACAGATCCCAATACATTGCACCCACTCACGTTCACTGATGCTTTATTGCTGTAGTATGCTTCAAAATAGTTAAAGAAAAAGTTAAATATTTCTTGCAATTAGAATACACCTATAGAATTAGTGTTATTCCTCTGGGTTGCTCAAACACACTGCAGGAAGGAAGAATGGGTTGAATAGCACGAAACTACAGCCAAGGAGCTCTTAAAATCATCTTAGCTCTACACACTTCAGTTGGCTTTTCTTTCCTCAACTTTTCAATCATTAAAAAAAATTTTAAAATTATTTCTTTGTTCTTGTGTTTTGATTACGAACAAGAGAAGACTAGCTTAACTTCATTAACCTTTGGGTGACAGTAGAGTAACAAAGGATAAGAAATGTTATCACAGATCACCCACAGTGGTCTCTCTTTTCAGCAAACAATGCTCTAGAGGAGCTCTACATGGAGTTCCAGTGACACTCCCTGTCAGGAAGGACAGTTTGTAAAAAGGCCTTCAGTTTCACACAGAAAAGAAATAGGGATAAAATAAGGGAGAATTCAAAGATGGAGGGGGTATGTCTCAAAATAAAAAAAATACATGTTTTATTTTGTTGTTTAGCAAAATCTTTCAGTTCCTTTCAGTCTTCTGTTTTGTAAGAGCTTTATACAAAGGAAAGCTTACTGCAAGTTTACAGTACTAGAAAACCTTTAATTAGTGAAATTAAAATTGGTCATCAAAATTATTATCTGTCAGCAACCATGAGAGGATTATTTATCCAAACACCTAAAACAGTCAATAATGAAAGGCAGTCCCAATATGGCAATTCAGCATAGCTGGCTTGCTCCAGTGCCAGACAGAAAGCCTCCACAAATAATTTAGATATCTAGCTTTTTGAACAGCTAAATGTATGGAAGATGAATACCAACATGCATTTTGATTCTGGTAACACTCCAATCAATTGTCACTAGTAAGTCCTATCATATCATTACCACATACGGCAGACTTGTAACTGAAGAAGATGGTTTACACTTGCAATAGGATTAATAACAGTAGGAACTGTGAATCACACAGGTTTTAAAACTATAAAATGAATAAAATCCCAACAAAAACGAGGGAAAAACATGCAGAAAATACTTCAAGGGAAGGTGAAGTTGTGTTTTATGATGAATCCAGAAAAAATATGGCTACACGTTTTTAGTTTAAAGAAAAGCTCTGTAAATATAAGAGCATACAACTAAGGATGTAGTATTGGTATATATTTTCTTACCTCCATATTTTTTCTGCTTTATAAAGCAATCCAACAAAATATTGAATGTAAAATTATCTGGAAAAATTCCATACTGAACCTGAAGAAAAGAATGAACAGAAGTTCAGTGTGCAAATGTGCTGTTCAAGTCTTCCCAAGCGCAGTGCTGCAGATATCAGAAAGAGCAGAACCACGACACTGCACACTGATGCAATGTACCGTCAAGCAACACAAGAGATTAGCATGGCTCCTGTGATGTAGGCTCTCCAACTTCTGATGACTGGATTCGTTTTAGCATTTTATCTGAGCCTTTTGGACATGGAATAGCACTGCCTATCATGCTATTATGCCTCCCCTGCAATTAACATGTTTTGGACACTAACACTATTTAAAACCAAACAGGCTTTCTGAGAAAAGGGAGGATTTAAAAGCTGTAAAAAGGCTACCACTAAAATTCAAGAGCAATAGTAATTTGTATTTTGACGAAGAAATCTGAACTTGAAACCACAGTCTACAGGATCTGGCAGCAACAGGAATTCCTGTCAAAGCCACACTTGAATCAAAAAGTCAATCAAATATATTCGTGTCTCTTCCTTGGTAAAACTTACCTTGTTTTGTATTGTGTATAAGGCTTTATCTTGAGCGCCATATTTTAAGCACTGTCTGATCCAGCTGTGAATGGTCCAGTCTCTCAAGTACCAGGCATTTGGGCTGTGCCGAAACCTGAAGATGAAGGAAAGTTCTGGTAACAATATGACTCTGCTATCACAGAAACAAATTCTGTAGTCAACCTAATTATGAGTTTCAAAACCTCACCATTCATGAACTCAGATATTTCTCCATGTTTGACCTGGCAGTCAATCACCACTCTCTAAAGAGCTCCAGATAGCCCTTTCAAGTAAGAGAAACAAAACTTTGACACATTAATAGTATGTACAAAGGAGAATCTGACCTTTTCACAAATGCGTAATATTTAAACTTCTCACTTTCCAGAAAGCCTACTACTTTTTTCCTGAAAAAAAGGAATATAAAAAAATAACAGTTTGGTATATTTATGAAGGCCAACTGAGACTGGTATAAATACTGTAGTATTTTTTTGCCTTGTCCTTGTGATTGTATAAGATGGTATTGTATAACATTTTGATGTATAACATTGCTGGCCTTGTCAAAGAGCTAAAACTGATGATGTCAGCAAGTATCAGAATTACATCAAAACATAACTGCATCTAAAACTTTGGAGCTTGTGTAATCTGGTGTCTCTCACCCTCTCTAAATCATGCCTCACTTCACTAGTTAAGAATTCATTATGCCTCAACACAGGTCATCTCTGGGTTGCTGCATGTTCCATTTGCCTTAGAAATATTTAATCAGTGAGGAATACCTCATGCATGGGGAAACTCCGCTGGAAAGCCTTTCCCTGCCCCTCTGCACTGGTTTCTATTCTGAGACACCTCATGCCATGACTTCAGCAATGTTCCAAGGCAACCCACTCCAGTGCTCATCCAATTTGTAAAATTAAGTACTTTTAATTTCATTTCATCCTTATTCAGACACTTTGCTTCATACTTGAACAAATGGTGACAAAAAGCACATAGAACTTCAGATTTGGCAAATGTTTAAACATCAGTTAAAAGTTCAGTGGCAGGAGCTGCTGCCTTGGTCCTGAGCTGAACTTCACATTCCCATGTGAAGAGATGCATGCAGTCTTTCTCAATTCAAATGAAAACCGATCTCAGTCCCAGCACAGAAGTGATTGCCGCTTTCTGTAAAGAACACGAATGACTGAGCTGAGCTCATGTGCAGATGCTTGTGGCCCCAAGCCAAGCTGCAGCACCATTTAGAGGCAGGGTAGACTCTTCCATCTGAGTGAGCATGCTTTCCAGAACGTTTATCAGATTAATGTGGCCACCAACCCTCTTTCCCCCTCAGTAAATCTCTTGTCTATCACTGAGGGCTACATAGATGACCAAGGCTGGAAAAGTACTGCAGCCTAGAGAGCCTTCAGAACGATGAAGACAGTCATGCCAAAAATGGAGCTAAACAATTACAGAGTCTAAATATAAGTATTTGTAAGTGGCATATGAAATCTCCCTATTAAATTAGAATTTAATAGAAAAAGAAAAGCATGCTTTGAATATTAAATTACAAGCATCCATTCTGTTGCTATAATTGGTTTCCATTTTCCTCTCTCTGGAGTTCAAATACTGAGAGTAGCAAGAATGTATATTTGCTTTCATTGAAGTCCTGTGTCATGAAAAAAGGCTTTCAGGAAGTATCAATTACAGGAATTCGGATTTAATCATATTTTGATGAAAAAATTATCTAATTGCTAGAGACCTCTTCACCAGCCATTTAAGAAGGGTCGAGCTGGAACAGCAGCACACAGCAATAATGCTACCAACATATTTTAAAGTTTCATTAAATGGTAAATATTGTTTCACAAGTGGAAAACAACAGACCTGTCTTTCAAAAAGTCTGACACTGGTGCTCTCAAATACTTAGGCTTTCTATTGATACAATATACAATCTTTGCAAATGAAGAGCAAGTATTCAAAAAACAACAACAACAAAAACCCAACCAGCTGTTTTTAATGCATCTGAATATTCAACTTTTTTCACAGCTCTATTTATTCTCTTGAGTACACCACAGTGAGAGAGAGCACTCCAGTACTTCCTGCACCTTGGGATTCCGAAAGCTTACTGTAATGAAAGCTTCTAGGTTTCAAAGTATAACTGGATTTGGACAGCAAAAGGCCTAACAGGGATACAACATGGCCTAGAAACAGAATGAACTCATCCTCAATCAACACTCATTGCTGGAATCAATATGCACAGAATCCAGAGGCATGTTATAAAACCTTGTAAACCTTGTAAAATCTGCACGTCAGCTTTTATAGGGCTGGGACTGATTTTTGCATGTGTGTGTGTATGTATGACAACCACAGGATCTTTCAGATACAATTACTGTATGTATGTTACTATTAAGATTTTTATGCTGATCTTTATGCTCAGATCAGATCTTGCCTGCTCTAGGTGTTACGCAAATGAAAAGCAAAGAGCTTCTCACCAAAGTAATTCTCTAGTTAATTCGAACAATTAATTACAAGTCAGTTGCATGGGAATGAAGAGAGGGGACTGGTGCATGAATGCAATATATATGCATGTACAAGATCCCTCAACAGTAGACACATTAATCCATGATGTGGTAGGAGAATTGGAAGTGAAAGGGAAACAACTACAACAATCAACAACCTTTAATTGTTTCTGATCCATATAATGCTGGGATAAGATCCGTCTCTATTGTACTAGCTGAGAAGAGAAACCAACAGAGTATCTGTTTTTTACAGTTAACCTAGACAAATCAACCAAATGTTGTGGCAGGAACTTCTATTTGAAATGGAATCAGGAAAAAGAGGAGGTTGCTCATCATTTTGACAAGCATTAACATCCTCCTCCTTCTCTTTGTCCACCAAACAGGATATAATTAAGCAAAGCAATATGTTCAGGGACAGATGAAAAGACAGAAGGAAGTTAAAACTATAGAAAAAAGAGAATTCAGAATGAATTAAATAAAGGAAGTCTTTAGCAACTGCTGTGTGTTTAATGGAGAGACCAGAAGGTTATCTTGCAGATGCCTGGTGCTGAGACTCATTTTTCTGATAACTAATAAAAATCTGAGAAGCCTAAGATTCTTCTAATGTGTCCAGAAAAGAGAAGAAGGAACTGTAACAATATTAGAGAAGCTCTCTGTTGGTACACTTTAATGTTAATGGCTAAAGAATCAATATGGTCATCCTTCCAGTCATTGAACTGAGAACATCTGCCTCCACGGGGAATAAAAACAGAAGTATCTGTAATACAGCGAGAGCCTGAAATGTCAAGGTCATTGTGAATCTAACAGCACAGAATGCAATACTCTATAATTCTCTTTATTTTTAAAAGTTGTTCAAATTATGCAGTCCAGAAATTTGATTTTCACTAACAGTTGCTTTGTGCTTGCACAAAATGATTATAACTTGGAAGAGATACAAGGAGTGTACAGCCTCAGTACAAGGCAACCAGAACATTTTTAGCCAAGCAAGTACACTCTCTACGTTGTCAGTTTACTAAAGTCACCGCATAAAGCACTACGGCTCATTATTTGCAACAGTGCTGGTGCACTCATGCTGTGTGAAAGAAACTAAACAATAAAAAAGTTTAACAGATGCTGAGAGTGCTTCATTGGGTGCTGTATGACTACAGCAAGCATGACTTATTTACACTGATGCAGTCACACACTGCAGAAAAGCTGAATTCCTGCCCTACTCATTTATTTCAGTCAATTTTGTTTGTGCCATCAAATGGTGACACACTCTAGTTGCTTTCACACACCCTGTCTTCTCAAGGGAAGTAATGCAGCAAACCTGAGAGCAAACAGACCTTGCTGGTCTGTATTATTTTCCCTAGGCTGATAGAGGGCACTTCATTGCTTTGGGGACAGTCACAAATGAGGAAGATGGTGAAGGAAAATTTGCTGCATTACAGAAGTGAGTGCTGTACAAGTAACACACCATGAGGAAGAGCTCTGCTCTGCTCTTCCTGGTAGTATAGAGGGAAAGCCAGCTCAGCATATCGGTTCCCATTATTTGTTAATCACAAGTTCCATTTTATACTCTGCGGCTTTCTTAAGGGCCAGTCCAATTCCTGGTGCTCCCAGAAGCTATACTTGTGCAATACATATTTTTATCTTCCCCATTCTCCCCTGATCTGTGAAACAAAAAGAAGAGACCCTTCCTTTCTCCACCTTTACCTGACCTAATGAGAAAGCATCTTGTAATGATCCACACAATGGTTCCGCGGCCATGGACTCAATCTAGAGTTTGAGTTATGGAATTTATGAATATGCTAATCCTTTAACCTGGTTGTCCCCGTTGGCCTGTCTATCATGTTCAATTGTAATGTTTCTGGAAAGTTCCCCCAGGTCTGTACCCCAGTTGGTTGATTTTTGCCGTAGTGTCCACCCCTCTTCCCTGATTGGTCCTTAGTTATGTCATCCTAGACCCTATTGGACCCTAACCCTCAGATCCACCCCTGGACCCTCCCTACAAAACCCAATGTTCCCGCAAACTTCTCACCTTTGCTGCGGCACCCTTTGGCACTCTGACTCCTCCCTATCCCTCTCCTTCAAAAAACCCTGTTCGCCAGAGAGCTGCTTGAAGGTCCATTTCTCTGCCACCTGCGTCGTCAACTCTGCACTGCAACCTATTTCTGCTCGCTCATCGGGGCTGCGCTCCTGCCTATCCGGGCAGTAGAGACAGGTCGATGTGACACACACATCCTACACTTCCTATCTCTCTCTTACTTCTTTAAGAACTAGAGAGAAACATGAGTCTGCATATTCATACACTTTCTACAGGAAGGGAGAGTGCCAGATTTCTAATCATCCACTTAAAATTTTACAAAGTCCCAATGCAAAATGTAAAGAGACTTAAAATTAATAAATATAGTAGGAAGTATCTGCAAACCAGGCAGAAGCTATCTCAATGGAATGAATCCAAAACAGCTCCACATTTTACACAAATCATACAGGGCTGAGAAGCATATTAGCAATGCCATGTTTTTTTCTTCCCAGGCACATTTTTTCAGCTACAGTGCATAACGATCAAATAGATTCCAGGCAGGCTTAGCTTGGAAACTGGAAGGCTGTCACCCAAAACTCTCCCTTTGTTTGTCATTTCAAGCCACAAGCCTTGGGGAAAATCATCTACATTTTAAATGGAGCCAGAGGCCTTGCTCATACATCAGTGTCAAAGAAAACAATCCTGAAAAAGCAATCATTATTGACAAAAATTTCCTTTTAAATATGAACAGAACTTAATTCTTCCATCTCTTCTTTGCCTGCCATTTTAGCCTTCACCTTTTTTTGTATAAATCCTGTAAAAATATCCTGTGTTAACCTACCAGTCCTGTAAAAAATACCTCACACATTAACTGCCTCCACTCAAAAACAGAGGGAACACGTCACTTTTGTGTTGAAATAAAAAACTCAAGTAGTATGTGTACTACAAGAAATCGATTATCAGGTTAAAAAATTAGACATGACAACTGTAACAGAGCATAGTCTAAGGCTGAGGCAGAATCTTACACAAGCAGAAAATTGTTTTGCAGACTCCCAGAAAAAAACCCCATGTTCAGCCCCTATTCTATGTTATTTTTTATTGTTTTTCTCCCATCTTTTATTTTGAACTAATTTAACTTGATTGCTTTGATGCTAAAATTAATTCTTCTAAATTAAGCTCTCTCCACCTCCACATGAATTCATATTCCATGCACAACATTTTTTGTTCAAGATTTGCACAGAGCTCTTACACCACTGATGCATGTCTGACGATGGCCCCAAAACAGACCTAAATGATTGGCTATGGAGAAACTACAGTACAGAACCCCAGTCAAACACCAAGGCTGAGCAGGAGACTTGAAGGACATTTTTAGTATCATGTCTTGCTTCATGTTATACCACATTAAGTTTTTATTTCTGTTCACTTCAACGTTACAAGTTCACCTTTTTCTTAACCCTTAAGCTTAGTAATAATACTAGATTTAAAAAAAGGAGATATTTTGGCTAGAAGTACCTACTACACAGTTACTTAGGAAGACTTAGGATATCACCTGAGTAGCTTCCCTCTACCAACAACTGAAGGGAGAAAATTCACTATTTAGTAGCTCCAGGGTAGCTATTGCATTCCTCAAAACTACATTCATGCACAGAAAGCTCAGTTTCACATAGTCTCTTTCTAACAGTAACTGCCACATAGCATTCACCATATACCAGGTAGGATGTAGTTTATTCTTATTGACCTATTTTGACAGTTTTTAGCGGAGCAACAAGTAACAAGCTGTATTTCTGATACAACAAGCATTTCTGCCCATTGTTGTCAGCCTCTTATCACTAAATACTGTTCCTCCTTTTGATGAACTTAAGGCACCTTCGAGAGTAAAACATAAGGAACAAGCCTTATTACATTAGAAGAAAAAACAGTATGATCAAAGAGTTGCAAAATCCTAGATAAATTTTATAAATTTCAAAATAAAGTATGAATGGACAAGCAGTTTACCACAGCATGAAAGAAATGCTTTGCTTATACATAAATAGACCTAAGAGCCATCACAAAAGAAATAGCAGTACAACAGATAAGAAGCCTATGGCAAAGCTTGAAGCAATTTAATGGTATTCCTGGTACTGCAATATTTTAAACAACTCCTGGTATTCCTGAAAAATACCAGAATTATTTATCAATCCTTCCATCCAGAGGCAGTCAATATAACAGAACTGCAGTGGAGCTGCTCTTCCAACCTTCTGCCACCAGGTAACACCAAGCAGCCTTGAACCCCCCAGAAATATTTGCAAAGCACAAAGCAGCAATCCTTCAGACAATTTGATTAATATCCTACAGGCTCACGTTAAATGTTTCAAATCTTTATTCTAATTAGTTCAGACTGAAAAAGCAAAGCCAAGACTCAAACAACATACACTCAGTACACTCTTTGTCCCTGGGAAAACTCTTCGAGGCTGCTAAATGTGTTTCCTAAAAAGCTCCTCTAGTCATGTAGATTCAAAGTACTTCAGAATTATGCAATCCTTGGCAGAACTCCAGTGGAAGTTCACTTCTAAGAAGAATATGAACTAGTCTGTGTCAGTTTGGCTGAACATGCTCTGTATGCCTAACCTGAAATAGGATGACATCAGTCACAGGCCTTATCTAGCTGGAAGCTAAAGACTTTAACATTTAAAAATCCAGTATCAACATGATTCTTTGTTCTAGGTCACCAGCTAGCTCACTAGAAATGGACATTTGGGGATCCTCAGCATGACTTGTAGGTGAAAGAACATTGCTACAAAGAAAAGGTGGTGATGCCTGCTTTAGTTTCATAAAGGAAGTAAATTTATCACACTCAGTTTTATTTCAAATGCAAACTATGAATAAAGCAACCCCCCTTTCTGACTTAACAAAATGATGAGGTGAACTGCAATGAAGGAAACCAAATAAACAGATTTTTGAATACAGTACTTGTATTTTTCTCCTCTTCCCAGGATAATAGTTACCTACCATCCTTCACCTCTCTCACTCCTTTTAAAAATAGACCATCAGGAAAAATCCAGTTTTCTTCTCACACACAAAAAATCTATACTACTTTCACCATAAAGATGAAATTTCACTCAAAGAGCAACAATTAAGAAGAAAAGGTTGTGTCATAATAATAACAATAATAAAAAACCCAACATCTCCCCAAACTATTGACTGTAAAGGACAGCTCTCTCTGAGAAACACTTCTGGACTTAAAATTGAAATGATTGGTTTTGAATATAAATGTCACTAATACTGTATAGAAAGTATCACAGGCTGAGAAAATGCACAGGGAATGATGAAGTGAGCCGTTGCTATAGTGATTCTGATAAGATTCTCTCAAGTGCCTTTCCTTTTCTCCGTGCAAGCACAATCAAGCCTAATTTAAAACCAACTCTTCCATTAATTGTATCTTTTTCCGGTATCCTGGCATACAAAAACAGATAAATTAAGAACCATACAAGATACTACATTTCTTGCTTCAGGGATTTTTTTTTAATCTCAGCAATTTCAAAGTGCATCAGGATAAAACTTGCTGTTTCAAAGCTCAACAAAGGGTCAGTTCTGCTGGATTCTTTTACTTTAATCTCTGAAAACTAATTAACACAAGGCTGTAAAAAAAGGTACATATGAATAAAGCACTGATTTGATTGTTACCATTTTACTAACTCAGCTATGCCTGTCATTACTTCAACAAATTAAGGCTGTCTGAAAGCCAGTACACAAGTTACCAACTTATTTCTCAAAACAAAAAACAAATGTTTGTAAAAGCCTGCTTGCAATTTCTAGTTACTGTTACCACCTTTATACCCTGTTCACTTTGCCAAGTGACTGACCACTAAAGGCTGCCAGAAAGTCAACTTGCAGCAGAAAGGAAGTTCATTCATTCAAAAATAAGTTTAAAAGCATTTCAAAAGTAAGTTTAAAATCTTTTGTGTACCAGATAGTACTTATGTCATGGACTTTCTTCAACCACAGATAACTTTATGTCATTTGAGTGACTAAATTGCTTTAAAGCTCATTAGGCTTAATTTTAAAAAAATAAATTACTACAGATGTTTTAGAAAACCTCCATCTCTTAGCTACCAACTACTGCAGGGATGTCACAATGAAGCTTACTTTCCAGTAAGCATTAACCAAGCTGGACAGAGATGTAGCACCAAGGGCTTTCCATGCAGACAAAACAGTGACTCTAAGTTCTCTGATAGTTCAGTGTCAGAGGAAAGTGCATCACACATTAAGGTGTTTCTGCCTTTTAGCACTAAGCCTAAACTATGACAGAATACCCCTTTCACGCCATATTAAATAGGCATATTTCCTGTGTATGCATAAAAACTGCTGTCAAGAAAAGCAAATAATGACTTCTTGATCTTATGGCAGGAAAAAAAATCTCAGCCTTTAACAGACATTGCTATTACTGTATTATAATACATTGCTATTATTTGCAAACAGCAACTTTTTAATGCCTACTATTCAGTGTAAATTTAACCTGGGGCAAAATTAATGTAATTTCGTTAGAGACCTAATCACTGAGAGCTGCAAGCCACATTGTAACTATGTTGCATTTTCCATTTATTTGACTCAAATTCTTTATGGTTCACAAAATAGCTCCCAGAAATAGATCACACATTAGCTTCAAACTACTGTAACATTACACCAACTGACGTAACCCTTGACACTTTTCAGTTTGATCACAGTTGAACTTGCACAGATCATAGGTGATGTATTTCTGTCTTGAGTATGTCAAAGGCTGCAATACAGAAGTGTACAAGTAAAACTGTTTATTCTGCAGAGTTAGTCAGTTTCACACCACATGCAATCAGAGCAAAAAAAAAGGTGCTGGGAAGACAGTGCTTCAGGAACAAAAACACTGAATGGATCTTAGTAACCAACTTAAGCAGGGGAAGAGCCAAACCTTCCATTTGCTGCCAAACACTTCACAAACTGGATTTGCACAGTTCAGGTTTCACCTTTTCAGATTTGCTGCCACAGGCAGCAAAGTTAGCCTAATTTTGACCTAATACCTGTGCACTTTACATTTTTCACTGCTACAGTCTGATGTCCTTGTGTATTGCTCTCCTTCTGCCCCCCATGAGTGAAGGGGAGGCAGACAAGCGGCTTTCATATTAAACATAAACACCTAAAAAGAGGACAAGACCCCTGATACCTGCAGTTTCAGCCACAGCCACCATCAAAAAGGCAACCATTTCCAAAAGGTTGACCACTGGTAAATAGGCCGATCTTGGCTACCAGGCAGTTCATCATTATTCTGTTTACTTTTCGTGTCATGTCTCAATGACCAAGGCTTACTGTATTTCTTTTTTCTTCCAACCATGCATTTTCCTAACAAAAATACTTTTAGCAATGAGTAACAAGAAATGCTCAAGACCTTTACATATTTTTAACTGTTCTCTAACCACAGTACCCAATTACAGTACTTCTGAGCCATCTAGTTAGCATACCTCTCAGTATGTCTAACTTCTGAGACCAGTGAGACTGAAATGTCCTTTGCCTCATTGCGTATGTTAATCCCAAGGAACAGAAAGTACATCAAGGATAAATATGGCAAACTGGACTCAAGAATTTTGTAAGGCAGTCTGAAATTTGTGGGTTCTTACCAGCTATATGATCGTTTTATTCTTTTCAGAAAAAGACTGCACTGTCAATCTGCTATTTAAAGAGAGACAGCAGGTACCTCTCTTTAAGTACTGCATGTACTGTAGGACAAATGCTCCCTTGCGTAGGTAGCTGCAAGCTGCAGAGTAAAATGAGGTCATTCTACCCAAAACAGGCAGAGGATTTCATAATGCAAAAAGGTATTTTGTTTCTCCCCTTTTGAGACAGGAACACATCCAAGATTGCTAGTTATAAATACAGTGGTGATAGCACCAAGCCTGCCAGAGTCCAGTAAACATTTGGACAATGCTCTCAGGCACATGGTGTTATTCTTGGGGTGTCCTGTGCAGAGCCAGGAGTTGGCTCAATGAGCCTGATCGGTCCCTTCCAACTCAGCATATTCTATGATAGCTCACTAATGCTTTCGGTTCTGCTAATGACTGGCCCACAATGTAAGGCCAGGATGACTTGCTACTTTGCCCTTTTACAGTGGCCTACTCCAAACTGACATTTACAGCACCAGTTCCCCAATGGTATAGAGCCCTTATACACGTCGTGTTACGCACTGCACAGGAGAACAGAGGAGACAGAAGAGCAGGAGAACGAACTACAACTGTGCATTTATGTACTGCATGCCTTTCAATCTGGCTTCATTTCTCCAATGCATCATGACTTTCAAAACAACAGAACAGTAATCTTACGTAAGATGAACCTGCTGCTTTATGACTTAATCTGGGCAAGGAAAATTGCAAAAAGAAGTAATCACTGCAGGACAGTAACTTCAAAGAAGATTAAAAAAATAAATCCTTTTGCTGGTAAAGTGGACTGTAACACTCCTGCTGCACATGGTCTGGTGTCATGCTCTCACAGTAGCTGCTACAGCTCATCCCCCAGTCAGACACACCAGCAGCCCAGTCTGGTTTGTTGACTTTGGCACAGACAGTGTAGACAAGGGGGAGGGAGATAGTGTCCATTTTACACCCAGCTGTCTGCTGCCAGAGGCCATCTACTTAGCTTGTAGCTCAATTTAGTCCAGGTCGGCCCACTCCCTAGCAGAACTTTGAAGAAAGGAATATTTTTCCCCTTTTTAAAATAAAAGCAGTAGTTACAGAGGAGAGAGCAGAATAAATGTCAATGTAAAGAGGATCATCATAAAGCTGACTTTGGAGATTAAAGGCAGCTTTATATCCACACCAATTCTTAAACATTAGATATTACTCATAAAGGTGAAAATCTGCTTGCAAATCCAGATGCCAAAATTTGTGTGCTTTCAGCCTGACAAGTTCTAGACTGAAGGGAGTGGGGTGGGGGTGAAAATAAACAAAATCCCTGTTCACTTTTCAGCATGAAAAAGGAATTATTATTGGATCCACATTTATGGCTGAGCAAACAGGCATTTCTATCAGCTGTTGTCTTGTATATCTCTTTCCAATTTTAACAATAAATCCAAGAAAGCATTCTTTGTTGCTGCTTAAATGTTCCCTAAACTAGATCCTGGGTCTAATCCTCACCTGGTCCAAAAAGAAAACACACAGCAGTTCCTTCAAGCTACCAGGAACCTGTCTCAATCAGCTGAGGACCTGGCATACCACACATGCACATGATCATTAATTAGTTGAAAGCTGGGAGGCAAGGACAACCCCAGCGCCTTTCAAGGATCTGCAGTCCAGCATCCCACAGAGACGCATCAGTGGTGAAGATGGAAACCAACTGCTGAAAGCAGTGACAGTGTTATTTCTGAAACACCCAACTCCCCATTTAATTGAGGCCCTCAGGCTTTCAAACACATGTAGCTAAGGGGAGACAGAGAGGCAGCTAAAAAGCCTAGGGACATTCTCCTTCAGGGACAGGGGCACAAAAGGATTTTAGGAAACAGGTAAGGGGATAAAATCAGCTGACAAGAGTGGCTCAGACTTCTATCTAAGCTTTTTCCAAACACATACTGTTCTTCCAACCCACAATGCCATCCACAAAAGAAAGGAAAGGAAGGCACTATTGAAGGATTAGTCAACCTAGTTAGGAGCCAAGGATTTACCAAATAAATCTTAGAAACAAAAAGAGATAACAGGAACTATGGCAGAAGGAACAGTTGCAGGTAGCTCAGCAGAGTGCTTGGTACAGAGAAGCACAGAAAATACAATTGGACTCATTCCCGTAGACAACATAGATACGTTATCTGGAGTATGCAGCTTTAAAAAAAGCTCACTATTAAACAGCAGCATTTAAACACCAAAAAACCCCCCAACCAACCAAGCAAACAGCCGACCAAGCAACCAACCAACAGCAACCAACCAACAGAAAAGTAAGCACCCTGAATGACTGTTTTGGTCTGTTTTTTGGGTTTTTTTATTTTCCAGTTTGCTACTGAGTATCTTATATTCAGAAACTTGCACCTTAACTTTTCTGGTAAATCAGTAAGAGTCATAACCATGACCTTTGCTTATCTACTGATTCAATACTCCTCTATTCAATTACAGCAAAGCATTGTTTGTGGGTCTGTCTGCAATCAAGCTTCTGCCCTTAGGGAGAACACTTTTTCACAGGCACAAATGTATATGCAGAAATAAGCAGATATACAAGCTGAATAAATGTACCTACTTATTTTCATTCTTGTTCTGCACTCTAATCTTTCTGGACATTTCTGAAGAACTATTTAGAAAAAAACTGAACCATTGGAATAGAGTAGCATAATTGACTTCTCCAATTTCTTTTACTGGGGCCAAAAAGAAATCTACAGTCTGTTGGATATAACCACATAATTTTCTAAATGTCTTGATAACTGAATGTTGATCTAACATTTTCAGTCCTAGAAAAGCATAAACATTGATTTTTTAAAATGAAAAGGCAGCTTCTTGAAAATTAATATGCCCAATCATTTACATGCTAAAGATGGATGCATGCTAATGTAAATCTACCTCCTCCCCATCATAATAATTTTAATGGAGTATTAAAACGGAGTATAACAGAACAAAGATCAGCTCTATAACTGTGGTGCATGATGCCATCTCTTAACATGGTAATCTTAAATGTTCTTTCCATTTCCAAAGGCTTTCACCTTCTGGAACTTGTACCACACCTGCTACCTGTTACTACATACTGCGCAGCAATGTGCATCAAAACCACAGATAGTCTGAGCACAATAGATTATACTGGGTCCACTCTACTGTATCATATTACTAAGCTGAACATCTTCACTGTTACCAACAAAACACAGAACACTTTTCTTGACTATGAAGTCCAGTTAGATGGTGTAGTCCCTTTTTTATGTGCTTGATCAGACCATAGTCATCTTAAAAGCCTGTGAAATAAAACAAGATTTTATGTAACAATGATTTAAAACTAAGATCATATGGACTTTTCATTATATATAGTAAAATGAAGGGATGTCCTCACTGAAATACTGCTAAGCCTTGTATTTCATACATTGGCTGAGGTGTGACAGAAAAAAAAATCTTCATGCCTTTGTCCTTCTCTCCACCAGTCTACCCTACAAACTAGCACATGACTTGCCATCATTCAAACATACTGGCAGTTTTTTTAGCAAGTGTGCAGCAGAATAGGAATTCTCAGGCAATGGAATGTTAGAGATGCTCTGATCCCAGGCCTGCTTCCATGCAACCTGCAAGAGCATATACTGTTACCATGGTAGAAAAGCAAAAATGTCATGAAACTGCTTGTATAGGTCTTACCAGCACTCACATTACTCTCCTGAAAAAAATATTTCCTCAAACATTGTAAAGAAAAAAAAAATACAGAAAACCAAACAGACGTCCCTTTCCATGTTAAACTACCATGTGATATGCCCTGGAGTGTTTCAAAACATTTCACATTCTTAGTGGATGTCCAGTCCCACTTTCTCATAAGCCTTCTTTTAGTTACAAGTCAGAGAAAACAATTATGAGAAAAAATACAAAGTAAATCTTAGTTAGTGGGTCAACTTTACATCATGTATGTTTAACCCAAGATGTATTTTCAACGCAACAGCTGTGACAAGCTATGCAACTCCTATTTCCCAGACTGAGGACGTTTGAAAGCTGACACTATTTACTGCATATCTTCACTCTCCAGCTCCCAACTTAATTTTTTCCATAATGAAATTAACACAATACAGGCTCTAAATACTCATCCTGTGCTTAAAAATCCACTTCCAATAGAATTATTGTTCTCATCAGAAGCTCATCCACAGCTGCTTGCAGAGTCCATTTAAGCCAGGAACAGCCTGATTCACCCTAGGAAAACCACCTTTAATGGCAACAATATAACATCTCAACTTACCTCAAAAACTACCTTTATTCTTTCTTTTACTACTGATTACAGTAGAAGAATCTTGATCACTGACATTCCTAAGACATTTTCTGCCTGGAAGCCTTTTGACTTTGTACTTGGCCTTCTGTTCATGACATTTAAACTGTTCAGCATTTTGAGTATGCTGGCTGCAGTAGCACAAAAACCTGAATTTTTCAAAGTATAGGATAAACGCTCTCCCTTTTTAGCCTACTTTATTATTTCATATGTGCTGTGTAAGAATAGATGAAGTTAAAATGAAATATGTTCATTTGAATGGCTACCCCACAACCCACTGCTACTGAGCACTACAATTCTGTAAATTAAAGGTAACCAAAAATCAACAGAATTCCTATTTGAAAAAAATAAACCAGCTCACATGCCACACAAATAAAAATCTGTATTAAATGTACTTGTTTCCCCAAGAAACATATATTGTACAACTAGCTTTACAAGCAGCATAACACAAACTAGAGAAGGTTACTGGTTAAGCAACTGAAAACAGAATTTTTAATAACTACTGCCCCTCCTAGAGCTGCAGACGTAATATACTCCCTACTCTTCTATGCTATGTTTAGTTTAGCTCAAAAATGAGTAATATGTGATTCAAAAAAGCAGGAATGCACACTTAACCACATCTAAGTTGAAACAGGAATAAAAACTAGCACCTACAAATACAAAAATCCTGACATATTGAGGATCTTATTTCACCAAATACAAACAAGATTCCCTAAATTCCTATGTTTTAAATAGAAAACATATTCTAAATGCTTTCCTTGTTGTATTTAATTTAATTAATGTTTACATACTCATTAAGATGTGAACATTTGCAGAAAAGTCATACTTTCATTTAAGGTTCTTTCTCAAAGGAAGCTGTCCACATCAGGAAAAACAGCATCTGGTAAACATTTACCTCTTTTTTTAAAAAGAAAATCAAATACATAAAACAAAGCTGTAAAGAAATATCTGTAAACCATGGAAGTATCTACACAAGACAGTCACTTTGCTCGGTAAGAAAATGGTTCCAAATTGAGTACAATCCTTCCAAAGAAATGAAACTGGTTTGAAGAACTTGCTTTCTGCTGCCAGAAAACAGCAATAAGGCTTTCTTCAAAAAGATAATTTAAATCATAAACATGAAACATTATTAAAATATTTTATTTGAATTAAGGTTTCTTGCTTGCTGATGTAAACTAAGACCAAGCCAACAATTCAAAGAATTCTAATTCTGATCAACCTATCTGCAATAAGACAGCTCTGGTCTACAGCATGTCAATATTATTCCATAACAAGTTGATAGTAATAAGTAGTTCACAGTTATTTTTTCTAGTATTTATTTTGATCCAAAAAGGAAATACATACTTGCACCACAGAGAAGAATGATTTAGGTTGATGGATACAATAATCACAAAGTTAATGGTTCCTAAGGAGGAGACCATGGCAGGTAAAGGTTTTAAGTTTAATAAAAATTCATGGGTTTATGCTGATAGCTGCCACTTTCAACATAACTGAAAGAGAAAAGATTGCTGTACCATTTAACACTATTTAGGAAAGCTAAACAACAAGGAACTCAATAAAAACTAACTTCATATGCTTTTTTTTTCCTATTTACATGGGATTGGAGATTGGCTTTGACTGCTGTTGCTGCTCAGGGGCTGTAGTGGAACCAGGAATTCCTTGCAGGGGAAGTCAGATAGCGTTAATTCTCCAGTATATCTTTACAATTATTAGTCATATTAGTCATTAACTAAAGCTAGCAAAGAAACAGATCTTTGCTTGTACTTGTTTTAAATTCTGAAGCTTATAAAAGGTTTTAGTCTCTTCTGGCCATTTGTATTCATACAAACTGCTCACTCTGTACGTTTTTGGCTGCATTTAACCCCTGTCTTTACTTTCAGTATTTCTAAAACATAATGCAAGATCTACCTCCAGACAGGCTTTTTGCTCATGCAGGGGTTTACTAAACTACTTCTGGAATGCCACTGGATATAGCAAAATTGACCTTTAAGGAGGAGTATGGGTCAAACTCTGAGATGAAATTGCCCCTTCTCCTTCAATACATGAGTGCAACAGTTGAGATCTGGTCACACTGTACTTCAGACTACTTCCTGCAGAAGCCACTAGACAGAAAGCTTTTGAGCTGTTGGCAAGAAAGACACTGGGTAAAAGATACGGAAATTCTGCTATACTCTTTTCTTCCAAGAATTGTAATGAAAGCCTGTCTTCCAATACTAAATGAAAAATGTATCCACATGGAGTGAGGATTTCTGTCAGTTTCTGAGTCTGGCTTCATCTTTCTATTGATTCCAGAAATATTGTGGATGAGGAGGAGAACAGATTACCTCCAACACTGATATTGCATTCTGTCTGTAGAAGAATCCTTCTTTTCCTCTTGTTTTAAATATAAAGACTTAAAATCGAAATGCTTATCCCTCCAGCATTGGCAACACACACAAAAAAAAATTAGTGTTGATGAAAAGCCTTTCAACTTTCAAAAACCCACACAACTTTTTGTGCTTTTACATGCAGTGCCTAGAAAATTCTTGACCAGTTTCTGCCAAGTTTAAAGAAAACTATATACACAAAAGGACAGATGAACTATGAAAAGCAGACAACTGAAAAGGCATATATTACAGGAAAAGATCCTTCTGAATGCTATTCAATGTTTTATCTTTATTGACGGTTCTCCTCCACTTCACAGCATGTTACACTGAGCACACCGAAATTTAATGTGGTTACAAGATAAGGCTTGCTGAAATTTGGCTCTGGGTTCTGAAATGTAGTTACTAATGGTTTTTTCCAAAGATTCTGACAGTTCAGACTGTGACAAACCACAGACGGAGGAAGACAACAGAGAAACTGTGAAAGATAAGAGAGGGAGTAAGAACGTGTGCCACTCTGTGCAGAAATGAGTGAATGCTGGAGCCAGAAGCACAGTGGAGTCTCTACAGCCAGAACACCTACATCTGACAGCACTGGCTTGGATCGTGACCAATATTTCTTCACATAAAGCAGCATCACACACTGGCAACCATAGTGGAACAGCACTAAACACTGGTATTTCTGTCATTCACATGAAAATAATTAAATATTCTAATGAGGTACATCTCTCTGGTGTTTCCCTTCCTTGTGCCTCCCTACCTTCTGAAAAGCTGCCCAAATCTTTTGCAAATTAACTTATTTTAAAGCACTCAGCCTAGGCAGGTATCCAAACTGGTAAAACATACCATTCTGCCAACAAAGTGTATTTTTCTCTTCACATGCTTCCACCGCTTCTCAATATCATTTCAAAATACAACTGCTGCATAACTTGATAGCAGGCAGCTATTTCTGACTCACTTACTTTTATACCTTTTTTTTTAACCCATATACTTCTCTGGAGGCATTGAAAACCAAGATTTGATCAGTTATTTCACCTCCAGCCTTAAGAGAATGAAAACATCTCAAAGGAAGAATTAAATATGTTATAGGACTGTGTCTACACCTCTTCTATTTGTGCTGGAACAGGTTAATGGTATTCATTATGATTCATTAAGATTTCTATACAGAAACAAAGTACCGTAATAGTGAGAATGAATGCCATGCCAATATCATTCAGAAATACTTTTTTTTGGTCCATTGTGAAAATTTATTACAAACAATACTTTAGAGCAACATTTTCAGACACTAAGCTGCTTGATTGGTATGAAAGTAAAAGTGCAAATTCTGCACCCACAGAACAGACATGCAAATATAGAGAGTGCAAGTGAAACTTATTTTGCATGTAATGTTGCCCTAAAGAGTGACACACAGGTATTATTAGGAAAAAGCACAATTTTGTAAGTACAGAGATCACAGCCCCAAAATGATTTGAAGGCTGAAATCAGGCCTCAAAACTGTAACTTACTACCATCCAACCTACACAATTCTATGATTCTGTAAAAGATAGTACATCTAAGAATAACTGCATTTGCTATTGTCCCATTTTGTGATTATAATCAAGTACGGATCCCAGGTAATTAATCCTGAAGTCTGCAGAAACGGCTGTTTTCAAAAAAAAATTACCAGTAACAGAAAGGTAATAAAAAGATCTAGGCAGATTGTGCAAAATTTGCAGAGCACATGCACATACAAACACATTGTCCAGACACTGTGTATACTTTTTTCTACATGGTGGGTCATGGGTTTAATGCAATTAGAAATTCTCTTGAGGAGTCTCAACATAAAAAAAACTTCACCAATTCTTTTCACACACATTGAAAAATCTTTGTTGGCATAAAACCTACATACAAAATCAGCAGTTATCTCATCACAAAACCTCTCCTCATTATGCTAATGTTTCAGTCATATGAAAAACACCCTGATGTGTGAAATAGTGACATCTCAGTGAGACAGGACAAAGTACAGTGAACTGCAGATCTTTGATCTGGCTGAAAGTGCTCTGCATTCTGATGAGAATTTTTGCTGGGATCCTAGGAGATGAAAGGATTTTTTAAAAGTCTGAGAGTTGGGGGGTGGCGGGGGGAGGTATTCAGAAGAGAACAAAAAGAGGAGCATTGAAAGCAGATGACATCATGCCTCAATCTGGCCTTTACCATCTCACTGACATGTTCTACAATAGCAGTTTCCACACAGCTATTCCTGAGAGCTCAAGATCCTCTGTGGAGACAGTATGGCTGGAGATCCTCTGCTTTAAAAGGATAGAAAATTGAAATAGGTCTAAATATAACACATCTATTTTATTTTGGGATCCTAAATGCATTATGGTAATGCTCAAGAATCCTATTTTTCGAAACTATGTTTTGCCTCACAGTATAGATGGAAAGTCTCCAGTCTTTCAAAGCTAACAATTACAAGATCTGTCACTCCCATCTCCAGCAAAATCCCACACTGCAAGCATGGAAATGCCATTACTTCCCTCTGATTATTCCCACAGGCAGTCTGCCTTTTGTACCAGGGACATCTTCCAACCTTGTAGGGACCTTGGAACTGATTACCTTTCCCCTCAGGCTGCCAGAAGCTCCAAACAACTGGGGAGAGGTATCAAATTCCCCTCTTTATACTCTAGAAGCAGCTAAGGGGAAAACCACAGGACTTTGGAAGCATTCTGATTATTTATATTCAGACAAATGCACATACAGGCAACTTACCAGGCCATGTACACACCATTTGTTTGCAACGGACTTGTATACCTCAGAAGGCATAAAACATAAAAGACAGTTTTTCTCTGATACTGCCTTTCCCCTGTTCAGAAGTTTCATCTCCTTAAATAAAAGAAAATTTGTACTTGGAACTTTCTCATCAAGGCAGAAAAAGAGACTTCTTGTCAAAGCTTCTCTGCTTCTTAACTTTCCCTTTTTATCCCCCTCATTTATGTTCCATGGTGTGGCCATTTACACAGGCCATTTTTCTGTGTCAAACATCTTCACAGCTGCAAAGACCTACCTTTACAAAAATGTCTTTCATTTTATCTCCAATCTAAGTGCAAAATGTAAAGACCAAGTAAAGGGTCTTGCAAATACCCACATCTCCTAGATCCTGAAGCTAGAACACTTATTTTCACTTGACAGAGAAAATGCTGTTATAATTAGGATTTTTACATTACAGACCTCTCTACTCTGTTTCACTACCTGAACAGAGATCCATTTAGAGAATAGTTTAATGGATCAATGCTGGAATGAAGTCTCCTTGAAAATTGATGCTAATATCACCAAAAGACAGCATTTTGCAACACCAAAACAAAGCAGCATCACAGGGACACACACAAGAAAAACTTCAGCCAGAGAATGTCTGACAAGCTATGTGACACATCAATACTTTCCTATTCTCTCCATTGGATGACTAAGATCTGTAACAATGACAAATGATTATATTTGATATGCACACAGCTTTAGTGGAATTTTATCTTAGAAAAATCTAACCAGCCATAGTGGAATTTTATCTTAGGAAAACAATAAATAACCATGATGGCTTTTTAACTGTAACTCTCTCTACTAGAATGTGTTCTTAAGGATATGAATGTGATATGAATGTGTTCTTAAGGATATGAACTCTCTCTACTAGAATGGGTTCTTAAGGAATCCCGTGTTTTTAGCTGAGGTACTAACCAAGCACATATTAAGACTAAGAAGGTTATTTACATGTTAGAGATTCCCATAATATTCTCTCCCTCTTACTAAGGACCATTTTTTATGCTTCCAACTTTTTGTCACTCTTTCTGAACTTCTTTTTTCAAGAAGAAAGAACCTGTAAGATACATTACAGACACCTCATTATCTGGATTTTATCTGTACCATTTTGAGACTTAGCAATTAAAACTACCCCACTTCCCTTTGCATGTCAGGGAAGTCAAAGGTCTCTTTGAATCCCTGACCCTAGAGGGCCATGAGAGAGCACTTAAGGACATGTGGCACAATATAACACATTCAATAATGTTACTAAAAGGTACTAGAGGGCTTGCATTAAACTGGCTTTACCTTCTGTTTTCATCTCTGCTGTAGCAGGATGGAAAACTGATTTCTGACCACAGATTCTCATAAGAGTAGTGAAATCTTGATCAAAAGGAATGAAAATGCCACTAACTCCCCTCTGTGAGAGATTCTCCTTCCTACTTTTATTTTTAAACTACAGGATATTGCTAGTATTAACCCATTTCTGTTGTTTCCATCTTGAAGTTCCGAGGTTTGGATACTGTCCCAATAGTACCACAGAATAAGGGACATCTGAAGTCTAATGCAGTCACGTACTTAAAACTGTGCATATACTTAGACCAGCTATCCAGAGAACACCTTAACTAAAAAACCCAATCATTATTATCTATAAATAACAACCTGACATTATTTGTAAGGATGCTCTCTCATGTGCTTTGACAGGACATGTTACTTCCTCCATCACAAACTTAGTTCTCAAAACGTGTGTGCAGCTGTCATAAAAGAACAAATTTATTCTAGTGATCAGCAATAATTGCTACCCTCTTAAAGTCAATATTGAGAGGTACTGACTTGAAGCAAGCAAGCATTCAACCTGACACTACCAGAAAAGGTACCCTGTACACTTCAGTCAACACAAAAATAGTTGCCCAAAACCCTAACAACCATGCATGAAGCGAACTACACAGCTTATCTGGGAAACATACAAGTACTAAGGGGATAATATACTTCATTCAGCCTTGACTTGATCAGGATGGCCATTTTCATTCTTCCGTGTTCTAAGGAAAACAAGCTTCCTTGAGTCCTACACTTAAGAAATCCAAATATCATTTAGCCAATTCACATAAATAATGACTCAGAGAACAAAAAAAAGTATCGGAAGGAAAAGCTGTGAACAAAAATGACTCCTTATAATTTCAGCATCTCTAACATAAACCACAGCTGCAGGCTGCATTAGCTGCTAGCTCAGTATCTCAGATTAACATGCTTGACAGGAGACAATGCCAAAGGTCCAGAGAAGGGCAGCCATAACCATGGAGAAGTTGGCAAGAAAGCCCTTGGCTGTGAGTTGAAAGACAAGTGGATGTGCATACTTTGCAAGAGAGAAATCAAAGCCAAGAAGCTGCAAAGAGTCAGTCTTCAAAGGACAAGACTTCATGGTATTTACATGTATGACTCAAAGTTCATGTTGAGGGAACAAGATGCTTACTTGTAAAGGTAGTATTCGGCTTGATCCACTTCTTCTCGTGAAGAAATGTTGTCAACAAACTGATTAAAAAATAAGAAATAAAAGCTTAAAAAGGGAGCACTCACGTGAAGCATATTAGAAGAAAATGCAGCAACAAAACACATTTGTCTGGCATATTTAGCTGTCTGACAGTACTGGAATTCTTCACATCTCTGCTTGCTCCTAATTCTGGTTTCTTCTAGACTGCTAAAATTCAAATCTTTGTAAATTGAGACAACTCCCTTCCTTAATACTGAGAAACTTTATGCATCTTGAAAGCTATCTGAGGATTAAACACCTGTAGCTCAGTATCCTGTATTTCTGCTGTTCCTCTAAATCTTTTGCTCTTTAATCATACCCTTTATTTTAAGCATACATTCAGTTCTTTACATTTTTTGCCAAAATTTTAAGAGTCTTGACATGCTTCATTGCTTTTTCCAAAAAATATTATTTTCCCTATAGTTTGCCTGTTGTGCCTATTCATACTATATATTCTGAAGCACAGGGGCAACAAAATTTTGTATTTCACTATACTTACAAATAATGGTAAGAAAGAAATCACCCTCCCCATGCTGTACAGTACAATTGCCTTCTCATTTACAATTCTGTCTTCTCCTAGAACTCCCAGTGCTATCAATTACTTAAATACAAGCCAAGTTTTCAACTAGACTTCGTCTTATGGTAACAATGAATCCCGTTTTCCTGAACATTTCACTAACATAAGCATAAGGGAAAAGTGCTGGAACAGTACAGCATCTTTATAATACAATACCTTTAGTTCAGAATAAACAAGTATGTTCTCAAGGTCAGTACCTCTCTTTACCCTAAGCCTAAGCTAAAAACTATAATTCAGCTGACTGGTATTTCGTCTCCCATTTCTTAATTCTCTTTGCATGCTGTGTACATAGAGATCTCATCTTCTGAGCATGGCAATAGTATGCCTGTGTGCTTTACCTACATTTCAGAAAATAAGAATCTGACGTTAGCTCCAGGTATTGGAAAGTAGGGCTGTATAACAACCTGAAAATGCCATTTCTCCAGGGAAGTAAGCCCAAAGCAGGAAAGGAATAAACCTGATTCATAAAAAGGAGAGGAACACCCATTCCCCTCATGGACACTGTCTCAGAAGCAATGGTCAAGAATGTTTGATCTGTATAAATGCTTGCTCTTGTAAGTGAAAAAGCACTCTGTGACTTGTCGATTAGTGGTGAAAATTATCCTAATTAGTGATATTACTGAGATAACTCAAGATTCTCTGGATAATTCTGAAGACTGAAATTAGTTTGTTGTTTTGTTTTTTAAACAAATGACATACTTACTCTCTTCATTACAAACACTCATTTATTTACACGTGGAATTTAAAAACACATATATATCTCTGCTTTTCCTCCCCCTTTCCAGATTAACCCATCCAGAAGATGGAACTGGTTACTAAGCCCAGTAAAAATCATGGCTTTGCTTAACCCACGTCAGCATTTGCTCTGCCTCAGTCTGCTGCGAAAGAAATCTATAAGAGCGAAATACATCCACCTCCACCTCACTCTGAAAAAAACCTGGAACTGGAGGAAGACAGACAGTGCAATGTACTAATTCAATGCATTCCCTTAGCAGCCAGGGCTCTTACACAGTGCCTGAGGAGGTTTTAAAGTTCTCACAAAGAAACCATAGGAAGGCAGTAAACACATATTACGGAAAAACACAACCTAATAACAGTGAGGCTCGATTTTACTGAGAAAAAAAAATCTGTTTTGAAAACCCTATGGTCTGGGTACTAACTAATGAGTACAAAGTATCAATAAAACAGCTTTATACAACAACTTAATAGTGTAACAAGACATTTATGATCCCAGAACTCCTAACAGAGTGGTATCATTTATCGCCTCTCAGCTCACTTGACTATACAAGCATTCCACAGTCACTTCTACCAGTTTATGATTGGGATTTATTTCCTTACCCGGGCTACTGTCAAAGAGCTGACAGGCAGTTTTCTTTCATAGGTTCTGTCCATTAAGTGGGCTAATTCAGCTGGAGAAAGCAGAAAAAGTATGTTTTTAATCAACTGGCACAACAGGAAAATCTGCAGAGTTATCATATAACCTAGAATAGAACCTACGTCCATGAAATCAAATTCTGGGTTCTTAACATTCCATTTTAAAATTGTATGAAAGCAGTACTTTCAAATATTGTTGAACACTTTTACAGAAAATGCATGAGAAAGTTCTCCACATGATGATCTTAATTTACTAGAGAAAAGGGGTAAAAAAACTACTCTATAAAGTGCTGGATGAAATTAGTATAACTAATATAAGTATTTGAAAACAAAAAATTAGCAGAAATCCTTAAAATTCCCTCTTGCTTTCAAGCGTAGCATAAGCTGTACAGTGCTTTAGGCATGGATTTTTATTTTACAGTAGAACAATGAGACAGAGAAACATGTAGTACCATACTGATAAACCTTAGAGTCACAAACAGCAGTCCAAAGAAATCCTGTTAATCAAATGGGGCACTGTGCCAGTAACTAAGTAGCTTTATAACATTCTGCTTCAGCAGTCATATAACAATATTAATCTGACCGTGCAGGAACTTAAACTTCTGACTGTCAAACAGGTAGCCAGCCATTGCATTTAATGAATTAATTGGAAGTTAAATTAATTTAATTTGGAGTTCTAGCTTTGTACTGTTCCTGGAAGATAAAGATTACTCAGAAGGAGTAAGCTGCTCAACATATGCTTTATGTCATCTGTTTGACCATGAACTGACAATATCAAACCTATAAGCTTTAGAGACTTCAATCATACTCTTTCTTGCTATTTTCCTCCATCTTGAGGACCAGAAATCTAACACATTCATTCCCTCTGTAACATTTGGAACTTGCTTCCTCCTTTGCAACTTACTCAGTGAGTCACTCCTTTGACACCTCTCAGTAAGGCCCCGCTGGCCATCCTTGGCTAGTTGATGGGTTGGCTCATTTTACAAATAATTTTCCAAAAAGGAACCTGCCTCCACACCTGTCAGTGAAATGTGAGATAAGCAGAAGTTGCAGCACTACATCAGAACAGACCAACCCTTCTACTCCTGCGAAGTTGTCAGGGGCAAGAAACAGCACTGCATCAGTAACATGCTCGGCCTCTGAGGGATGCTGTCTACAAAACAAGTGATATCACTAATTATTACTTTAAAAACACTTGTACCACAGTGAAAACTGAAGGGTACAGTTTTAAAAGAACATGCATTGCTACTCTGATCTTTTAGGTAATCTGTCAAATTACAGCACATGGATGAAGTTTCCAGTAAAATGACAGAGCCCTAACTTGGAATAGAACAGTTGACTCCTAGTCTGTACTACGCTGCTGTCTGCCACACAGCAATATTCCTTGTTTACATAACAACTTTCCTCCTGAGGAGTTCTTCAAAACACAAAATGAGCATTTATCCTCTGTCTGAGGGAAAGGAAACTTTTCATGACCATGAAAGCAAAGGGAAATTTGTGGCAAAGTTAGTAAGGCCAGTACTAGCTCCTACAAAAGACAGCAGAACACTCTGAGGTGACGTGGGCTATCAAGGCCATACTATACAAGATAGCCACTAAAGAAACAAATGCTATTTTTTAATGGTAAAGAAATTTGTATGGGAATATCCTTACAAGAAGTGCCTATAAGTACCTTTGACTCTGTATTACCCATCTCTCCATAAGTCACAAAGGTCATGATGAAGCCCATGGGTAAAAGCACAGGGAGCATTCCCAGTAGCGCTGGAAGTTAGAGGAATGTTGCGACCAACTCAGCTTATCCCTATCAAAGCACTGGGTAGGTCCTTGCCTAAATGAAGTCAACTGTCATCCACCATTCTTAATCTCCATTTTGAGATAGCTGGAAAGAAGTGTTTGCTTCAAAATCTGGTATCTTTGATGATACAGCAATGTGGACCTGAGACTCAGTTCACTCATCTATTCCAGAACTGTTTTTGTTATGCATCACCCTCCCAAAACTAGAAGGTAATCCCTATGACCATTCTGGGCCAAGCCTGAGCTTGGCATTTCTTTTGTTTAGGTGCTCATGAAGATGAAGAGCCCACTCTAGAAAACACTGACTACTCTAGTAGAATATAAACCAAATGAATACAATGCCATGAATACAAGACCACAAGACTGTTAGCCATTACACAACAGCATCCTCTGAGAGATTTCACACATAGAATTTTAATGACTGACCTCTATTGCTATCTACAAAGCTGAAACTCTCCATCAGATCTACACTATGGAAAGCACTTATCTATGAACTCCATATAAACAGTAAACACTTATCTGTGATCTCCAGTGTGAATGTCACAACAAAATGAGGACTGATTAAATCTAAAACAATAGCAGACAAATGAAGATAATGGGAAATTTAGCTTTGTTTTCAGACAAGTTGCTGTTTCTGCAGTAGCAGTATGACAGGAATTAATTGCAATGACTAATTATTTACTAGCTTGTTTTCCATGAAGAACACCTAAACCCAGACTTTTTTCCTCAAATTCATAATTTGAAATAATTCAGCCACCTTTTGTAAATCAAGTTTGCTCAAGTTTGAAGTTGCTATTCAATAATCAAGATTACAGTTTCTTCTTAGTTAAAGCATCCGGACAGCAGTACTAGAATGCAAGCATGTGAATGCCCAAGTCTCCTAGCATTGCTGGCAGCAAAATCTGAGTGCTTACATTGGTGTATAAAACAAACCAGTATTTTAATGGCCAAATCAAAATTCTCTGTATGTTTTAACAGATACATACTGCAAATGCTTTTATCGGACTCATCCAAAAAACCATTTGTTTATACAGTCTCTCATATATTCTGCCTAAAAATACATTTCTACAAGATTAACTCCATAAATTTAATTTTTCTAAAAATGTATTACTGCATATTCAAGAATTAATGAAACAAAGCATAAATACAAGTTAGGTCATTTAATTTCAGGCTATGACTTCACAGTGGTCTCTGTAACACTGGTATGTGAGATATGTTCACTTTAATTTTCATTTGTTCATAGAAACTTGAACAAAATGAATAGAATGTTCATAGAATGTTCATAGAATCTTGTTGCCTGCAGGGTGGTTCAGGACAATGACTTGGAAAATACTAACCCTCACCTTCCAAGTCAGTGGTTATGACTTCTAGTATCAGTTTGGTGGCCTAGGATATCACCATACTTTCAGTTTGATTCACAGTGTGTACCTATCCACAGAATGTAGCCACATCAACAAGTAGCAGCACATTATCAATATGGGACACATTTGGCCACTACATAGGGTCACTTTTATTCTACTTACACCCTTGTATTCTTAGAAGTGGTTCATTCCAGACAGAGTTCTGATCCAGTGGTGGGAAATGATGATACAACTGAGACACAAAGTTTACCTGTCCTGGGAGTGATGGGCAGAGCTAATACCTTAATTCACAGGCTAACTGGTGCTACAAAGAAGCCTTGTTTAATTTTAAAGACTCAATTAAAATATAAAGGCTGAGGCAAGTATTTTGCCTTACAAATTTATCTGTTCCACATTTATCTCTATTTCCACATAACTGGAAAGAATTACAGCTTTGTACTGGACAAGGCTTTGAATGGCAATTATTCATGTCTGTAAAGGCAGCACTGCCACCTGGTGTTGCAGACGAGCCAATTTAGGTACTGTGCATCTAATTAAAAAAAAAAAAAAAAAAAAAAAAAAATTTCCTATCTCACCTGGATTCTGTCATCCCCTGGGATTCTGGTTTCCTTGGTACTTCATTTTTAATAAATGGAATCCAAATTACTTCTAGGCAGGTATCTTCCTACCAGCAACCAACTTGCAAATTCCAAATTAACACATTTTCAATTCCGAGCTTTTTGAACAAAAGCATTTCAGTACACAAAATACAGTCTTGCTCTTTCCCATACATTTTTCAGTAGTGAAGTTTGTGAAACTCATTCATACCTCTAAACTGAGGTTACAGTGAAGACAATAAACCATGTCTTACATGGACATAGTAAATGAGTTTGTGTCTAGGATAGTACATCACTGCAGCAGAGAAATGGAACTGACTTTAAATCAAAAAATACTTCTTTTTCCTTTAAAAGTATCCTCACAACACAGTTTTGCATAACAACAGTTCTGAAGTGACGTTTGAAACACAGAAATAAAAGAGCATTTCCTCAACACAAGGAACTCACTGTAGCTATAATCACCAGTAAGAACAGACAAGATTGTATGTGCAACCATACAATTGACAGCTACAGAGCAGACGTCTGCAGGGCTGTCTCTTCTCTGAAAATGCTAAAACAGCTGACAACATGTTAACTTGTTTTCTCTTTTCTGTGAACACAAAATGAAAATGCAAAGCAGTTCTTTGAAAATCATGGAACAGACATCTGCTCTGGCTCAAGACCATCAGCAGAGGAGCAGCAAGAACTGTGCCTGCCAAACAGTCACAGAAGGTCTTGCCAGGCCTGGAGAAAGCCAAACATGGACTGTACCAGCACCAGCACAATGTTTTCTTCTACAGCGGATTTTTATTGGCTATGACATTTGCCAAAATAGGAACCCACTTTCACCTGGAGGTGACTAGTTCAAATGCATCCCTGGGCACAAATCTGTGGCTCCAGCCCAAAATACACCGCATGAGCAGTCCTATTGACAGCAAAGTGTAACAAGGTATTAACGGTCTCTGCAGGATCCAAGCTACAAATGTGAGGATCCACTGGCTGTTTCTCATCCGTGTACAGTACATGTTGACAATTCCCACCTAAATGCTCATAGGCAAATAAAAGAAACAAATTAGTGCATGAAAAACATCAGTCTGATCATTTTGTCTGTCCTCCTGCCTGACAAAAGCCCCTGAATTTCACCTGATGATTCTTCTTTCAGCCTCATGGTCTGTGTTGCAAGTAACAACCACAGTTCAGGGGCCCAGTAATGAAAGCAGACTATGAATTAAGGAGTCTCCAATACATCTATGGTACAAAATAAAAAAGTTTTTAAAAAACTTTCTTTAGCACAGAAAAATGCTTTGCAAGATGTTTTCTATTTAACATAGTCGCCAAAAAGACAGTGGAATGCCATTTCAAATGTAATCTAGACAAAAAAATTAGCTATAAAATCTTCACAGGCCACCTCAGTGCCATGTGCAGATAGTTTAACATACAACTTCTTGAAAATAAAAAGTTTAGCTTCTTTCCCCACCCCCTCCTAAAAAAATCTATGATTCCAGAAGAAACTGCAAAATCCTGAGGAAAATTTCGTCTTTAAAAAAATGTCTTTAAATCTGATTGTCCTGTAATACTTATAGAATAGCCTTTTTTCACACTGCAGTACTGTTAAAACAATGTCAATGAAGACATCAGTCAGAGACAGCCATAGAATTTGGATTTTGTGAAAGAAGAAATCAGCTTGTAGAAAATGAACATTAAGTAAACAGGCAAATTCTAACTTGTTTCTGCACTATGGCTTTGAATACATATGACCAATTTTTAACATGTTGAGTGCTTTTTGACATAGAAGCTCAGAAGCATATTGTTTCACACACCCTTTTTTATTTTGAAGGATTTACAGATGGTAAGGTAAACAAAAATGAGCTCAGGTTGCAATTAATTAGACAAAGTGGAGACAAGAAACAAACTTTTCTCACCCAGGCTATGCTCCTCTTTTTTTCTCTTTTCCCATTTAGAGCTATCCACATAGGCTGAAGAAAGAAGAGATCTTCGACCTAATGAAGAGAGAAATCACTATGTAAGCTGGGTTGCTTACACAGCTCTAAACAAACGTTTTATTAGGTACCACCTTTTTCTGTCATATTTACGAAGTGGGATGCATTAAACTGTCTTCATGCCAGTAATTACTAATGTAACAATTCAGATTCTCTCTATATGGATCAGCTATTACATTGTAATATTTAAAACTGAAAAGCTTTCCCCAAAAGTTTTTTCCAGCACGGAACAACTATTTCCAAACCTAAACTCCATATTTAAGAAAATTGCAAATTTGTAAAGGTAGAAAAAATCCTCAACAATAAAAGCAACTTCTTTGTGCACACAGACCTTTTACATCAAATTTTAGCAATTAGTTAAATGTAGATTAAAAGGATAAGCTAAAAAAAAAAAAATGGCTACACACAAACAGGCTTTTCTGTTGTTGCTGTATGGTTATTTCCACCTATAAAGGCATGTCTCACTGAAAACACTTTCATTTTTGTAATCTCCATTCTTCCATCTCCTATGAACTGCTGACCCACTGAAATATTTTTGAAAGCTTTTTCCAAACACTTTTTGTACCACTGGAACTGCTCCAGATGCTCTGCTAGCTTCTAGCTTTTGAAACAAAACAGAAAATACTTCAGCTGGAAGAATTTCTGTATCGGTCATAGATGATGAGGTCTTGAAAATGCATGAGAAACACCTCGATAAAAATTTTTGAAGGAAGATACAGAAATACAGGCAGATGATTGCAGGAAGTTATGAAATAAGAATATTTTAAAAATAGACATTACAATGCTACACAGAATTCTAAATTCTTACTTCAAAGCCTTTATCTAAATATCTGCTAGCACTAGAAGTTTCGTTTTAGTTGTGGAACAACCTTTCCTTCTTATCACCCTTTTGACAGGCAATTATACCAACATCCTGCACTAAACACCTCATGAAACTACCGTCAAAAAGATTCAGAACACAGAATTCCGCAGTCTTCAAAAATATGTACACCACTTTAACAAACAGTCCGAAATTAAAAAAAAAATAAAAATAAATGAAAAGGTATTTCTGGTTGGTTGCTGGCATTTCCTTTAGCAGTCTTTTTCGTTATGTTGATAAATGAGGCACACAAAAGATTCGGGGGGTTTGGTGTGGCGGATTTTGGGTCTTATTGTCGGTTTTTTCCTTCAGCATAAACAAAAAGCCATTCATTCATTCATTCATTCATTCACAGCTAAGGAGGCCACCAGGAAGCACGAGGCTTTGCAGGGCTATTTTCCGCAGCACAGGCCCTGCGTGTGCGAGCGCTGCGCTGAGGGGCGCCGAGGCCAGGCCCAGAGCCAGGGCGGCACGGCCGGGCCGCGCGCCTCCAGCCGCCGGGACGCAGCACAGAGAAACGCGTGCTCGGCGAGGGCGGAAGGCGCAGCAGCCAGCCACCGCCGCCACACCGTACCCAACGTTACTGGGCTCAGTTCTTCCCAAAGGGCAGATCTTTGGCTTTTCCATAACATCAGCCTTGGTGGCGCCTCTGTCACCGCCGGTACCAGTTTTGCTGAACACGCACTGCCGCGGGTTTGGCGGCCTCCCGTACAATTCCGCGTGGCTTCCTCTAACCCAAAAAGGCAAGTCCTACCATGTCGAGCTATGAAATCGGCACGGGGGATTACCTATTAAAAAAACCAAATTGTGAACAGTCTCCTGCACTACATACGTCCATTAAAGGTCTTCTGAGCTATCTCCAGTTCCACACATGCACACAGACGGAGAGGAGAGGGAAAGGTGAGTCAAGTCCCTACGCCGCACCCTGTCCCTGCTCATGCTCCCCACCGCAGCCGCCGGCAACCGCGACGACCAGCGCCGCGCCCCCCGTCCCGCTAGCAGCGCACCGACCTGGGGCCATGCCGAGGGCGCTCCCGCTGCAGAGCACGGCCCGCCGGAGCATGGGGGCGGCCATCGTGCCGAGGCCGGAGGAGGCGGC
>VZSE01015149.1:351245-452651 GCA_013398275.1 Promerops cafer
CTGGGGCTGCATGCCCGCAGGTACCGTGGGTTGTGCGGCAGGGGTGGGCGCCGGGATGCCCGGCCGGGGCGCGGGGGTGCCCGCTGGCTGGGGAGTTACCAGAGTACTGCAGCTCCCGGCAGGCCCGCCCTGCCAGCTGTGTGCCTGACGGGAGCTGTAGTTCCTGCGCGGGTGCCCCTCTCGGCGCGGGGTATCGTGGCGGGGAGCGCCGCGGTTTGCGCTGCGGTGGACGGGCCGGGCTGGCGCGGCAGAGGCGTCCCGCGGGGAGAGTCAGCGTCGCAGAATCGGTGAAGCAATCACATAATGGTCTGCGTTGGAAGGGACCTTAAATATCATCCACTGCGATCCCCGTGCGGTGGGGACACCTTCTACTAGACCACATTGGTCAAAGCCCCATCCAACCTCTCCTTGAGCATGTCCAGGAATGCTAGATCCACAGCTTCTCTGAGCAACTTATTCCACTGTCTCACCACCCTCCCAGTAAAGAATTTCTTCCTCATATCTTACCTAAACCTATTCTTTAATCAAAGCCTTTGACTCTAGTCGAAGGCCATTCCCTCGTGTCCTAGCACTACATGCCCTTGTGCATGTTCCACTGCAGCTCTCTTGCAGGCCCTACTGAAAAGCTGCGATAAGGTCACCCTTAAGAGGTCAGTGTTAGTCAGCATATCCCCCACTTGCTGCTGTCAGGATATGACATTGATAAAAACCCAACAAAACAAATAAAAATGCAGCTTCATAAGTATTTTTTCTGGTAGGATGACAGCCTTATCCAGACCCTGGGAATGAGATAAGGAAAAAGGGGCACATGGAAAAGAGGTGTGTGGTAAAGGGCCACAGGCCCTAGGCCCTGGCTGGGCTCCTGGCTGGCTGTGCCGGCAGTGCTGAAAGTTTCGCTCAGGTTACACCTCTGTTTTATGCTCGTCAGAGACATGGAGACCCCTCTCTCTCTCTGAGTGGTGCTCTGCCCTTCCCCTTCAGGGACTGGCCACGTAGAGGGTTGCAGTGTGCCTGACACTAAGTGGGTTGGTTGGTTGAGTTCTCTGGGATAGCCTGCGCCACCTGCACATGCCAGCTCTCTTATCCCTCTCCCTCCTTTTTCCTTGGTGGTCTTTTTGGTTTTGAAACATTTCTGTAACACTGTAAGGTATGAATCTAAGGAAGCTGTACAATTCAGAAAATTGAAGTCAGGAAGGATAAAATTCTGCTGCCCTATTCTCTCTGTTGACACTGACCACTGAGTGTCCATGATGTGTGGTGCACTAGTACCACCCCCGGCACTAGCATGATTTCTGCACCAGCTTTGGAGAGGCCCACAACAGGGATGGTCTTTCAGTGCTAGACCAGGAGAGGTCTATGGAAAGGAAATGGCAGTGTAATACAGGTAATTTCATGCTGAATAACATGTATTTGTTTACCCATTGGAACTGTTTCAATTAAATTTAATGGATAAATGTGCCATTTAATGGATTTTTTTCTTCAGGTTTTATGAAGCGTGTCATTATCATGCTTCACTTGCTTAGAAAACAAGTGTTTTTGTTTACATGGCCAGTTACATTTTCCTAAGGTTATGCAGAATGAGAATAAACAAACTAACTCAATTCAATACTTGCTCTTGTCCTTTCATGGTTAGAATAATTCTTCATAAGCCAAAGCCTTAAAATATTAAGCTGTTACTGTGACTCTGTTATAAAGTCAGTCATTGCAAATAAAAATCCTCTGGACACCTGTTCTTGTGACAGCAAAAACTTGTCAAATAGCTTTTGCATGATGCTTGTTCTAAAGCAGCTTGCAATACAGTACAGTTAAAGTCAGCACCCAGAGTTAATTTTGACATTTTTGACTCAGTGACAGTCTTACCTCTGATGTCTGTACTGCAGCAGAATGTTACTAGGTCTCCTCAGTGTTACTACAATCCAAATAATACACTTGTTTTTATAAATTAAGAAAAGAAGCTTTTTGTGACTTCCTACTGCATTTGGAGCATCCAGAATAATTTGTTTTATAGTAGCAAGGACAGCACTTTTGGGGTAAGCAAGTTGTGCCATTAGTGAATTGTGGAAAACAAAGAAAAACAAGACAAATCCTTATAAAAGTATAAAGGAGGGGGCAGGAATTTTGTGGAGAATCTTCTTGTACCTTGGCTTAGTGGAGAGGAATGTAGCCTCTAGTTTTCCTTTTGCACATCCTATGACTAGATACTTCTTCATCCTTGTATACATAAGCTCTGGAAAGCTGTGACATATTATTTGGGCTCTTCTGTCAGTGATGTGAGTAACTGCAGTTTTTGCAGTCTGTTTTTTGGTGTCATGTCCCAGTGGTCTGGCATCACATAGTTGTCAGTAATTCATACATGCTAGGTTCCATACTGTTAAATCTTACAGTGTAACATAAAACCTAACCTTCCTCTTTTTTTCTTATGGCAGGGAAGCGCTATCTGCTAACAGAAGAAAATATAAAGTTACAAGAATTTCAGCAGATGAAAGTGGCAATTAGAAATAAGCTTCATGGCAATAAAGGTATACCATTTATTTGATAGTCACCACTTTAGCATGAGTCTTAGGAAACAAACAGTCAAAATCATAATAATATGACACCAATTGACCTCATTTAAAGAAACAAATTGTCTTCCTCTTGCAAATATTTTTTACTTAATATTATTGGAAGATCTGAGGCTTTGTAGAATGAAATGTAGTATTAGTTATGCTGTGTTGAGAATACGTGTTGAGAAGCTTTCATATATGTGAGGTGTTTACATAAGACCTGAAATGTTTGTGCCCTCACTTTTCCAACTTGGTTAGATAGTCTAATAGAAAAAACTATTTCAGTCTACAAGTTGTGCTTCAGGTATAATACCAGCACAGAAAGTTAACACAAAGCTAAGTAGTTACCTTACTATCCAGAAGAGGGCTTTCACAGTATGTTTTTTTTCATTTGCTCCCTAAATTTTGTTAGTATATTTTTTAGATTTTTTTTTTTTTTTTGCCTAATGAGAGTTCTCAGTTGTACACCCAATTCCAAATGATATATGCTACTCAGAATATGAAAAACAAATTCATGTTTTCCAAATTAATGTAGGAGTGGGATCAGCAGGATTTTTTCTGATTTTGTCATGCTATTTAAAATGTATACAAATTCCTTTCTTTAAGAAACATAAATATAAACATAAAGCTGCCCTTATTATTTAAGAAAAGTGAGGTAAAACTCCTGGTTTATCATGCGTGGGTGTGCTGGTGATACAAATTGACAACTGTTCCGAAGGTTGTAGTTAATTTTAAGGCAAGAAGAGACAAATAATCAGATCTAGTTTTATATAAACCACTCTTCTGGGACAGAGAGGGAAGTAAAATCATCCTGATGTTTTTTCTATATTAAGTAGAATTTAAATTGTGCAGTTATGAGTCATAATATTGTTATATATCATATCGGGATAACGATATACTCATATTGTAGTTTATTCGTTCTATACTTGAGAAACGTTGAATTTACTGCTGGGGGTCAATCATTCCTGCTAAAGCAGGTTAGTAGAAGCCAAATATTTTGCTTTATAGATCACACTTGACCTTCTGGTCTTGTGCAAACTGTATCCTTTGAAAACTAATGAAAACATTGTTCCAAGCACCTATTTGCATGTGTGCGCGGTTTCTGTATTGAGTGTTTAATGTTATACTTGAAAGATGAAAAGGAGTAATTATGGCTAGTAATAAACTTGATTTCGAAAGTTTAGGGAAAAGCAGTAATAACTGTTATACAGACTATATAATAGGTATTATTTATGTTGTTATGAGGCAAGTATTAACTACAATTATTTTACAGTAGTTACAATAGTTATACAATTAGCTACAGCAGTTATACAGTTAGCTAGAATAATGTATATACAGTTCAGATCCCAAATATTCTTGAAATTTCTGTACGCCTTTGAACATATCACAGCCATTATATATGCATACTTGTACATATGCATTTGTCTGGCTTTACAGGCTTCAATTCTGCACCTCAGTCTTGATTAAGGACTTGTATTTGCATGTTGCCACAGATTTGTTTTAAGTAACTATACACATTGTTCTCTGAGATGCCTACTTTGCACCTCTTGTGCAGGTTACTAGCTTGGGAAGAGCAGTGACCCAGCAAGTGCTACAAAAAAGTTAATTTCCCAGCCCAAGTTGCTGGCAGCACCATGAGAGGAATGGAGCTGCTAGGTGATACATATGATTTTAGTCTTGTGTATATCTAAGTCGGAGGCTGGAAGCCACCAACTGAAGGACTAGTCTTTCTGCTTGTTTTGTCACAGGAAAATGTGCTGGATAGAGAACCCTCTCTTTTGGAGCAGAAAAAGTATCAACTCCAAGTTCATGGCTATTTAAAGAAATAGATTATGTATGAAAATCTTTGTGTGTTCATCAGCTGTGAAGGAATTTAAGTCTTTTGTATGAACAGTATTGCGAAGAAGTTCTTACGGTCATTTGAATGCTGAGGGGAAATGGTTTTGTTTGCTTGCCTGCTTTTTAGAAAAAGAACATAAAATGTCACAAAACTTTGTTCCTTGTTAAAACTTTTGCATTACCTGGTATGCTGCACAACATATATAGTGAAATTAAGTTCACAATAAGCATCTCCTTGATTTTCTAAGTCTGACACGACTTCATGGGGACACATTGGCATGCTCGTCTGTTAGAAGTTTTATGCAGTGTTCTTTGTGAAAAAACAGAGTTCTGCTTTATTGAGTCTCCATGTTTCAGGTACTAAGTATGCAACTCAGATAGTGGAATTGTCTATAGACTGCTGCTGTATGTTTTTTATTTTCAGATCAATATTTTAAAAATATTAAAGAAAAACTGAAGAAAAATGGAATAATTCTCAGAAATGATTTAAAAAATTTGCTGCATTTATGTCAGACTTCATCTGATGTGTAACTAGCCAGAAAAATGATTTACAGGTATTTTTAACAATCCAGGTAACACTCTTTTCTGTCTTTATCTTTTTTGCTTTTATTAGATCATCCCATGTTATATCTGCAGTTGAGGTCTTGCCCTAATTGCAATGTGCATAGTTAATCCCTTAATTTAAGGCTGTATTTTTATTTAAATACTTTGGATCTTCCAACCCTTTAGAGAGTCTCAGGTCAAAGGAGAGTTAGGCTATGGGAGCAGGGTGGTGTCCTATGGTACAGTGAACCAGAGAGAAAAATTATCCCACAGCTGCGAGGCAGAGGTGTTCTGGGTCATTCCAGCCAAGACATGCCTGGTTATAAACTGGCCTGCAACCAGTAGTCAATAGCAGAAGGTTTTGTGAATGAAAACTTACCCAGCAAGTGCAATATAGGGACTATAAAGAAAAAAGTGAAATGCTTTATCTTTTTGTTGTGGTATTTTAGCAGGTACTGCTGCTAAAATAAACTGTTGCAACTTCCTTTGCTGTTGTTCCATAAATGAAAGGTAAAGTAGCTCGGAATTTTCAAGGCAGAGACCCATTCTATTATTTGTCCAATGAAGGTTACTTTATTGGTAATAAAAGAGGTTATTTATTTCCAGTTAATTTATTTGTTTTATCAAAACAATAATTTTCCTTAAAATTTATTTCCTGTTATCTGTATATCTTTGGCTGGTGCAGCTAGGAAAGTGTGCCTCTGTCATTGCATGTACAGATCTTGCTGTCTATTTAAAGCTGTTCTCCCTTGGTAAATCCCATGCCCTCTGTGATTAATTTTTTAATCTTTCCCATAGGTACCATGAACAGAATGGCACCACAGCCTTACATAATTTTTAATTTGGGGCACTCTTTATGAGGCTGTGTTATGAGCTAGACCTTGAAAGACCTGCAGTAGAACTTATCAAAGATCAGGTAATTCCCCTATATATATATAATAAACATATTGTTGTTCTTATTATTAGTCAACTATGAGTAATCGTATGCTACACATAAGCCTTGCATGAGCTGTTAGACGTGAAGATGTGTTGCAATAGCAAGGATGTCTATGACATTAATGTAGTGTGCAGATTACATGGTTTTTATTTTAACAGAGTAATTAAAAGGAAATAAATGTTACTTTGATTGGTAACTTTATTTCTGTATGATTGCATCATTTGAATAAAAATTGAATAAAAAGTATTGATGAAAGAATAATTACTTAAATGAAAACAGCTGATTCATGTTTTCCTGCATCCTGTGTTGCATTAAATCATTCTTGGAAATGAGCACTTTTGAGTTTTTCTGTGGTAGTCCTCTGAAATTCCTTGGTAATCCAAGGATTGCACCAACAGGTTCACCGTGTTGCCCTGTACTCCAATCTCTCTCTGAACCCTGTAGATGTGGTATGATACTCATCAGCTGAGGAACTTGGCCATTTTAGTGATGAAGAAACGGAAGGACTTGTTTCCGAACATCTCTAAAATTCTGTGTGCGCTATTATGGCAAGATAATAATCAGGTCCAGTGTGTGCAATAATGTTGTGACTTCAAAAACCTCTGGCAGCCAGTGAAAATCTCACTGATATTAATTCATTAAGGCATGAGGTATGTCTAGCCAGAAATGAGAGAAGTCTTGCTAGTGTTCTTAAGTTAGGCATGTGTAAGAAAGAGTATATGTAGTTTCTATTTCAGTTTGAGTTTTTAAATTGAAATCTGTGTCATTAAGACAGGAACTGCTATACTTACAGTACGTAGTAACTGGTGGATAGTAAGGTACAGTAACACTTCTCCAGATTCTGCTGCAGAAACTCAATACTGCTGATATTTTATTTGTCTATTCCCAACACACAGTGTTTAGTGTCTCTCTTCAGCTACTCTTCGTCATCACTTAAGCTCTTATGCTGATCATTTGATACTGTGATTAGCAAAAAATTAATTCAATTTCATAATGGTGGTGCTTTACCCCAAAGATCTTGTTCATCAGCTGCAAGCTGTCAGTGACTTCTGCTTCCATTGAGTTAGAGGTCATTAAAAAAAAAATGATAGTGGGACTCTCTGGGAAATTTCTGTTTAATTTTATGGAGCTTTTGACCATAATGAGTCACTGGTATTTTAGACATCATTTGACAGAGAGACAGACAGTCAAGGAACCAAGAAAGTTAAATGCTGAACTTGTAAAGATGAGACTTATTCCGGTAGAAAGACCTGCTAAATGCTATGCACAGTAAGACTTCACTGTCCTGACTTTTTTTATGCTTGCTCTATTTCCTCTCCAGAATTTGCATGGTTTTTTCTCAGACAGTACATCATTCCATATTTTGATGACTATGTTGTTTAAAAAGGGCCATTTTGAAAGTAAGTGCTGTATTTTCTAAGGCAAATTAATTTTGGTGAGGATGCTTCTCAATATAAGTGGAGTGTGTGTATATATATATATATATGTATGTATTTGCTGATGGGCTGTGGTTTTAGATGGCCAAACATCATGTAAATAACTGTAGATGTGAATGAGTTGCATTGTAGTGTGTAGTAAAAATGGAAGGGTCTATTTGTTTCATACTTCCCACAGAACTGTTGCCATTCAAGTTCCACAGAACTGTTGTTATCCAAGAGAGCTTTTTACCCCAAACCGTCTTCACTAAAGTGTTTTTTTTCTTTGCTCTGTAAGTTCCCATAGCATTTTTTCTTCTCTATTCAAAATCTGGTTTATGTGAGCTTTGGAATGTTAATTTCCTCAACAAGTTTTTCTCCATTCTGCATTTGTGTCAGAGCAAGGAAGAGTACCTTTTTTCCAAAACAAGACTATATTCTTCTCTTGGTTTGTCTTACTTGTGTCCTCACACAGAGTGGCTACTGCAGTGTAGAAGTCCAGTGCTTCAAATCAATTTGACCCTTTGAGAAGACAAGGAGAAATCATCTGACCTAACTTAAAAAACTTCCTGTGAGAAAACCGTAAAGCTTTTCAAGCAAATCCCTTTATTTGATATTTGTTGAACACATAATGGCTGGTCTCTTAACATTTGGCAAATTAAGTCCAGCAGTTGTCCTAAAAGTTGAGACTGAGCCACTGTAAAAGAAACCTAGATCAGCACCTAAATGCAGCATTGTGAAATGGACCATGTGACTTAATGAGGAGATGCTATGTAGTTTGCCTACAATGGTGGAAGCTTCCTGGGCAGTTAGGAACAATGAGGATGGCTTTGTCAAGTATATAGAATTTAGTTTCAGATTTTCATATAAAAATAATAGAAGAATAAGGCCATGTGCTAGTGTAAACTGAAAACCTCCTTTCTAAGTTGAAAGAGATCCAAATGACCCTGCGTTAAACTTCTTGAATTTTTCAAATGACAGATTTCAGTTTACATTCATATTTTCAAATAAACTTATTGAACTCATACCTTATTGAATTGTTTCTTCTTTTCAGTTATGAGAGGTACAGCCTTAAATTTATGAAGTGAGTAACACTAATATATTTTTGATAGGTGCTTTGGAAGTTCTGGTAGAAATGAAGAAACAGGGTATACCTTTCAATAAAGAAACCTATCTACTTGCAGTTGCAATATGCTATAAACTGGTAAGTATTATGAATTAAAAAGTGTTTGAAATGCCTTCTCTATCTCTTCCTTTTATTTGGATTTTAAATTTTGTGGGATTTTTGGGTTTCCATATTTTCCTTGTCATGATTTTGTATCTAGTGCAAGCATTTTAAAAATATGTAAGTCCTAAGGTGCTTCATCGTACATGACATGGTGCACATGCATCATTTCCCATACAAACTAATGTCACAAAGTAAATCTCTAAAAAGTTGCATGGACATGAGCATTAAGAAACAAATTTAGTACAGCCTTTGATTACCTTAGAGTATCCTTTCTCTGCGATGTGTGCATCTCTTCAGATTGGTTTTATAGACTTATTTCCTTGAGGCATATACATGATATGTTCTGTTTGCCAGACATTCCCCATCCATTTCTCCCCTCCCCCTACAAGCAGTCTTGAACCATTTTTGTAATTGTACAGAAATTTGACAAGGAATAGAGTTGTAATCTGTTCCCTACGCACCTAATGAAAATGGACAGCTGAATGGAGAAAAGAAACTTAAATGAATGCTTTTAGGTAAACAGGCAGCCCCTTGAGCTTACCTGTATGTTTAGCTCAAAGAAAAAGAGCATGAGCATGGTAAGAAACTAGAATATGTCAGTTCTATGAGTGTTTTCTTAGAACTATTTCCTTTTCATAGCAAAGTGAGATCCCGAACTTTTTTATTTTGATCTTCCTCTCCAGATTTGAGTCAGTCTTGCAGTTTGAAATTTTAATGTGAACCTTTCCCAAACTCATTTGGAAACTCTTCTTCCATTCCCGCAGCTTTTATAAAGACGCTAGCTGAGGAAAAAAATTTTACCACCAGACTAAACTTCCTCAGGTTTCTCAGTTAACCATAACATGAAGCTGAGTGCATATGTGGTAACAAGAAGTTAGCCTAAAATGGTATCTCAGCAGTAGTTTATGTGGTTTTTCTGAAATTCTCAGTTCTAATGAATTAAGCTGCCTTTAGATCTGATATAGCTTCTTTCCTAAACTCTTTACAAGCTTTTTTAACATGGCCTGCAATTAGAACGCCAGGATCCAAGGCATGTGCAACAGGAATAGGTTCCCAAGCCTTCTTTTTCTTCTACTTCTGGCCCTACATATATTTTCAATAGAGAATCTGTCCCATTATTACTATTGATAAAAAGAGAGGGGGAGATGATTCTACACTGTCAGCTGGTTGGGTTGAATGGTCACAATAAATTTGTGGGGCTTTTTCGCTAAGATAAAATACTATCAATGGGGGAGTAAGCTGTTTAGTGCAGCTGTTTAGCTGCACTAAAATTAGGTGGAGCTCTTTTAAAAGCTTAATCTATTGACTCATCTCTTAAGAGGAGGAGGAGAAAACGTGACGCTCTAACTTGCTTTTTCTCATGATGCAAGACAAGACATGTCAGAAAAAATCTTGAAGTATCTTCAAGATGCAGTACTCAAATAATAGAAGTAGTGGTACTGGTATCATTAAAAGCTTTGCTGGATTTTTACCATCCTTGGTTTCTTTTGAATAACCTTGCCAGAGAACAGTACAGAAAAATGTACAAGGCTTAAACTCAGATTATTTCCAGTGGATAAATGAAGGAATTAATGTTTAATCTTTGCACAAAGGTGTTTTTGAGGTCAACTCTAAAACACTTCTGGCATGGTTTAAGTCTCTGTAAGGCACTGCCATACTCTGAGGTAACAGATGGTCTTTCTTGTAGTGCGGGAAAGAGCTATAGGCCTTTTGATGATAACAAAGTATTTATGTGATAATAATCAATCTTCTGGTGTTCAAAATGTTTCTAAATTTTCAAGGAACATATTTTAAACCATATTTTGCCGGAATTACATTTTGAATACTAGGAACAGAAATCAGCGCCAGATCTGAGGACTCTTATCTGTATTGGTGGCAGCAATTGTTACAAAACCTTCCTGCTGCCAGCTTTTAGGTTTGACAGATACTATTTTGTATGGGATCCAGTCAGTTCCACTCATAATTTCCAGTGTGAGTAGTATTGGTTTGGAGAGTTGATAGTTTGAGAGGTAGCACACAGCTAAACTCATTGCCTTTTACTGTCGCCTGTTGAAAATTCCCAACAATAATGGAAGCCTTCTGTGTTGGAAAAGGGAAAATATCTAAGCTGTCATATTAGAATATGTACTTTGCAAACATTTTTCAAGAATTAATCCTTAAGAGAGGCTAAAAACAGCTGAATGTTCAAATTCACATGTACACAGATTTCTTTAGTGGAATTGTACTTAATAGTTCAAAGCTCACAAAATGTTGATTTCCAGTAACTATCTAATGTAGCTTTTAGAATAAAGTAATGACAAAAATTATTCTTCCTTTACTGATTTAGAAATTATTTGGAAGTGAAAATGAAAATGTCTATTTGTTTAGGATACTGCTGCGGCTGTTCCATCTCTTGCAGAAGTCCAAGTAGTTAGGGCAAAGTGTAGTTATTAAAATAATAAGAGTTATTTTTACCCTTGTGTGACCTCTGTCACTTCGAATATCATATTTTAATATTGTGTTTCTCAAGAAGTGCTGCGCAGAGTCTGCTTGGTTGGGTTTAGATACATATTGCCTTTGTAATTGTACTGTATGTTGACTGCTGAATACCTTCTGAATATGATTGCAGGTGCTTATAGTTCTTTCAGGTAACCAGAATAACAAGCACAACTTCCTCTGATATTTCTATGCAGGGCAACCCAGAGTCTTCCAAAATCTCTGCGAGACTGCTTGAAGAAGCACAGCTAAAAGGTGATGCGTTACCACTGCGAGCATACTGCTTTGCAATGGCAACTGCTCTCAAGCAGGTACAGTCTCTTTGTTTTCGGTTGTGCCTGGGTCTCTGTAGAGAGAGATACTCTCTAGTTTTGTTGTAGACAGGTAGTGAAAGGAAGCTAACATGGAGAAAGCATAATTATGTAATAGCTTCAAATACTGGAACTTTTAGGCTCCTGAAACAGTAGGATTATAGACAATGCTCATACAAGTTGAATGTGGAAGTTTCTAAATCTAAACATATGTCTTGAGTCTAATGTACACGTATTTTGTGACAATACCATCTAGAATATTAAAAAATTATAGAGTTGGGCCAACAGGTTAGGTGTCATCATGGATCTAGTCCTGCGGATACTGTTATTTAGTGGTAATTTCCTTTAAATGGAATTAAAATGATTATTTAAAGTATTTGTGCAATCATCTCTTTTAAATGTTTGTCTTGGGAAGCAGACTCAAAGGCTTTGATGTATATTTCCCTACTGCCAGGGAGGTGGAATTTCTCCACACGTTTCTGCCCAGAGAGCTTTTGCTATACCTCCTATGCCTAAGTACTGATATGAAGAGACTTTCAGGCAGCACAAGGTGAAAAGTGGAGCAGGAGAATAACTATTAGGAAATTCCAAAGTTGGGAATAAAATTTGGATTTTCTGTGCCATTACTTTGTGTATACAGGTTGGGTATGTCCTGAGCCTTCTCTGTTTCATGTTAAAACAGAGGTTAGAGACTGTGGAAGTGCTATAAATTTGATCTTACTCACAAATTTGAATGAATGGAGTAGAATTGTTACAAGTTTCTATGCACTCTGTGGTCTTTTTCGCTCTGTCTGTGTGAATGGAGACACTGAAAAATAGCATCATTGAAGTAAATTTATTCATGTGTACAATGGCATGATAAAATTCTTGTTTTGCAAATGGAATAATGTTCCACATTACATTTAATTGTTCCATAAGCTGAATGAATTTTGACAGCACTTCTTGCTGTAAGATGTTTCTTGATCCCAAGTTACATTGCTTGGCTGAGTAAATGTCAGTGTAATGTTACTGTCTATACAAATCAATTGGTGACATAGATACAGTACTGTAAATGTGTATGTCGAAAAGGTTAGGAGGGCTGGGCAGGATAAATATACAGAGTAACATATGCTCCACTTCAGTACTCTGACATGTCTTGAACTGAGCATGTGTGTAAACCTTCCATCATTTAGATGATCTCATGCCCAGTGGTGGTTACATGTGACAGACACACAAACAGTACTGAAGAGCCAGATGACATGGGAACTCCAGCATGGGGTATTCCTTTTGCAGGCTGGGTACTGTTTGGTGTCTATGGGTCTTGGTAAAGAGGTTCTAGATGCTATTTTGTGATTTATTGAAAAGTTGTGAGGGACTGTTGTTTTTCTTTTATTATGCTAGTTTTTGACAAATGTATGACTATTTTTCATTATTTATTATTCCTTCCCAGAATGACGTAGCACAAGCCAAATTTTATTGTTCCCAGATAATGAGAGCAGAGAACAAACTCTACTATAATCTTAAAGTAAGTATGCTTGCCTTGTATTAAAATCTTGCAGTGTATACTACACTGGCCAGTAAACTCCCAAGTGCAAAGTAACAAACAAACACCCTCATACTAGCACAGGCATATGTTGGTGCTGAGCTTGTTTTTGAACCAACAGACAATTTCTGTCAGTTGGATGACTTACATTCTGAACTGTTAACAATCTCCACCCACCTTATAAAATCGCTTCGTACCATAGGTGGGAATGTAAAGTAGATCAATCCTAGCACAGACCCATGAACTATATCTAGTTAGGATTTTTGCTTTCTAGCTCCAAAAGATTTAAAAAGCCCAGCTCCAAGTGAATGCTCTGCCCACTTCAGGCCTCCTTCAGCCCTACACACTGTATCCACACATGTACATACAACAATTTTTTTCTTTAGTTGTGCAGTCTACAATCTGAGATAAAGTCTGCATGTACCATGTAAATGACCTCTAAATTATGGTAAAAACCACTTTATTCAAGAGCAGGTAGTGCAGCTCCATCACAGAAGCTCTACCACAAGCCTCACCCTTCCTTTCCAGGTCTCAACTGGTAAAAAACCCCAAACATTTGAGGAAATTGATCATTCCATCTCTTCCTTTGCAACGGATAGATTTTTCGTAGTGCACCATCTGGAAATGTATTTTGCCCTGCTTTGCTTCATGTCTTCCTCAAACACCTCTGTAAAAAATTTACTTATGATATGTACTATTTGTATGGTGTGTTTCTATTTTAAGGTCCTTGTCCAGCTCAGATCTGGTTTGCTAAAAGAAGTAATAAATACATTAGAGGCAGCAGTGGAAGTAGATACTCCTCCCTTTGTGAAAAGAACTGAGTTTTCCGAGCAGGTGGTGAGTATACAGTGATGAGAGAAGGTTCATGGTACTGGGCTGAGCCATAACAATGGTGGTTCACCTGCAGAACTTCAGATGCCTGAGCTCGCCCTGCTCTAGGTGTTTGGGTTCTGATGCATTCCGAGGCCAAAGCAGCTGGCTGGCTTCCTCTGCTCTTGGACAAAACACTTAGCTGTGTGCTTAATTTTTTATTGTGGATCTTGCTTCTAGAAGCTCATATTTCATCTGAATGTCGATTACACTTTCCCTAGTGGCATTAAATTATTTAATCCCTTGCCTCCTATGCTATTTTCATTTCATATGAAATGAGAATACAGTTTCTGGTAACAGCGATATTGTTAGGTTGTTAATATATGAAAGACCTATGACGCTATACAGGGAAGTGTGATATGGGAAATAATAGCTTTTGCTATTTAACTATATTTTACTGTGAAAACTGGTTTTTACAGTCTTGAACACTAAGAAGGTTTACTTCAGGGCACATATGTAGCCCCTCTCAGTTCATCAGCATTGCTGCTGCTTTTCCTGAAGCTTATTTAGTATATTCATTTTCGATGTGCCTATACAAGAAGACATTCAAGACTGTGTTAATAATTAAATACTCAGTCTTTCACTGCTGCCTATTAAACAAAATAAATAACTAATATGCAAAATAATAAATATTAGGAGAAGGGGAGGGCCAACCTTTCAAAACATAGCCCATATATATTAACTGCTATGTTGAAAAGAAATTCTTTAAGCAGCATTTTGTTTTGTAAAGTCATTGCAATAAATGTTGCATGTGTTAGTGTTGTATTTTGATTTTGTTTGGGAATTTTTTAGCTGCCAAAAGAAGACTAAGCATTAGTCCTAACTGTCCCCTTCCACAAAAGTTTATTGATAATAATTTTTTTTAGGGGATTTACTTAACACTTGAGTTCATACTCTGTGTGTGGCAAACAGAACTTCTCAGTCTTCTATAGTCAGAATTTTATGGATTTGTACTGTACTTTGCATTTACAAAGATACACAATAATATTTAGAATTGTGCTGATCTGGCAAGTAGATTCCAGGAAGCAATTATGTTTCCTGGATTTAAATAGAAAGTAATTGTGTTTATCTGTACTAGGACTGAAAATAGGATTGTACAACTTCAAGGAAGTTTTAAGTCTAATAAACTCTCTTTGATAACCAATGCCTTTCCACCATTTTGTGGTGATGCGTAATGTACTCTTCATAAAATCTTCATCTTATGAGTCATTGCCATAGCCACCTATCTTACGCTGTGTAGTTTTTTTTTACTGAGTTACTGCTTTTCTTCAGTGTGGTGGTAGAATGAGAACTCCGCTGGCTGAATTGTAAAAATCTGTCTTTTTTCTTCCTTAGCTGGCTACAGTCAGGGAAAAGATGGAAGAGAACCCCGACCTTTCTGTCAAATTAGGAAATATTTATACGAAACTACAAGCTTCAGGACAGATAACCATATGCACACTGGAAGACATGCTTTTCCAGATTCCTAGTTCAAAGAAGACCACTGCAAAGCTTTTAAATCAGAAACAATTGGGCTGTCAGGGTGCTAATCTACTTTGGTCAAATCTATTGTTAAAATAGTACAGTATTTCATGACAAACTGAACTGCTGATGGCATCTCATGTTATAATCCACGTTCAAATAAAATGTCTTTTCCCTTTTTACACAGTGAGGAGTTTTAAGTTGTTTGTATAAAATTTCATTTTAAATATAGATCATGTGGCTTCCGTGTTTAAATTTTGATCCTAAAAACAAGCTGCGACAGTGGGTATTTGTGTGTTGTTCAGTAATGGGAGTGATAGAAAGGCTTGACTTTTTCCTTAGGCTCTTGTATGAGGATTTTCCTATGCTAAATATTCTGGAAGTGAATGGATGGAAGCAAGCAAAGTTGTATGAGTATCTGACCTGACTTCTGTGGTTCATGAGAAGAAAATTTGGTCTTCATCAGATGTAATGTTCTGACTGAAAGGATAGAGGCAGGCAAGAGTCCAGATAAAAGAGCATGTAAGTGCTTGAACTGTTAATTCAAAGTCTGTAGATCTCAAGAGAATCAGGGGCAAGCAAGCATCTTTTGTTCACTTTAATATCTTCTTCTTCTAAAGAAATATATTTAGTATATTCTTCCTATCAACTGGGATCATGGAAATGCCATGGGAATTATCATGGTAACCAAGTGGTTGCTTTCTCACTTGAAGGAGATTCCTGATCAAAAGTCTCAGAGTGAGTGACTTCACAAATTGCTTCCTTCTAATTTTCTGATACTAAGATTCCTAGGATAAGCCAATCTTGATGCAGATTTGCAACCAAGTCATAAAAAGTTTTGTAGAGCAATTATGATCACATTTTTAGCTATAATTGCACCGTCTGCATTACCCTGTTTTTTGATTGAAAAAAAGAACAAAGAAGCTTCACTTTGTCCAGCTTTAATCACTCTAGATCAAATGTGCTGGATTTTAGCAATAAAAATCTGATCTTGTCTGTGAGTCCTCTGTACCCAAGAATCTGAACTCATTCACCATCCGGAATAGAAGGAATTGGAAACAGATATACCTTGGCTAGCATTCATGGGCCTTTGGGTGCCTTTGCATGTGAAATGATGAACATGTTGATAAGAGAACTTGGCAGTCCTGTGAGCACAAGACTAGGTGGAGCTCAGCTTGATACTTGCAAAGTTGAGCTGCATTTTCTCTCCTCTGCCTTCTGTTTATTTTGTCTCTGCCCCACTCAAGCAAATGTCAGAACTCAGAGTATATTTTCTGTGAATAAACAGCTGCATCTATATCACTGAAGCCACTGAGAGACCTAAGAAACAAGAACCCATCCATGCTTCAAAACAAATGTGGCTACAGCCAGTAGGATGCTTCCTTCTGCAGCTCTAACTCTTGTAACTTACTTTTTTTGTCACAGTGTGTCCTGTTAATATTTAAAATGTACAAAAACTGTTACAAAGTAGATGGAATTTCATGCAAGTGAAGAATAATTTGAAGTGTGTATCACTCTTCTGTGAATCGTGTGTGTGATGGTTGGATATTTATGGTTGGTGGCGTAGACTAAAGTACTACATACATTAATCTAAAAACACAGCTATTACATTTTCTGTAATATTGTGTAGTATGTAATTCCACATGTAATTTTCCCTTTGTTGAAAATGCTTTCAACATTTCCAATACTATGTGGACCCTTGAGAAGTTCCCAGTTCTTTCTCCACAAATAAATTTGATATGAGATTTGTAAAGGCTGCTTGCAGTGTGGCAAGGATTAGTGGCAAAAAATTTAAAGGAATTAATTCCTGTTCCGTTTACTCTGTTTGTATGAACAGGAAAACCATCTGGTGTCATCCAGTACAACTGGGACAACTGTTTGGTGTTAAAAGTGTATAAATGCCATGTTTTTAAAGGCCATCAAAGACAGTTCAACTCATTTAGCCTTACATAGCAAATACATAAGGTCAGTTCTGTTTAATTTCCTCACCTGGCACTTTAAAACTGGTATTAATAGCAAGAAGTTGTTGCATCCTAGGACTGTGCATGTGTGCTTGTTCAGAATTGTTTTAGTTCCCAACTAAGGCTGTATCCTACCTGCAGCTGAAGTAATCATGAGTTCTATTAAAATTATCAATATACTTGATGTATCCCGTTCTTTTTTCTCTTGACTGTTTTCTTGAGGTTTCAAGAGCACTAAGTTCATTTTTTTAAAAGGAATAACATCTCTGTCTTGAAAAAGAAAGGAGATGCACTTAACTAACAGTACTTCAGTAGAAGAGGAAAGCAGGGACTTAACATTAAAGGATAGGTTCAAAGAAACATAGAATTCAGACAATTAAAATTAGAATATTGACTGTTGATCTAGAAGTATTGTAGAAGACTGCTGACATTTTCCCTTAGGAGAAAAAGCTGGGAGAAATAACAAGTTCTAGTATTTATGCAGCTGATTTACAACTAAAAGTCTAATTTGTGTCATACAAGTCCCAGAGGCTGTTACTTGGGTAATCTTGGATTTGGGTGATTATTTATGGATTCATCTTTTGGTGCATCAAGATTCTAAGCACACTAACTTTCATGTTGAAGAGTCTTCAGTCTGATGCTTAGTTGAGTGTACTTAGGTGGTGTTGACTCCTGGTATCCTAGAACCCAACATCAGGAGCCCAAACTTGTCTAAAGATAAGCAAATACTTAGGGGTTTTGCTGGATTAGAGTGGCTGGAATGTCAAGGGCTGAGTTGCTAGACAGCTCACATGGAGACAGCCTCAGAGAATAGGATGTGCACTGTTACTGCAATTGATACTCAGTTTTTATCAATGATAAACCTAGAACTCAAAGAGATGTCAACATTTTTAAAATCAATTAACTTTTTTTTTAAGAATCTGAAAAAAAACCCAAGGCATTTAAATTTCAAAGTGAATTGCTGCATTTTTTTTCTTTAGGTTTCACAGCAAGTGATTCTGTAGGAAGTGCTGTTTAAAATTGTATGTGTTGTAAGTAGCTATGGTGAGGATCTGAGAGCTCTTTGGGGTATTCCTGTGTGGAAAAGGATTTCTCTTTATCGCACTCGAATATTCTTCTCCAGGAAAATGAAACATGAGTTTAGTGCATGTCCTTGCACTGCAGCAGCCTTTTGGAACAGTGATCCAGGAGACAGCAGGTGGCGTTTCTTGACCATACTCCTCTGCCAACATTCTTTCCAGGGATGGCCTGCAGTGTCACTTATGTAAGGGCAGGGCAGAATGAGTGGTTTGCCCTATGTTTAATGTGTGCCATCTTAAAATGGAATATCCAGGCAACAGAAAGCTGCCTAGAATTGTTAGTAGTGGTTGGCAATGATTGCAAACCTAGAGATTTACAGCAGTTACTTTGAAACTTACAGCATTTATTGAAATAACTCATCTTTGTCAGTGACCACAGTACAGTGTCTACAGTATTGTGTGGAAATCCTAATAAATGACCTAGATGACAGGCTGTTGAAGTTGCTTCTTGTAGACCAATGACAATTATAAATTCTTACATTGTTATACCTTTAAGAGAAAGTTGGACCCCTTCTCTGACTAGAATTTTCTGGATCTGGTTTGTATGTAGTCTTCAAAGGACTGACATTCCTCTGCTGTAGATGCTTCTGCTTTTCTCCATGAGTTAATACTTTGTTGTTTTTCATATTTCTTCCACAAACATCTTGAGTCTTGGTGAGGAAGGTTCATCTTTTTTTGTGCTTCTCTCAAGTTAATTTTCTTCTTCAACACAATAAAAACAAAGGTGAAAGGCTTAGTCATTGCAGGAGAGTTCAGGAATGCTTTCAGGCCTCAAGAAGAGCATTCACATGTTTAATGAACCTTTTAAACAAGTTCAAATAACTTGAAAGAAAGATCTGTTAGAAGTTTGCAGCAATAGAGAAAGGAGGCAGACCTACTGTGCATAGGTCTAAAGATACGCAACTTTGTTTTTCTTTTGGGCTTTTTTTCAAGATTGCGTCATATTTGTGTCCTAAAAAATTTTGATTGTGAAGTAAGAGACTTGTTTGTTTGTTTTTAAACTACATCTGTTGTGGCTCCTTGCATGCTCTTCTACTGTCACATTCTCCTTAGAAGAAGTTTTTAAAAGATGTGATTTAACACCTTCTGTTTCTTTTAACCTGCTGCTTATGAACAGCATTTTGAATTCAGCAAATGTCGGGTTGCCTACTCGCAGACTACTTTTTAAGTAATTTCATTTTCATCTGAATGATAAATTTAAGCATCAAGATGAACTCGGGAGACTTAAAAGTACTGCTAGTACTACTGGTCCCATGTTTTCTAATGTGAAATATAGTGCTATTTTCTTACTTATCTTTGCTATTGAAGATAGCTGGCTGTAGACCATCAGGGGCTTTTGTTGTGTCTTTATGCAGTTGTTTGGATCTCCTAATAATTCCAGCAGCATGTGCAGTAAAAACTGAGACAGTCTGACTTCAACTCCCCAAGCAGAGATGCTGGGTTTTTCCAAGTACAGATGCTCTAACTACAAACCCTTGTGCATGGTACCCTTGTGTACCATCCAATAAAGTCAGTCTTGTGCCAAGCAGCAACTCAAAATAAATGCAGGAGCACTGATATTAGAGGGAAGTTGAGTTAGGGACCATGCACGCAGATCAGACCTATGGCATCAAAGTCAGCTGGGCCTGGATCTTGTATCTGTATGAGGGGTAAAAGCCCTCTGTTAGTTGAAGGAGACTCCTACCTATGGAGATGAAAGCAGTAATCCAGCAGCTATTCTGGAATGTGTGGAGGTGCTGCTCAGGCTTGTTTATTCTTTGGATTTTTACCCTTTGCTGATCTTCCATGTGGGCCCCTGCAATGTTTCTGAGAGCAACCTGGAGTGCATTAAGAATGGCTCCACTTGAGAGGAAGGTAAAGGGCAAGTGGAACGGATGGTGTCTGTCAGATCCTGACCAGGAGAGAGGGAAAAGTCTAAGTGGACTAAGCGTGGCAGAGTGTTGAAGCTTGGCTGCATGACGGGTCTCACAGACGGGCCTTTGGCTTCTGTGACCGGAGTCATAGTGAGAACTGGTGATTGGGTTGGGGTATGCTTGACAAAGGGGGCCTTTGCAAACAAGCTTCCTAACCTAGTGAGGATGGCTTTACATGAGGTATGCCAGGAAGGGTTACCACAACATGGAGAGAACTGAGGGCATGGTGCTCTCACTTCCCTGTAAAAGCAGTGCAACTTGGAACCCATCTCAAATGCTTGTACACAGATCTGAGAGCATAAGGAATAAGCGTGAGGATTGTGTATACACAACTGTAGATCGAAGACCTTGTTAGGATTATGGTGATGTGGTAGGATAGCTCTCATGACTATAGTGCTGCAGTGGAGGGATGCAGAAAAGACAGAGTGGGTAAGGATGGCAAAGAGGAGAGGTTGAGCTCTGTATAAAGCATGGATTTTGCCTTTGGACAGGCGATGAGTGAGTAGTGAACTTTTGGGTAAGGATCAGAGGACGGACGAGCACAGGGTTGCTTCAATGGTTATCTGCTACATCCTGCCTATTAAAGAAGGTGCGCGCACACACACACACATGCACACACACGAACACAGGTGAAGCATTGTTTAAGCAGCTGGATAAAGTCCCAGTCGCACACACTAGTTCCTATCTGGGCCTTAGTCACCCTGATGGAAGGACAGCATAGCTGGGCAAAATCAGTCTCAGCGATTTCTGGAATGTACTGAGGGTAATATCTTGGTCTATGTGACAGAGGAACGGGTAAGGGGAGATGCTCTCTTGGACCTCTGACTCATAAATGCACAACAATTGCTGCATAGTGTAAAGGACAGCATTGTTTGCTGCAGTAACAATGATTCTTGTGGAGTCAAGCATGTGAAGTTTAAGAGGAGTAATCTAGATCCAAAACTTCAGAAGAGTAGGTTTTGGTATGTTCAGGGACTTACCTCGAGGTTCCTGTAGGAAACAGTCCCTGAAGGAAAAGGTCTGGGGTGATCTGGTTGATCTTCAGAGGCAACATTCTCAGAGCACTGGAGTGATCTGTCTCAATGCATAGAAAGTCAAGCAAGCTGGCAAAGGGCCAGAATGAATATAGAGCTCCTGACTGAGCTCAAATTAAAAAAAAAGATGCACACAGGAGGTAGAAGAAGGGTAGGGTACTAAGGAGGAATGCAAAGACATTGCCTGTGCATTCAGAAGTGAAGTCAGGAAAACCAAAGCTTAGATGGGCTTGAAATTAGCAAAGAATGTGAGGGATGGCAAGAAAGGTCTTTTCTGAGGATATTGGCAGCAAAAGAAAGTTTGAGGAGAATATGGCCCTACTGGTCAGTGGGACAGGGGAACTAGTGACAAATGACAGGGGGAAGACTGAGGCACTCTGCCTTTTTGCCACCCAGCTTGTCAGAGGAAAAGAGGCTGAGAGAAATGGGTTTGTTCAGCCTTAAGAAGCGAAGGCTTAGAGAAAACCTTTCTCCTGTCTACAGCATCCTGATCAGATGACAAAGAGATGGTGGAGCTAGACTATTCTCAGAAATACATGATGATAGGATTGGGCACATTGGCCACAAGTTGAAACATGGGACATTCTGGTCAGGTACTGAGATAAAAGAAGTTATCATGAGGGAGATCAAATACTGAAAGAGTTTACCCAAAGAGGATGTCAAATCTCTATTCTTGGAGGCCTTCAAGACTCACCTGGAACCTGGATGTGGCCCTTAGAAACTTGACCTGATTAGACCTGCTCTGAGCTGGGGTTTGGAGGTCCATTTCAAACTGAATTGTTCTGTTATACACCTGGATGACCTACTGACCATCCGTTTGTGAGAAACAAATGAAGATTTCATATTCCCAGAACACCATGATGTAGCTGTGTTCTACACGATTGTACAGAAAAGATTCTCTTTTTAGTCTCTTTGATACTGAGACTAGTGGTTACGTATCCTGGCCCAATGCCCACTTGAGATGTCAGGGTTATGACAGGACTCAAACCTGGCCTCTCTGTTGCCCCTTTTCTACCCAGAATATAGCAGTGCAAATTCCCAAATCGTGTGACAACCGTGTGCTCTACAAATAGTCATGATGACAGCTAGTCTGGCTAATTCCATCACAAGGGGATGTATGCTTGCAGCAGCCAGCCCCTGTATCCACTCCAACGCCTAGCCCAAAAAAGAAATTGACATCTCGGTTTACATGAAGGTGGTTTTTTCAAGGTTTGTATTCTGGATAGAATGTAAGTTGAACTTTTTGTGTCCTGTTTGCTAAGTGGTAAGCTAGTCCTTGTTTTCAGTTTCTGTGCAGTTGAGGAAAGTTTGTGGAGTCTCACTCCTGCTGACCTGTGTGAGCTGCTTGAAGAGAGATTAAGGCCTCACCTGTATCCAGCTGAAACTGCAACATCAAAATGAAATATAAAATCACCAGTCTTGTGGCTGATAGGCAATTCAGGCTAGCAAGTTATCACATTTACTTTAGGAACTGGACATGTCTTATATCAGGAGACCTGGCAGCACCAATCTTGATGGAAAATTTTAGAAAAGAATATTGGAAAAGATAACTTAATAGTAACACTTGAAACAGCTGAGTGAGAAATCCCATGGTTTAACCCCAGCTGGCAGCCAAGCCCCATACAGCTGCCCACTCACTTCCCCACCAGAGAGATTGGGGGGATAATTGGAAGGGTGAAAGCTGGGAAACTCATGGGCTGAGAAAAAGACAGTTTAATAGGGAAAGCAAAGGCTGTGCACACAAGCAAAGCAAACCAAGGAATCCACTCACTGCTTCCCATGGGCATGTAATGCCATGGCAGTTCTCTAGGAGACCAGGGCCCCATCATGCAAAATGGTTACTGGGGAAGGCAAACGCCATCCCTCCAGGTGTGCCCCCACTCCTCCTTCTTGTCCCCACTTTATACGCTGAGCATGAAATCACGTGGTCTGGAATATGCCTTTGGTCAGTTTGGGTCACCTGTCCTGGCTGCATCTCCTCCCAACACCCCAAGCATTCCCTGGCGTGGCAGTACCAAAAGCAGAAAAGGCCTTGGCTCTGTGCAAGCCCTGCTCAGCAATAACAAAAACACCTCTGTATTATCAACCCTGTGTTCAGCACAAATCCAAAACACAGCCCCATACCAGACACTGAGATGAGAATTAATTCTACCTCAGCCCAAACCAGCACACCAAATAACAACTCCCTTGCATTATTCCATCCATAAGTACTTACAAAGTGCTCTAACACTTCTTTCAGCTTTATGACAGTAAATGAATCTTGCTCTGGATGGCAAGATTTTAATAATGGGTTTTTTTGTTGCTGACTTAATTGTTAGAAAGAGTGGTCCTGCAGTCCTTTCAGCCACCATGTGCCGCCAAATTGGAGACAAAGAGTCCAGCATAACTTGTTAGAACAGGAAAGAGAATCAGTTCACAAATTCACTTTACATAATTGAAAAAGTCCTAAGTTTATGCTTAAACATGAGCAAAATAGTTTGGGAAACTTCTCACCCTCCTTCTCTATAATACCATCACTTGGGGAGGGGTAAAGGGAAGGGAGGAATAAAAAGGAGAAATAAAAGGCAGAGACATTGTTGAGAACTTCTTCTTTATGTTTGAAGCTTTATCAGTTCTCATATCAGAATGACAGAAAAAGAGAACTGTGATGGAGAAAAGATGATACATCTACAGAATTGCCATAGTGGTTAGGTACTTTCAGGGGAAATTCAGACCACAAAATTTGCTCTGCTGCACTTTTACTACCCTTTGGAAGAGTTTAAGATTTGTAAGCATTGGCAAATAAAAGCTTTGAAATGTTTCTTGCAAAATGCTAAGAAAAGCATATGCTTGAATTTAGGAAAGAACCTGCAGTGTCTGTTACCCTAATGCAGCTCTTTATGGACAGTCACACAGATGAAAACATCAGCATGTCAAATTTCAGGCCTGAGAGTTTACACCACATGCACCTTTGCGTGGGCTCAACTGGTCGGACTGCAAGGCATTTTCCTTGAGTTGTCATGTATCTTTATCTTCTGTGCATTTCCAGACAAAGTAGTTTCCTAGCTTGAAGAATATGATGGGAAAACTGTGGTGCCTTGTGATATTTACATTACCAAAGACAGTTCTGGATTTTTTCTTTTTTTAACATGTGTCTGTAACTATTTTAGTGACACCTCTATTTGGGGTGGGTTTTTTTTTTTGTTTTTTTTTTTTTTTAATTTCTTACAAACTGATCACTGAATCAGAGAGTAACTTACAAGAGGAGAGATTTCTGGACGTCACCTTGTCCCACCCCCCATTACATATCAGCAGTGAATAGCATGAAACATCATCAGAGAAAGGAAATTAAAATCTTTGCCTGTGTGATTGTAGCCATGTGCATGTAGCTCCCTTTTTTACCACTGAAATCAACCTTGTTCTTTCACTTTTTATTCCTTTTAAGAAACATGTATTTTCAGCTAGCTCTCTTGCTTTGCACTCGATTACAGGTAGCTCCTGTTCTTGCCTGCTCCTAAAATGACTGTGAGTGTTTTAAGTAAGGTCTGAGAACCACTCCAAATTAGGGCTTGCAATAGTAACTAGCTTTTATTGTTTTATCCCTGAGCTGGGGTGCCTAAAATATCCTGTGATCTCCAGAGAGTGGAGCAAAGAGCTTTTTTTGCACTGAGAGGTGATTCTAAGTAACTCAACACTGTTCCATTCTATTCTGCCCACAGACTATTTCTTACCTACTGGGTAAATACAGTCAGTCTCCTTCTGCTGCAGGTGAATCTCTACAAAAAAAAGAATACACAATTTGAAGTCACATATACTTCATTAATGTTCTTTTTATTTTTACACTATTTTTTAAGATATCTTTTCCTTAGGGTCAGAGTATATGTACAGCTTCCTGAACCAAGTCAATATTTCCTATGCCAGTCATCTAATGGAATACTTCCATTGTTAGCTACTTTTTTTCCTTTAAGTCCTAGGAGTTGAAGTGTTTGTGATGTCTTTCCCAAGGATATTTGTCTGATGATCTTTTTCCAGATCCTGATGACATATCTAGAAACGTCCAGATCAACAAAAGACTTTTCACACTGCCAAAATAGCAGCAATAAGAAGCAATATCCCAGTATGGCTCTGATTGTTCCTGTGTGAGAGTATGTTATAAGGCTTATAAGTAATACTGGAGTTGCTGTGCTGTCTCTTCTCCTTCACTCAGGTTTGGATGTCCAAACAACAAGCTTCTTTCTCTCCCGATCTGAGCAGTCATATGTTTGCTCCAGTCCCAAGGTGACATGTCAGTGTATTTCTTTTCTGTCATGCTCACATATAAATCCAGGTGTGATTTTGTTCCTCCATTGTGCTGTGCTTGGTCCTATCCCTACCCTATAGTTTAGCGAGAGGTCTAAAACTGTTCAATTTGCCAATTATCGTGCATGTTGCTGTGACGTTTTGTTCACTACTCTACATGCTTAAAAGCTGAAAGTCTTCCTGTTAGCTGCAGGGAATAATTTACACGTGTGTTTTTTGTCTTTCCAATATTCAAGGTCATTTCTATAAATATTGAGTCAGGCCCTTGGTGTGTGTTTTGAGCAAGACTGCTCCTGTAATTATCTAGACATTTATGCAGGTAGCCTGGGAGCAGCAAGTTAGAGTCATACTGTTCTGTTCTTCTGTTTGGTTTCTTAATATTTCTATTCTTAAACTTGCACACTCAGAAAGGAGATCCGTGAAAACAGGGTGTTGGGGGAGAGGAAACAAGATCTGCTTCTCCATGGCAGAAGAAAGGTACATCACCATGTGTTTACTTCATCAGAGCTGTTTTCCTATCGTGGCTGCAGTCACAATTCCTGATGTGAATCAGGGCAAATAAAAGAAATGAGGAAGGGTAATAACAAATCATCTGTTTTGTATTTATGCCAAGAATGTTTCCCATTTCTTTCAACACCCGTGATACCCTATTAAATAGCCTAGTATGCTTCCAATAGATATTCACATTTAAAAGGAAACACATTGAAAATTATTGTAACGCTGAATAATTGAATCAGGTCTACTATGCAATACCTTAGAAAATTTCCTGTGAATAGCATAGCATGAGAGACTGCCATCTCTCTCTGATTCTGAGTGCAAGTAGAGGTGTATTCTCAAAATGTTGCTGTGACCATAACCAAAAATTAATGTGAGAACTGGAATCTGTTCCTTAGAAACACCTGAGATAATTTAGCCATCCTGATTCCTTTGCTTCTAGCCAGAAAAACCAAGGGTCTAAAAAGTAACATTCATGTGAAGGGATTATTCCATATATTTTATGGACAAATATGTACTTATAACCAAAATGTTGATATTTGCCTCAGTTTTAAAGAGACCATCCCTGGAAATTTAAGAACAGAATTTCAGACACTGTTTCACATGGGTTTTCTATGCTGCCTGACAGATCAGAAAATTGGACAAGGTAAGGTATCCCAGAAATGAGGCACTTCAGACTGGATGCCTTCCTTGAAATTGTTGTTGGCAGTTTTGGCTGGCAGCTATATGGTATCTTGGTGACTTCCTGCTGTGAAATTAATTAATAGCTCTTGGCAGTCAAGTCACTCTAAGTGTACTTAACCAGGGTGGTTTACATCACAAGCCCTTCCTTGTTCCAGAAATATACGTGTGTAAAGATGATGGGAAGCAGTGTGATCTTGTATTTTTCCTACATGCCTTTTAAATACAAAGACCCTGAAATCTTGACAATTACTCTGAAAACTTCCATAAAACACAGCAGCACAGAAGAGACAGCACAGCAACACCATTATTTTGAAATAGAACTAATTTTGTATTACAGTGTCTCCGGTAACTTCATTCAGATACATGAAGCACTTGGACTTTTGTAGAAACTCAAGAAAATATAAAAGTCAGACCCATTGGTGTAAATTACTGTATGCCACTTTGCTTCATTTCAGCTCTGATATACTTCTGCTGTAAGAGAATTTTCCACTGGGTTCCAGCACCAAGCACCCAGTCTGTAGACCTTGTAAATGCATTTAAAAGGCCAGCTCATCAAATGCTATTGTTTAAACAATAAGCAGAAACTTAATACATGAAAATGCTTCCTGTTTCTCTAAATGACCTTAAGGGGACAAATGAAATATAAAACTGAGAATATCAGACATTTCTTAAAACTGCCTTTTTTGGTAATAGAGACAAATTCAGACCAGAAGCATAGAAAAATCCACAGCAGATTTGCAATTTATTGCACAAACCTAACTTTGGCCTGGTCTAATCTAACTTATTTTCCTCATAAATGCTGCATTTTTTTTTTTTTAATATTCATGCCTCATCATTGGCAAGGCTATTTTGGTATGCTCTAACCTTCAAGGAAGCAGTTCTCCCTGTATTGATCTTTATCTGTGCACACAGATTTGTCTCTCTCTATGGGGGCAGTATTATTGCTCAGCACATGCCTCCTGCTCTGCCAGGTAAGAGAAGAGGCAGAGACTTTTACCTTTGCTATAGAGGGATCTTTCTTCATGCATTTCACAATTACAGCTACTGCTGCTTGTGGCTGCAGCCATTCTTTATTGTTTCTTGTTCCTTTACACATGTGGACCAAATTGAGACTCTGAATTTACCATTTTTACAGCAAAACCGTGGTGTCTTGCTACATCTGGACCCATCTATGTCTTTTTCTGAAAAACTAGGGCGAGACTGTAATTAAGTTTACTGATGGATTCAAATGTTTGAAAACTAGTAAGGCCAAAGAGGTTTCTGAGAAAAAAAATGTTCTGCTTGCATACTCCACTGAAGCCAGCTGGTGCTTTGTGCACTTCCTCTCCTTAATGATGAATGTGACACTGCTCTTTTGGCGTAGAACATCTTTTTGTCTGTGTAAAGTTTACACTGTGGTTGTTGGCTATAAATTTCAGTAGCATGGACAGAAACTGGGCAAATCCGCAGAACGGTATTTTGCTGTTTCATGGGACCAGGTAATTGCATGTGTATTTTGAAATATGGTAAATGAAATAATGTGAGATCAGCTCACAGTAGTACAAAGCATTTACATCTGGAACCAGACCTGGCAATACAGATATCATCATCGTGCTGAATCAGCAGCAGCAGAAAGCAAATGAGGGCAAGACAAAGCCAGAACTTTTCAGGCAATGAAAAAAGAGCTGTATCTCAAAATCCTCTATGTCACATACAGAGTGACCAGTTAGATAGAGCAAACTGTATCTACACAAGAGAAACTTTTTTCAGCTGGGGACCCAGAGAGCAAGTGCTACTTATACTGGATAGTCCGCAGAACAAAATCTATTCATACAGTGAAAACAAAACAACCCACCACCCTGAAAAACAAAAACAACAACAACAACAAAACCAAAACCAGACCAAGCAAAAAAGAACCAAAAAACAAACATTCATACAAAGAAACCCAAACACAACAAAAACCCAAACAAACCAACCTCAAACAACTAGGAAGCAATGTTTCATCTGGGCAACAAGTTACTTAAAATTTACTGTGTCTATTGCATGGCATATAAATAAAATTAATTCTTTACATACTTTGGGTGTAAGGAGGGATGTAGTTAATATTTCTGATGTGTTAGAAGGAAAACTGCAAGTTTTTCATTGTCCCAGTAAGCACGGTTTACCTAAGTCCAATTACTTGCCATATTTTAGGTGATGTATTGGGTTTGCATGGCCTGGTTCTTGGTAGCAGGAGGGCCACAGAGGTGGCTTCCACCATGTCTGCCAGAAGCTTACAACATGTCTGGCAGAGCCAGTCACTGGTGGCTCCAAAGATGGACATGCTGCTGGCCACACCTGGGCCAATCAGAAGTGGTGGTAACATCTCTGTGATAACATATTTAAAAAGAAATCAAAACAGAAGTTATTGTGCAGTTGTAATTGTGGCCAGAGAAGAGCAGAGGGAGAACATGTGAGAAGAACAACCCTGTGGACACTGAGGTCAGTGAAGAACGAGGGGCAGGAGATGTTCCAAATGCCAAGATTCCCCTGCAGCCCATGGTGAAGCAGCTGTGCCCCTGCAGCCCATGGAGATCCATAAGGAATGCAGAGATCCACCTGCAGCCCATGGAGGAGCCCATGCTGGAGGAGGTGGATGCCTGAGAGGAGGCTGTGACCCCGTGGGAGACCCATGGAGAGAGGGGCCCTGCTCCCAGGCTGGAGCAGCCTGTCCTTGGAGGACTGCACCCTGTGGAAGAGTGACACACGCCGCAGCAGTCNGAGGGATAAGGTGTTCTTAAGGGTTTATTTTACTTCTCATTATCCTGCTCTGATTTTTTTAGCAATGAATTCAGTTCATATCTTCAGCCTGTTTTGCCTGTGATGGTATTTGGCGGGGGACCTTTCCCAGTCCTTACCTCAACCCATGAAACCTTCATTAAATTTTCTCTCCTCTGGGCAGTTTGCAGAGGGGAGTAAGTGAGCAGCTTGGGAGGGTGCCAAGTGCCAGTGTCAACCCACAAGAGGTATTTTCAACATGATTCTTCTCTCTGTTCAACACCTGTACAAAAATACTGCTGATTTGGATACTTTGCTGGTAAATACGACCTTTGGTTTGTGTTGCATACCTGCTGAATTCTGTACTGCATTTGCTGATAGAACAAGCATCTACTAGCTACAATAAACTTGTAAGTACTTAGAAGATGGTCTGCTTAAACCCCACTACTGCTTTCGCAACTTCATGGGGCTTTGACCTTAGTTTCAGCTATCAGAAAACAGAACATTGAGGAAACACATTCTTGTGTAAAAGCTTTTGTTCACTGAATCAAAATTTGTCTCACTGTGACACTGATAAAATAAAAATATGCCCTCTATCATTTAGAGCATGAGATGTTTACTCTAAAGAATTTAATAAACTGTTATTCTAGCAAAGTAATTGCATTTTTGGAATAGTATCAAACAGTAATGGAAATACAGAATAATGCTAGAAGTTATTTATGTAGGTTTTTAAAGATGCCCCAGAGTGACCTTCACCCATCCACCTCTACACATAAAAGAACAATTAGAAGAACTTTGTGGTTAAATATATTTACTTCTCTTGACCTGCAGTACACACATTACCAAAATGCTAAATTAAAAAAAAATCCCATCATATGTACTAAACATGATGGGGTTTTCTATTCTGAATACATTTTATACTGCTTTGTATTGGTGCCCCAAGTTTGGTGTCCATGGTTCTCAGCAGCCAGGAGTCAAATATTACATGAGCAATATTGTACCTTGAAAAACTCCTGAAATGTCTGAAAAATGCTCACATGCTGTACAAACATATTACAGTGAACAAAACTGAAACTTGTCTTCACTAAATGCAAAACCAGAAAGTCTGAGTTCCCTGTTCTTGCACCTTGTCTCTGCAGCAGGACTAAAAATAGACCTTCATACATCATCTTAGTTACAAAAGTTTAATCACTGAAGCAATTATGTTCTTAATGCTCCCTCCAAGGTCTTATATCATTGTATGAAAATGTTATTTTTCCAACATATTTAGGATGCTCAACTATGAAGGCTGGTGTCATATATGGAATCTGCAGCTTGTCCAGAGAGGTAGTGATGTTCTCCCTCACATTTACTACAGAGGTGACAAGATATGCTTTGGACTCCACAATGAAAAAGCTTAACCATTCCAATAACTTTCTACTAATACTTTAAAAACAAAGTTTTTGGAACTTGTACTCTTAAAATTATTTCTCTGTTGTATGTGATTGGAGGGAATGCAGTTTCCCTGAGAATAAGCAGCTGTGCAATAAAAACAGTCATCCTTTTCCAATTCAGAGGCAAACTGGCACCAAGACACGTTGATTTCTCCATGCTAAGTCATTTATTATTAATGCAGTTTTCCAATATACATTAATGTCATTTCCTTTACAAGGTACCCACTGCGGGTCTTCTTACTTTTCCTGTATGGGAGAACAATAGCAGGAAGGAGAAATATGTGCACATTATTTAAACTGAGGAAGGGACAGGTGCAAAATGAAGTGATTTTTAGTTGAATGGCACAAAACATTTACACAAATTCAAATGGGCAACTACTTAGGTATGTGTTAATAAGGGATTTGCAAGAACTGATGTCATGTAAGGATGACACAGGAGCTAGAATTCTAATACTTTTGCTGCAAAGTTCAAAGAATTAAGTACAACATCCTGAGAAAGAATGCAGTGAAGATTTGTTGGAGCACATCAGTCATTCATGAGGTCACATGGATGTTGGACACATCAAATAACAATGTTAACTTTTGTATATCTGTGTTGGTCTCCTTCATTATAGGGATTGGTAAGGAAATAAGTAGACCATCCCCACAGTTTGATGTGTTTTACAACAACAAAAACAATGACAACAACAAGAACAACAAGAACAACAACAATACTAATACTAATACTAATACTAATACTAATACTAATACTAATACTAATACTATATGAAATATAATATCATTAAATACTACTCTATTCTTTAATGAGAAATATACAAATTGTTAAATTTATATAATGAATATATGATAATATAGTAATTTCATAATAGTGTATTATGAAATATTATTACAACTATTATAGGTTGTTATTATTAATGTTTGGTATGCAAACATACACTTGAAATATTTATTTGAATAAATGCAATAGAAGTTTCAACAGTGGTTTGCAAGCAGACATTGTATTAGGAGTGCCTTAAGGCATTAGGAAAAGGGTGCATAAGGATCATCAGTTCTATCTTTACTTTTAAAAGACACGACTTAATTTTCAGCTAGGTTCTAGGGATTCATCATACCTAGCCTCAGCCAACAGATTGTAATCATTTTCTGGATAAACTAGTCTTTGGCAGAAAACTAAATTTTTAAATGAATACTTTCCCCAAGTATGTTCTGTCTTGCATGTAGAAAAATTAACCCTTGCTTTGGCCAAATAATGGAATTCCTAGAAATCAGTAAAGGTTTTCATTGTGGTTGAAGTTTGCTATATTTTAGCTGAAATTAAAGACCTCCTTTCTGAATAGTGTCTTGGCAAACTGTTGTCTATCAGCAATGATTAAACAGCATCTTCTATCACACATCTTGGTTTTGCAAGTGCAAAACAATTTCTTTTTTTCTGAAGAGGAGAACACCTAGTGCAGAAACTGCACTATGGCTTCCCAGTGGCTTCAGGCAGCCAGAGAACCTGGCCAGTAAAGAAAAATAGCATTCTGACTGAAAAATATTTTTCATATGCATGTTGTGCCAACTAGCAGGAGCCATAAGACAGTGCAGATCTCCTTTCATGGGCTCCTGTTCTTCTGTTTACCCTTTTCACATGATCTTTGAGATTTCAGACAGTACTGTGTCAAGTGGACAGCAGAAACCAGAAGTTTTAGCTGCATGTAAGTAGCAGGGTAAAAATTGGAAAATAAATTAGAAACAGGCAAAAATCAAGAAATAAAAATGAATCTTTAGCAGCTCAAATGTCCCTGCTCCCAAACCTACTGACTGCTATAATGACATAGCTGCACCACACTTTGCAAAGCTTTTGACATGATCTCCCATAGTGCCCTAGTACCCAAGCTGGTGAGCTAGAGATTGGATATGCAGATAGTCAAGTACATGGAAAACTGGCAGGACTCAAGGTTGGTGTGACTATGAGTACAGAGAGTGCTGTCTGATTCCTTGCTGTGTCTCCTCAGGGAACCAATATGAGACCCATTCTGCTGCATGTGAATGACCTGGATGATCAGAAATTCACCCAGAGCAAGCCTGCCAGGGGATGGCAGATATGCTGGAGGGCATGCAGGGGGGAAGCTGAAATTCTCGAGAGCCTGTAGAAATGAGGCATCAGGAGGCTCAGAGGGTTTAACAAGGACAAGGCCAAAGTCCTGGTGCAGCACTACAGAGAATGGAATGAGTGATTGGAAGTTATCTTTGACAGAGCCAAAGCCAAACCCTTCATGGAAGTGCACAGTGACAGGACTGGATGGAACAGGAACAAATCAGAACACAGGAATAAGAAAATGTTTTCACTGGAGAATTTCCACTGCATAGGAACAGATTTCCTCAAGTGATGGTGGAGTTTTCATCCCTGGGAGACATTCAAAACTCAGCTGATATCTTCAGCCACCTGATCTAGTTGGATCCATTTTGAACAAGATGTTGGACTAGATAACCTCCAGCAGTCCCTTCCAACCTCATTTATCCTGTGATTCTCCAACTCCATAAATACTGTGTTCTCTTCAGATGGTGAAGTTATTAATACAACAAATCTATTTTCCTTTTAGAATCAGACAACTGGTAGTTTCCATGGTAACAAGGGGAATTCCTATATCTCAATTTTTCCCGCTTGTTAGATTAATTACCATACTTTAGGAAGACCTAAGTGAAGGTGAAGGAATTCCTGATTACCACACGATTATCTTTCTTTTCACCATGCTGTTTGTTTATCAGATGAGGATTTTGGAAGAAAATGTTCAGTTAATTGTCTGCTCAAGGCTTTTGGTGCCAGTAAAACATGTGGAGAGATATTTTACCATCTGCTTATTGCACAAAAGTAGCTAGAGAAAAGGAAATTACTCTTCTCTTTTACCAGGGTTTCATTAACAGTCTCTCATGTAAGAAAAACTCAACATTAAATTATTATTCCTGGTTTATACCATAAAAAAGGCAATGAAGTTATATTTCTGGATTTAAAGGTATTATTAAGAACCAACAAGTAGTTGAATGTTTTACATTACTTGCTTTGAAAAGGAACAATTAGGTTTTATATATCCACTGAAACCCCTTATTCTGTTTCTCTGATTTTGTGTTGCTTTTTAGGTGATTTAGAAACATACTCAGTTTCAGCAGTGTTTGTGGTGCTGTAAAACTAAGTCTTTTTGCTATTTACCTTAATAGTTCTCAGATTGCATCCCACATAGTTACAAAAAGGGAAACATCAGCTATATTTACAATGTCAAGAAAGACAACTTTTTTTTCCTTAAGCTTTCATCTTGTTTGCTCCCTTAAAAGCACTAAAAATGAATAGAAAAGAATTTCCTGGGGAAAACCCTGAAACACTTAGATAAAATAGAAGGAAATGACAGTGAAAGAGAATGACAGGCCTGTGTGTCATGGATGGGGGTGGGAGTCTCCAAATTATGAAGCAGAGGGTAAGAAGCAAAGTCTTTCTTCATAGTCAGTGGCTAAAAAGTCATGACATTATTAATCATTTGTATAGGACAAAAAATGTGCATGGCTCTGTGCAGTGAAAGATAAACAAATAGAAGGATCTGTCATGGGTTTACAGTTTAAAGGAAGGGGAAAAGTCAAAGGAACACAGTACTGTACATATAACCACCACAGCTTTCAAGTTTTAGAGAACGGTTGAAGTTGTTAAAAGGTCAGGAGTAGCTACAATTGAAAATTGCTTTCTGAGTAACTTCTCTCCAAAAAAGTTGTTTCAAATCAATGTGTTTCTATCCTGCAAAGCTGTAGTGAAAATTTCTGCAGTCAGAAAGGTTTTTAATTCAGAAAAGCTTCAGACTGTGTTTTGGAATCTATTCTGAAAAAAAAAAAGTTACTTCATGTCATTAAATTATATTACATAAGTAATGTAAGTTGTGTTTATAGATCTTTCTGGGCACCGAATAGAAACATCAGCAGCTCTTTATTTGTAGAGTAACATGTGACTTAGATTTGCATTATACTGAAACATATTGTGGACAAGAAGTTGATATATTTGCTACAAACTTTTATCCAGGTAAGTTGGGTGCTCACTAGGAAGAGTCTCCTTACACAACCAGCAGAGAAAGTGATGTGTGTGCCTGTTTCCTCTGAGGATGAATCACAGGAACAGGGAGAGTAGATTTGGAGGCTAAGACATTACTGCCGTCCATTTGCTGAAAGGGAATCCTAGAAAATCTTGAGCTCAGAAAGCATTTTTCTGAGTCAATGTTTGAAATTACTCTTCAGTTAACACTATTTCAGTTGGCTTTAGGACCAACACATCAGGTTACTCAAGTCCCTTTCCCACTGATGAATTAACTAACTCTCCTATTCGAGAGAGCATGGGCTAGCTAGGGATATGCCACTTCCAAGCAGGCAAGCATTTACTAAATTGGAGTGGTTTTGACTCTTAGCTAATAGTCATTGCTGCTAAGAGCAATTTTGGCAGAGGAGTCGCATTGTTATACCTTCTGGTTTGTATATCATCAGCTGGAGGAATTTTTCAGAACAATGCTGAATGCTTATTACATACTGCTTCAAGCATGTCAGTATATATTAATGTTACACTGAGCAGACATTTCATTTCACAGAAGGAGTCAGGAAGGTTTAGACGTAAAAGACAACACTCAAATATGTGAAACAAAATTAATTTTAAAGTACTTAAGGTAAGCTGCATTTAACCTTGTTGTGTACTGTTTTTAAGAATGAAATTTTTATCTAGTTTAATTCATATTCAAAGGGAAGTTAATCAAGTCCTATTCACAGTACTGTAGCAATTAATTATGAAAATCTGTAAGAATGCTCCTCTTTACATATGTACTTGTATGTAGTTCATATTCATCTTCTCAATACCCAACCTGCCAGTTGAACTCCTACATACATAAATTTGTTTTCTTTTAACAAATACAACACTTCTAGGCTAAAAGATGCTGGTAACTATCAGGGTTCATAATTTGACATACTGGTAGTTCTCAAACCTCAATGTAGCTGGCAGGTAGACTCATATAAATCTCACTAAGAAAATTATCAGATACCTTTTTTGTTTGGCAAGAGATGAAACAGTAGAAACTGCTATCTGAGTCACAGACCAGCAAGGTTCTAAGGAAAGCCTGTTATGTGCCAGCCAAAAAGATTTCTTTGCGTAAATTCTGCAAACACAGATGACTGGTTGAGACCACATCATAAAGATGCATATGTGTGAGTGTGACTTGAATCTAACAAAAAGGCAGACAAAAAAGAGCCAGAACCAGCCAAGGGAGTACCAGCAGCATGGATGGTCCTGGAAATGATCCAGAGTGGGAGAGAAAGTTCTAATTTTGGACAGAATGCTGGCTTAAAACAGATTTGATTTTCTGAACAAAGAAACTACCTCCTGTTGCTTGTCCCTACTGTATTCAAAGAGGTAGAATTTTGTGTACTTTCTTTGTAAACAGAGAGCAACACACACCCCAAATTGCAAACTTCCCTGATTTAACATGTTTTATGTAAAGACTCTTGGCTGAAAGCAGATATATACACCTCAGGGTACTTGATGTTTGATTCAAAACTATCACGTTTCTAAAATCCACTGCCTTTTCAAACTCTCCTTCTTAGCTTTTTTTACACAGTTACAAGTGAGTATTTATCCTAGGCAGGATAAATAATAAAATAAATAATAAAAGTAGGCAATTCAAGGATCTAAATGAAACTTCTTTTTCTCTGTGCATACTGTGCATTGACATAAATAGCAGAACACGTCACTGTATCTTTCTCTCCCTGCAGTGCTCCCCGGTGATGTCAAGCACGCCTCCAGAAAGGCATAGAATTATAGAATCTATATTGGAATAGACCCTTAAGATCATGGAGTCATAACACTGCCAAGTCCACCACTAAAACATGTCCTTCAGTATCTATGTATCTTTAAACACCTCCAGGGATAGTGACTCAACCACATACTTTGCAGTCTAGTCCGTACTTGACAACCCTTTCTGTGAAGAAATTTTTCATAATATCCAATCTAAACCTTCCCTGGAGCAACCTGAGGACCTCTTCTCTTATTCTACTATTTGGAATAAGAAACTGAACCCCATCTGGCTACAACCTCCTTTCAAGTAGTTGCAGAGAGTGATAATGTTCTCCAGAGCTTCCTTTTCTCCAGTCTAAGCAGTCCCAGCTCCCTCAACCACTCTTTACAGGACTTGTGCTCCAGACTTTACACAGCTTTGTTGTCCTTCTCTGGGCACACTCCATCATCTCAACATTTTCCTTGTCATGAGGGGCCCAAAACTGGACACAGCACTCAAGGTGCAGCCTCACCAGTGCCAAGTACAGGGGGACAATCCCTGCCCTGGTCCTGCTGGCCACACTATTGCTGGTACAGGCCAGGATGCCACTGGCCTTCTTGGCCACCTGGGCACTGCTGGCTCATGTTCAGCTGCTGTCACCAGCACCCCCAGCTCCTTTTCCTGTGGGCAGCTTTGCAGCCACTCTGCCCCAGCCTGTGGCACTGCCTGGGGTTGCTGTGACCCAAGGGCAGGACCCAGCACTGGGCCTTGTTGAACCTCACACCACTGGCCTTGGCCCATTGATCCAGCCTGCCCAGATCCCTCTGCAGAGCCTTCCTTCCCTCCAGCAGATCAGCACTCCCACCCAACTTGGAGTCATCTGTAAACTGACTGAGGGGACTGGCTAACACAGTCTTCATTCCTGAGGAAGCACCCTAGGTGCTGGCCTGGGCTATTTTAAGCCAGTGTGGACCCACATCCTACTGTGCAACTTTGTGAGGATGTCCCTTGCCTTAATTCACCTCTCAGTTTTCTGGGAAACTGGTGGAAACTAGTGGAAATGATTGGCAAGGGGTAAAAGATTCTCATGGGGTCTTGACTCAAAACCACCATGGTCACAATGATGAAGCAGCTTGGAGAGCTGCCAAAAGTATTATATTCTTCTGTGAGTACTCCTACTTCATTCCTGTTGTGGATTTCTTATCTCTCGGGCTTAGGCAAATAGAGAGTACACTACAGACCCTGTAGCTGGATATTACAAACTTCAAATTATTCTACTTTTCTGAAAGTCTTCCTTATCGGTGACTTTAATTTCCAGTTGCTCAATTGAACAGTAAAAAATATAAGTGTTAGGGTATAGGCTGTAACAGGGTTTTTTGTTTTGGTTGGAGACTAAAATAAAGGCTCTTCATTTCTTTCCTGCTGCTGTTCCCAGCTTCTTCTTCCCCTTCAGATAAGAACCTAAGGAGACCCTTACTCAAACACATGGCTTATATTGATGTCATGATGTTCTTAGATGGAACAGATACTCCTTCTAACTTGCTGTCCTTCAGGAAATATACTGTACTGCTCAAGTGACAAGACTAGTGAAACCCATTTGTGAAACCCATTGTAGACTTTTCTTTAATAAGATTAGGAGTCTCCATGAGGACAGAAAAGAAGAGGAAGAAAGTGATCTCGTATAACCAAGAAGTGATGAAACCCTTCCTACTGGGTTAGTATTCCCAGACAGCAAGATAAATGTAATCAAACTCTGCAGTGGCAGCTTGAATTCCTGTTTTGATTACCACCTTTCATGGTCCAATTTTTCCCAGGGATTTTCAGGGCACAAATTCACATCTGAATATGGAGTAGGTGCTTCTCTAGGAGCTGTAACAGTGATTCTCTATTGCAAGAACTCATTTTTTTCTTTTCTGGTTTGCCATGGGTAAATGATAGTTTTTTCTGCTGGCTAGCACAACAAAGCTGAAGTAAAGCCTTGGGTCGAGACCCATATTTTATAGGGTCAAATTGTTCTTTATCTACCTCAGCATCTTTGACTGCACTGCTACTCAGGCAGAAGAAGAAGGAAGTTTGCATGTCAGGAAGATTGCTTCCTATTGCAGCATGAATAGCCCAAATGGTAGCAAGTTGGCTGTGTGCCATTAAAAATTGAACAGCCAAGTCAAACTGGGTCAGGTTTTACATACACTTTACCAGGTTAATGCTGTCCAGTCAGACACCAACACAGGAGCATTTTCAGCTCAGAATCTGCTCAGCCATGGGAGAAGGAAGAGAGAGCAAAGGACGTTTGGCTGTCAGAAACCTTATTTTATCTTCTATTGTAAATACACAGCTGGCAGCTGGTCAGACATTTCAAAGTTGAAAGGTCCACTGGCACCTGTTTTAGGTACATCCCTTCCTCAGTAATGGGCTGAAAATGTAAGCTGCAGACAGCAGCCTCAACTGAGAGCTAAAGCTGTTTTCTGTCTAAGCTGAGGGGTGGACTATGTCGTCTTGTAAGTTCTGCCTGCGTGCCTTGCCTAAGGACATACAACTCAGGTTGGTATCATTATTGCCATTGGATCAGGTGACCACTGCTCTGGCTATCAGGCCCATTAAAGACAAGAGGCAGACCTGAGATGCTGTTCAAGTATGCTGAACTGTCTCCATGAAGTACTCTTTACTCTCACATGTGTTACACTTGGCTTGTGGTAAAGCAAGACAGTTCTGAAAATCAATTCAACTTTCCCGTGTATCATGGTTTTAAAATTTACCCTTTAAAAAGCAATATTAATAGAATGGCTGAAGACAAGAGAATTAAAATTTGCATTTACATGAGACATGGAGAGCGCAATCCCATCCACCAGAAATATCAAGCTACTCTTACTTTCTCACACAGTGAACCTTAACACGCTTTGGAGCAGCATGCAGTTTTGCTCTATATTTGGTCTTACAGTCTGACTAACATAACCGCCTACGGCTTCCCACTTGTTAAGAGGATGTGCCAGTAGCAGCTGCCTAGAGGAAAAAATTAGCAAAAGGAAGATAGAGCAGAAGGGGGAAAAAAATTGCTAGAAAAGACAGTGATGATGGCACTTGAGGGAAGTGACGCTGTTCTCCCTCTCACAAAGGAGAGTGCCATAAAAACTAAATGTATACCGAAAGAGGACATTATTCAGGTTGTAAAGGCAAACACATAAAGGCTAGCAGAAATAAAGGTGTGAGGAGATGGACAAGAAATTGGCTCAAATATCTTCATCAGCATGGAAACCAAGAGAGCTCACATATTCAGTGAGGGAGATCAGTCAGCCACCTTGCTGAGGGAGCAGCAAGATGGAGAGAGGCATACCGGAGGGCTAAAGAGAAGAAGTGCTGTTTCCCCAGAGCTTGGAGCTAACGCTGAGGATGTGGTATGTTTGCTTTACAGATGTTGGGAACCCATAACAGTAAAATGAGAAAAGGAGCACAAAGACTGGATATCCTTGTCGGATGGTTGCTGAAGGTGTTATGAGAATGGCTTGTAGCCTGCAGTGGTGAGGGACCTGAGAAAATGGAGTTAGAGCTAAGTGAAAGGAGGAGCTAGAAGTAGTGAAATACACAGCTGTGTCTCAGTTACTACTGCATTTTTCTCCCTTGATTGAACTATGGGGCTGGTTTTCAGCCTAATTGACTGCTCCTGAGTGTATTCATGCTCTGCTGAAAGGCATCTTTCCTAAAATAATTCCACCCACTGTACAGAGTGGGTCTAATCAAGACCCTACCTCTTGCATCCACTCAGACTGAGCTTTATGGGAGAAGCTATAAGTGCTGACTCACGGTAGTCATAGCATACAGATGTAGTTCTCTTTTGTACACTTTTTCCATCCTTTTTTTCCCTAGAGCAAGGCTGACCCCAAATTTGCTGTGTGGCACAAGGCAACCCTGACCACTTTCTCCCTGGGAGCCACAGGGTCTGAAGCTTGTAACCCTCTGTCACAGTGGGGAAAAGCCTCACCTCTCTCCCATAAAACTGACTGCAATGGCTTATATCCCACAAGACCAAGATGAAATGGTTTTGCTCCATAACCAGTTTGTAAAATGCAGGAGATTCCTTGGCTGGAGACAATAGGGCTACAGGGCAAGGGAGATGTGGTTCTAATGACGGCCTTGCCTCCAGGCATCCTCCTGTGTAACTGAAGCAGAAAGTGGCAGGAGGGTCAGAACTGAGAAAATACAATATAGCAAAGAAAAAATGCAGAGTAAGTCTTGAAAAGCTACATGTTTAATTAAATGGTTTTGGAGAGCTTTCAGGTTTCAACAGTGTAGGACAGCTTTCTACTTGCTGGGTAAGTAGGCCTTGTCTTCATGTTAACAACATAAAGCAGCACTAAAACAAAAGAAATTTTAAGGATGTTTACTGTAGAATTTGGAAGCCATTTAATGTTGGTAAGATTATCTATTTTATTAATCAAGTAGACCTCCAAAATGATTATGCTGTCTTTCCCTGCTCCCCTAACTCTTTTTGTATGACTCATGGATATTTGGGACAAGATCTTAAGGTGAAAAGTTGAAGACACTTGAAAACAAAAAATCCAGATGGGGGAATTTTCTGATGTACAAGCAATTGCTCCTCTCCTTAAGACAGCACTGTAATTGAGGTGCTTGAGCTGCAGAAAAGAGAATCACAGAATCACAGAATGTCTAGGTTGGAAGAGACCTTCAAGATCATTGAGTCCAACCCAACCCTAACACCTCAACTAAACCATGGCACCAAGTGCCACATTCAGTCTTTTTTTACACACATCCAGGGATGGTGACTCCACCACCTCCCCGGGCAGACCATTCCAGTACTTTATCACTCTTTCCATAAAAAACTTTTTCCTAATATCCAACCTGTATTTCCCTTGGCACAGCTTAAGACTGTGTCCTCTCATTCTGTCAGTTGCTGCCTGGAGAAAGAGACCAACCCCCACCTGACTACAACCACCTTTCAGGGAGTTGCAGAGAGTGATGAGGTCACCTCTGAGTCCCCTTTTCTCCAGGCTAAACAACCCCAGCTCCCTCAGCTGTTCCTCACAGGGCTTGTGTTCCCAGCCCCTCACCAGCCTCGTTGCCTCCTCTGGACGCGCTCGAGCGTCTCAACGTCCTTCCCAAACTGAGGGGCCAGAACTGGACACACACTCAAGGTGTGGCCTCACCAGTGCCCAGTACAGGGGAAGAATGACCTCCCTGCTCCTGCTGGCCACACTGTTCCTGATACAGGCCAAGATGCCGTTGGCCTTCTTGGCCACCAGAGCACACTGCTGGCTCGTGTTCAGCCAGCTGTTGACCAGTGCCCCCAGGTCCCTTTCTGCCTGGGCATTTGCGCAGAAGGTGGCAGATAATTTTTGGCAAACAGATCTTTAACTGTACAATAAAACCCCATATACTCAAAAGCAAGTGTAGTTTTGCTGGCTGTGCTGCTTTATAAAGCTGTTGCTTTGGGATGATGGGAGCAGGATGAGACCACTCTTCATAATATGGTTGCAGAATTTTATGGTTGCTGTCAATCCAAAGGGATTTTCATTTTCATTTGTCTTTGACAAATTTAAGATATGGAAATTTATGCATTATAAATATAATCTGGCTGACTGGACTGTTAATTCATGAGATCTAAAAATAAAAGCAAGATTAACAATTTTGACTGCTCCATGCAAAACTATATGTTCTGTGTGCTCTTACATACTCACTCTGTAATCTGAAAAGTGCAAACTCTGAAACAGTTTTTTAAAATTAATCTAAAATTTATTACATTTAGTCTAAAATTGATTAAATCTTCATTTTGCTTAGTAGCAAGGGCTGTTGTACTGCACTCACAGTATTGTCACTTGAAAATGGTAAGGGCACCTGTGCCAGTAATTCTGCCTGCTCATCCATCACACTGGGCTGCTCTTTTTTCTTTCAAGTATTTCATAAGAAAAGGATAGAAATGGCTCTGCAGCAGTGTTCTCAGAGATCATCCTGACCAGTTAGAATCCCTTGTAGAAAGGTGATTGGTGGTCTAAGCACTAGGGTCCTAAGGAGTTAATGAGAACAAGTAAAGTGAAAGGAGAATAAACTTCTTTTCTTTTTGATAAAAGAGCAGAAGAAAAAGAAAATGTATTTTGCAATTTTGCCACTATCTGTCAAAAACATATGCAATTAATCTTTCCTCTATACACATAATAGGATCTACACAAAAATTGGCTCTACATGAAAGCCTAAAAATGCACAATTAAAGCCCTAGAATAAAATAAATCTGTAAGTATCCAACAGGAATGAGTGGTGGCATGGTTTCATGCTGTACAGGTATTGGGTCTGCTAGCACAAGTCAGGTAGGAAGACCACTGCTGTCACTGCTGAAATCAGGAATGCTAGTGCATGTTCTCATCAGATGTTCATTAGTGAAATGGGTCCAACTATTTTAAATATTTCTGTCTTACAGCTGCATGTTACAAAAGAGTGGGTTGAACAGGCAGCACAAGCATGCCTCGTCCCCTTCAGAGTAAAATTAGGCAGGTTTGCTTAACCTGGGGATAATATATTTAAAATGAAGTAGCTGCAGGGTAGTGGGTGACATTTGCACAACGCTCCCTCATGATCCATTCTGCCAGCTGGCTGGGGGTGGTTCCTCCCACAGAGTGCTGGTAACAAACATGTATGAGGCACTGTGGTCGTGAGCAACCCCAGACATCTCTGTAGGAAATATTTCAGTGGAATTAGTTGTGCTGGTGTCTAGTCTTGACTGTTCATGTGAAGTCTGCCTCATACAATCCTTTCAGAAGGATTAGCTACTACTGCTATGTAGTAGCTTTCAGAAAAACTCTCATTAGGGAATGGCTTTTAATGCTTTCCACCAAAGTAAGATCAAGATTCCAGGCAGTGTCTGCACGCATGTTTATCAGACCTATATAGTTTTGGACCTATCTGATCTTGGTGCTGCTCTCACAGGCCTTCAGGATGGATTGTACTAGGCACAATACTGTTGTAGCTGCTGGGTAGCTTTCTTCACAGCAAGACTGCACTGCTGTTGTCAATTGCCATTATATTCATGTTGCTGGCAAGCTTTATAACCTGATTTTGAAAACCATCTTGGCCTTTGAAACAAATAGAAAAGATCGTGATTTACTGTTTCTAGAAAAAATCCTATAGTTCGTAGTAGAAATTCTGTAAAGAATAAAGCAACTTGGCAGAATTCCCTTGCAACATATCACTCTGTATAGATAAATATTCTTCTGGGTTTATATCTGCCACTATTTTTTAAGAGACATTTATGTGACACCTTCTCTTACCTTTTTAGACAGTTCCTATCTCCATTAATTTCATAATAGTTCTCCACAAGGTAGAAATACCTTTCTAGTTTTCACACAACCACATCATTGTCAGTTTTACTGCAACTCATTTTTTAGTTGGCTAATTAGTGTCTTGAACATAATTTATTCCTCAGTGATTTTCCATTCAGAAGTGTAAGGGTATTTAGGTACTGAAAAAAGTGCAGTATGATCAGAGAATCCCAACTCCAAAAACACAAGCTAGCATTCTCTATTAATGTAAATTGATAGAGGTCTTTTGAATAAAATGTTCCCACTACAAGAAATATGTCAGTACAGGAAATAATTCAGTAAAGGGAAAGTCTGGCTTCACCCAAATTAAATAATTTCCGTGATGGAATGGAGGTAAAGTATTTTTTCAGAGAGGGTAATCAAAATGATAGGACACCAGAAGACTTACTCATAACGTATCTGTTCTCTGTTCAGCTGTATTTTCATTACAGGCAATCATTAGGAAAAAATATGCTCTATGATTCATTGTATAGCATACACCGTCATATCACACATTATCGTATATAGAAGCAGCATTAGCAGTGTGTTTCATCATTTGCTAATGCTGAAATTACTGACATCCTGCATGTGTTTTTAGATCAGATTTTCACTTTATGAACCAGTGGGAAAATACATTCAACTGTATCACACTATATGAGCCTAAGAGTGTACTAATGGGACAAATTTGGTAGGAGGTTGTGTAATAATTTGGCTGTCTCTATACCTTTAGATACTCTGGGCCTTTCAACATGTCACTATTGTCACAGAAATGCCCCCCAGGAGCATTTGAGAGGCTCTCTTTCTCTTCTACCTTATTTCTGATGTTTTGAAAATGTAAGTGAAAATTTAAGTGAACATGGCTCAGTTTTGAACTAAGTTGAAGAGGAAGTTTGTGAAAAATACCAAACATATGTTTTTTCTAAATCATATTTTTGTGACTGACAAAGAGGAAACTTTGAGATTCACTGATACTGAGTCACATGGGAATGAACTAGGTCACTCTTCAATATATCCTTATCCTCCTCATGTAGACGTAGTCTATAATCCTAATAGTAGTTGTTACCTACCATCAAAGCATCAGGCAAAATAAAAGAAAATGGGGAAGAAAACAAAGGCTTAGTTCTAGGATCTTTTTAGCCTCCAGCATGTATTTCTAGTGTTTGCATAAGCCTTCTTCCACTTTTTAAGGCATATACGAATGAGAATTAGAAACAGAGTATCTATCTTTGTTATTATCTTACAGCAAACATTGCAGGTGCTTTCTCTACGCTCAAAAAGTTTGAAATGCTCTCTGTGAAGTCTGATGATGCCAATTCAATCAGTATCTCAGTCAAACAAACAAATTCAAGAGGTTAATTAGTATTTAAAAGCGACCCTTCCTTTAGAAAAAGTAACATGGAGTCTCTTATTCCAATCTTCTGTTTATTCCTTAAGTTATAATGGTATTTCTATTTTCTCAACTTCAATCTTACAATACATCTGTTTTTTTCCTCTCTTTTTACATGATGCAGTTCTTCAAAAAATCTCCAAGATTTTTTAACTTGTCTGAAGCCAAGTTGACAAATACCATAATCACTCCAGAGCATTTTTATGTCCTCCATGTAGTCTGTAATAATAAAATAATCTGTCTGCCTTAGAGGACCTGACAGCTCTTCTGCTCTTGTCTTCTTACTAGTCCTCCATCATTGATTTAGCCTTCCCTTTACAAGAACCACTCTTCAGTGGTGCTCAGTGAAGAATGACCTTGTCAGACCAAACCCATGCATTTTCCATCTAAAATACCTAGAATGCCAAGAACTCCATATCTATTTCAATACAAAGTACAGCAACTTCTCCAGTACATATTTATTTGCTTAAATTAATACAATACATCATACATGCTTTTACTATTGAGACAGAAAGCCAGAAACTAAAGATTCACATATAGTTAGTTCACTTCATGAGCTGTGGCTTTAAATAGGAACTCGATGTTCTACGTGAAATAAATATGCAACACATTATTTGCAAAATCTGTTAGGAGTACAAAATGTTAGCTCTGTTACATCTTGTTCAGCTAAGCAGACATGACATTTTCAAAACTGTTAATAATTATTAAAACTTCTAGGAATAATAAATACAGTACTTATATTACTTCTTAACTGTACACTCAAAACAGCAGAGTCCAGCAGCACCATATGAAGAGAGAAATCAAAAAATAGGTAGTAGACAAACACAGACTTGTAAAAAGGTGGGTGCAGTAGCATTACTTGGTCTTTCCAGTAACTTGTTTCACAGGAAACAGCAAAGGATAAACTTTAATTATGATATTATAAAGTATTTTACCCTTTGAGCTTCTGAACACAGAGCATCTATCTTTGTTGTCACAAACTGAAGGCTGTCTGGCAGCCAGGAAAACTCAGTTTCACAAGGAGATGGCTGAGTCCTTGTGGCCAGACTGAAACCACCTTGTTCCAAGGTCACATACAACTTTGCTTTCCCTGTAAATATGTTGTCCATCTTCACCCTTAAACTTTGCTAGCCCAGATTTTGGCTTTTCCTCCACCTACCCTGTGCTCCAAAGTGTCTCGCAGAACTCTCCCTGCTACCCTTAACATCAGAAAAGCCTCTGACTTAACAAACCACATGCCTGCACTTGCCCAGACTCATTACGGTAGGGCAAATTTATCTTTCCTCAGCTTGACTTCTGGAAGCATCTCAGCTGTGCAAGTTTGTAGCCACCCTTATTTGCTGTAATGCTCTCCAAAAGGCTGAGACAAGGCTGCATAAACAATGCAGGGAAATGGTATAGATGTGCTTTTATATAGAGGTGGTGGAGATTGGGCTTTAATTTCATGTGTCCCCATAAACTGAAAACCCAAATAAGAGTGAATAATAGTAAGTTAAAGACTTTTTTTTCCCCACAACATAGCTAGAAGACAATAGATAAACTCACATTAGGAATGAGAAAAAGAAGACAATATATCCCCCAATGTCCAGGACACAGGCAATGTCTCTATTGGACTTCTGAGCCTCTACACAAGGCAAAATAAGGAAGCTAATCCCTTGAAAATTACAAATGGGAAATAGCTTCATTATGAGAGCAAATTCCTATAAAGCATTTTCAAAGCTATTAAAAAGCATAGGCTGTTACTGTCTGTTCCCAAAGCTGTGCCAATGTAAATAGTGTGAAAATAACTTATGTTTGAAAAGCAAGGTGCTTCACAATGAAGGCTGTTATTTCACTTCTAATTTGTCCCTTGAGGCCTGTTTGTAACAAGTGTCTTAGACCCATTTGCATTATATTCTACAGTAGGGAGGACTGTCATCTCCTAACCACTTTGCTTGGGTCACTAGGCACTGTCTTCTTACCTCAGTAATAATATTGTTGGTAATTTCTCTTATTGATAATTTACATTTTTAAATGAGGTTTTTACTATTCTAACATGAATTAGACTTGTGTGTTTGAGAATTAGCTTAGTGTGACTTTGTGTTTGGGCAGAATCTCAAAGTCTTATTGTGAAGAAATATTCTGCTTTCTAGAAAAATGCGATGCAAAGGGGTTCACATTATGAATTACTTGCAAATAGTATTGCCATTTTGGGACTCTTTTCCAGCTGTCTGCATGTGGTTGTCAGGTGCTTCTGCTCCAGTGAGAACTGCAACTGCAGAAGTGGGTAAATTGACTGCAGTGAGTGTGGTTGAAGGAGTTTGGATTAAATATTTAGACAACCCAGAACTGTCTGCAGTGATTTCCTTTCCTAAGGACACATCTGTCACATTCTCTTACAAGGTCAGTAAGGAAACTCTGGACTGCATGCTTCCAGTAGACATAGTTTTTGCAGTTGCAGAATCACATAATCACAGAAGTATTTAGGTGAGAAAAGACCTCTAAAAATCATTAAGTCCAACCTTTGACCAATCACCACCTGGTCAACTAGACTAAGTGACACATCCAATCATTTCTTGAACATCTCCAGGGATGTTGTCTGACTTGTTGCCCTTCTCTGGACATGCTCCAGCACCTCAATGTCTTTCTTGGAGTGAGGGGCCCAAAACTGGACACAGCACTCAAGGTGTGGCCTCACCAGTGCCGAGTACTGGGGGACAATCCCTGCCCTGGTCCTGCTGGCCACACTATTGCTGGTACAGGCCAGGATGCCATTGGCCTTCTTGGCCACCTGGGCACTGCTGGCTCATGTTCAGCTGCTGTCACCAGCACCCCCAGCTCCTTTTCCTCTGGGCAGCTTTGCAGCCACTCTGCCCCAGCCTGTGGCACTGCCTGGGGTCGTTGTGACCCAAGGGCAGGACCCAGCACTGGGCCTTGTTGAACCTCACACCACTGGCCTTGGCCCATTGATCCAGCCTGCCCAGATCCCTCTGCAGAGCCTTCCTGCCCTCCAGCAGATCAAAAATCCCACACAATTTGGAGTCACCTGCAAACTGAACTGAGGGGGCTCTCCATCCCCTCATCCAGATGATTAATAAAGATATTAAACAGAGCTAGGCCCAGTACTGATCCCCAGAGAACACCATTGGTGACTGTCTGCTAACTACAGTAAACTCTATTAATCACTACTCTCTGGGCCCAGCCGTACAGCCAGGTTTTTACCCAATCCATGAGCTGTCAGCTTTTCCAGGAGAATGCCATGGGAAATAGTATCAAAGGCTTTGCTGAAGCCCAGATAGAATACATTCTTTGATGTTAGTGGCTGGGAGCTGAACTCTGCTGAAAATGTTTCCTTTGCTCCATTTGTCCGGACTGCAATTGATATGTAATACTTTGTTTCTTTCTTGATAAAAATTATCTAGCTGTCCTGTAGCACTCTCCAATTAATAGACAAGACTTTGCAATGGAAGCACTGTGTGCTTTCCTGCTTTACACACCACAGGAGTGAAAGACTTGCTAAATTCCACCCACCTGCATGATCACCTTCCCAGAAATTGTGAAGAGATTCCCAATTCCTCTCTTGTTCTTCTTATCATGTAAACCATGCACAGCTGGAAACTACACCACCAAGAGGGAGACAATCCTAAGAGTTAGCAACTCCCAACTCTGAATACATGTTCAAATGGGAGCTTTTGTCTGGCAGAGACAAGCTAGTGCCAAGAAGTTAACTGAAGGAGTTGCTCCCATTTCTGAGGGACCATCTATTAGACCATGCTGAATTTCTACCTGATCATTTCCCCTATAGTCTAAGAAATAATACAGTTACACTCGTTATTCTAAAAATTTTCTAATTTTTTTGCTTGACCACAATGTCTTCCTTGAAAGAATGATGGCTCCTTTTTCAATAGGCATTGTCTTACAGCTAAAGCAAGGAAGAGGAATGTTTATGATAGAACAGTTCATCCCTGAAGAAACATGACTATGTGCCTCTAAAATACACCTCACTTTCAAAGACTTCTTAAATTCTAGGTTTAAAATTACCTACCTTCCTGTTCAATTTGGCATAACATTTTTATTTTAAAAAATATGCACATCAGACATAGAATTAATTTAGAAGAGTCACCTGGATATCACACTTTCTTTTATCAACAGCTTTTTCTGCATGAATTTCTGCAAATGTTATGCCACATTTGAGCCTTGAAAAAGGAAAACACTGCCTACAGCCTTGGACTATCCAAACCCAGTTTTATATGAGGAAAAAGGACTTTGCCCTGTGAACGTTGCTTAACTGGTAGGCGTGAGGATCATTAATTTGAAAGGTGTGTGTTTTCTTATAGGGGCAGAGAGCTGAGGCTACGTGACTTGACTTAGCAAGCCGTAAGTAGATGACTATATTTAATTATAGCTTGCTATATAGAGAGCATGATTGCAATGCATTTCAAATCAAGAACTTGGCAGGTAAGTGAAGAAGGTAGTAATATTTGGAAGACATGTACCATATATATGGATTTTAACCTTTTGAGCTGGGATGCCCAAAGGATATAGGACAAATTTTATGATTAATTAAATTTGTATTTCCATGTAAGCAATAGGATGGTGCAGGACTGCTTTTCATCTTCTCGTAGATGCAGGAACTAATTTGCTGTCCAGAGTATTCATGCAATTAATGAAAAGTTTAATGGAATATGCTTTTCCCATGTTTGTTATAAACTTATAATTGTATAGGAATCAGAGGATGAAAAGCTGAGTTTGACTCTGTAAAAACAGTATGAGTGAAATTTGTCTGAAAGGCCTGCAGCTTACTGCTCAAGATGTATTTAACAAGATAAGATTTCTGACCCCCGTAAGAGGAAGGTTTTCCTGTGTGAGGTACTGCTTGTTCTATAAGGGTGATTTTTAACTTCCAAAACAAAAATTAAGCAGATCTGTGTATTTCAAAATTTTCCTTACTAGTCATGATAAACTGAAGAGATAAATGGCAAAGCTATGTAATTTTTTCAATTAAATGAATCATACTGTGTTATGTGTAACTATGGCAAGATTGTGAATGCTGCATGCTGATGCTGCCCAGTAAATGTATTGGTCTAAGCAGGCATAGAACAAAATGTCAACACAATCTATGCTATTTCACTTCAAGAATTTCTGAATACTCCCTGAATACTGACTGAAACACAGCAAAGCACAAACCTCTTCCTTGTGCCAGAGAACTAGCTTCTGTAACAAATTCCAGTCCTTTCAAAGCCTTACAGAACTGTCCTATACTGCTTCCCAAGACATTAGTATTTCTTCTTATTTTGTTTCCCATTTCTCATTGTAAGTAGTTGAACTAAGAGTCACTTCAGTAAATCAAATTATTCGGACTGTGTTAGTTCTGAATGTTGACAGCACTTTTATGCATGCCATGTTTAATAGTACTCTGGCTTATAATGTGAAATACTTTGTATTTTCAGATATTTTTGAGGCATATGGTTAGAAGTGTTCATATATATTTAGTCAGATAATAAATCAGATGCTAAAGTATGTTGCTTTCTGCTAACTAGAAAATTGCATGTAAGTATCTATCCCCATATAATAGGAAGTAAACTTCTGTACCCAACCCATTGTCTGTTATACTTTAAATGGATAAATATAAAAGTGTTATTTTTCAATATCTATTGCATTTCTTGGTGACCTCGAGCTGCTTTATTCTTGTAATGTATGTGTTTTACCCTAAATTATTTTTAATAATTTGGCATATTTATTTCTAAATACCACTACAGACTTCCAGGCTTTAGTAGCTTACAATTCATGTTAAAATCTATCTGGTTACCATTTTCCAGCTGTTTTAAAATGTCCATTTTATATGCCTATAAGCATTGTTTGTTTTTCCATTTTTCTTTCCAGCAATTCTTTCAAACTCTTGTTCCTGTGCTTGAAATACAAGTAATCAGAGAGAGAGTGACCAAGTCTGGCCTTTTCAAAGGATCTAAAGGATCTGAGATGTTCTTTGTTGTTTGCAAGCTCTCCCTCTCCACATCTCTCCTCTTTGTCTGAATTTCCTATTCTCTTCCCCAGTCCTCCCTCACTTAATGCCTCTTCCTTCTCATTGCAGTAAGACTCTCTGAAGTCCTTCATCATGCACTCAGGTTTGCCAGAGAGGTCTTGAGCCACGTACAGCTTGTTGTCATCATGATGGTACGTGGCAGGACTGTACCGCTCTGCCTCATAGCAGTTGTCTTCCTCTTCTTCCTGGCATGAACTTCCCTTGGCACTCTCACCATCAGAATGAAATAAAATTCCTTTCCCTTGGCTTTTCTGGGAAAGATCAAATGGCTCTTCCTGTTCCAAGCTTCTCAAGACATTTGTCTGGGACAGAGTAATCCTTCCTCTTCCAAAACCTTGTAGTGGTTTGAGGGGAGGAGAAAAGGAAAAAATTACATATAGGAAATTTTACTACTTGATACATGGCTAAAAAACAAAATCTGAGGTGTCTTTGTATTTCATTTTTTACCTTTGTCTTCCATCCAGCTATCTCCAAGTACTTCACTATTTGCATCTCATGGCATCTCCTTTGAGATGCTGCAAAAAAGGAGTGCTATTGTTTACACTTCACAGCCAGGTTAGGACACACAAAGCACTATTTTGTACAGCCAGACTATGGATGATACAGCTGGGAAGAAAAGTGAAATGGTCTGGCCTTTTGTAAACTGAATTTTGCCAATCAACCTACTCACTTCCTCCTTCCTCTTCTTTTTCTAAAAGAAAACTTGGAGCTAAAGCATCACAGCCCATAATCCAAGTCCCAGGTTTTGTATCTTATTTTTCAGAGGAGTGGAAGAGACTGAAAACATGGTAATGTGTTGGCTCTATGGACACCATGGTTCAAAGTTAATACTTTAAAAATGAAAAGACAACAGTCTCAGCAGTCTATGACTCTCCTTAATTCTTCCCCTTTCATCCACTGAGAAGCAATCAACTGAAAAGCTCTATGCACTAGATAGTGCTTCAGTTTGAGGAAATCGTTATAAACAAATTATGATTTTGAGCAGCGTATATAAATATATGTCTAATCTTGGATCTGGTTTGTCTTAGTATTTGTCAGTGTCTTCCCTCTTGCTGGAAATACAGATTATCCAAGAGGCATTTGTGGACTCAAATATGCTCCGAACATCATCAGGATATATTTTAAAGAATTCAGATACTGCAGGCATAGGCCAGCTTCATTAAAGACTGGTGACAATACAAGGTATTTCACCCAATAGCAAATACCTATGAAAGTCACTATTTTACTTGCTTTTGTTTTCTTTGTTTTTTTTTTATTTTCCCCTCAGTGATTGAATCCAGTTTTCTGAAGGATCTATGCAGTCTCACTAGATAGCAGATGTTACTTTGCAACAAGGCATATTTGTTAAAAGGATTCATGAACAGGTATCAGGCCTAACAAATTTTCTTGTATCTGATAAGCCTCAAGGGCTGCAGAATTTCTGCACAAGGAAAAGCTCTTAGGCAATCTCCAATTACTAGCATGATGCTGTAGGAGATTTACAGAAAAAATACTTATTTCATTAGCCAGTAGGATCTTCATAAATTTTACACCAAATGTTATTAGAGTAAGTGTTTTACACATGTGCTAAGCTGCCCTGAAGTTTGAATATATGAGGAACACCAAGAAATCTTGCCCACTAAAGAATTATTTATCTGCAAAATCTTAAAAAACGTATCTTGGATACCCAAGCTGTCAAAAAATTCTCCCTTATTCCCCTACTTCTTTAGATAGCATTGATCTGTGTACGCTCATGAGGGTGACTTCAGGAAGTATATGTGGCAGGTGGCAGACAGGAAATATTTTGCAGGATGCCCTCGGTAGTCAAAAATCCTTATACTGTGAGACTTATGCTTATCCTCCTGTTCATATGCTTCCTTGTAAATGGGATCTTGAACCTATAGCCTTCATCTGACACCAGCTATGCCAATACAGTACAGAATGACCAAGGCTCCTGGAGGTAGACCCATTGCAGATTCCATCCCTGTTCCAGACTGGAATCCAAGAAGCAGTGAGAAAGGACCATAAGTGTTCCAGATTTTCTTTTATGTCAGTTTAGGATTAATTTATTATTTATTTGGGACATGTAATGCTGACATGCAACACTAGAGTAATGTAGCTAATAACAGCTTCACAGGCTTATGGGATTCTATCTCTTGCAATAGCATTGGATCTATGGCATAAGTTTGTGGATCTGTAGTACAAAGCCCATGTGTGTTTACTGATATGCATATTCAGCTCTCAGAGAGAACAATCTTGCTGAAAATTATTACCTTGAGAGTGAAATCCTCTTTCCATGACCCCATGTTTGACTTTCATGTGCCTGGTTAGGTTCCCCTTCAAGGTGAATTTGCTGGGACAGTAGAGGCACTTAAACGGCTTACTATCTGAGTGCAAGTGCATGTGTCCCATTAAATTGTGCATTCTGTTAAACTCCTTTCCACACAGCTGTAAAAATGGCAAAAATGAAAATTATTAGTTTGAAGCAGTATTTTCAAGGATAACATTTTTAAAGGAAATAGGACCTACACTTCTCAGCTTAAACATTGGCTGGTTTTGGCTGCAATATATTTTCCAAAGTTCCATCAAAAATCCTACAGGCAAAAATATATGGTTGAGTATCTAAGGCATTCTGAACTGCTGACACTTTTTAATATTGGTGACCAGCACACATACTCAAGGATTCCCCAAAAGCAGTCAATGTTGTTGTAATGAGGGGAAAGACTTAAAGGAGTAACTTGGAAGTCTCTTAACTTGAATGAGATTCAAAGTACAAGTTTCTGCCCTGGTGAACCATTCAATTTGTAGTTTATACATCTAGCCTTTAATCAAGAACAATGTCAGGCAGAAATGGAATTATGAAATAAAACCAATTAAGGGTTTCTGTGAAACAGCCAAGCAGAATATTACTTCTCTTTAAATGGAAATTAAATGGCTGCACATTTTGCTTAAAGTTAGAAAAAGCAATTCCCTGTTTTTCTGTGTTTCTTGCTCATCCCTTTTTTCCCTGGTTCTTTCATCATTTGTTTATCAACTCCTGTGTTTCAGTGTCTCTGGTGAGTAACCTGCAATTTAAACAGTCATGAAGCTGCAAGAATGACTCAGCTTTCCCTGAAGCATGTTCCTGCCAGCTCAAGCCATTGATCGTAGAATTTTTCCTTTGATGGAACAATAAGGGTGGGTTTTATTCATTGTTGTTTATTTAGATGGGTCCTTTTGTAGTCTGGACTCTTATGTATTCTTTGACATCACTATTACAGGCATCCAGTCTTATTTGTCTTCTGGTCTTTCCTTATCAGGATTTATAATTTTATTCACATTCAAGTGGCTATTTCCATCCTCTGCAAACTTCTGTGTTTTCTTTCTACTTCTTTTTTTTTCCTGACTTGTTTCATCATTGGATTTTAATTTCTTAAAATTATTCTTATTACTATATGAACCAGAGTCACCATTACTGAGTAACTGAAACCTTCATCTAGCAGGGTAAACATCTGGCAGACAATTATTAAATAGAAATTACTAAGACTCCACCAGATTTTTTTGTAAAATCTGAATTCCAATTGTATTTATTTGGGTATTACAGAAGAACTGATACAGAACTTGCAGATGTAAATTCAGAAAGTCATCACTTGGAATATTTGGATGAAATGTAGATAGTGAAAAGATCCTTGGAAAAATAGTACCATATGCTTTGTGTTTTAAGCCCTCTCTTGAGGGAAAATTGAATCAGTTCATTAATACAAAAACTATAAGGTGTACTGTTTTAAAATAAAAATAGAGCTGAGTCAGTCTGCAAAAAGAAAGAGTCTGAAAATATTCACTTGTTTTTAAAAAATAATTTGCTTCAGCTGCATACATATCCTTTTGTGGTTTTCTGTCTATGATTTTACTAAAATGAAAACTCTAGCAAATAAATTTATCCGCATAGTGTTAGACAAGACAGTTGTTGGAAAAAAAGAATAGCAACTGAAAGTGAATAATGAATTTTTAAAAGTAAGATAGCTGTTTCCAGAGATCATCCATCCACTGAGGAAAGAATACTGTCTTCTTCACATTCAAAGAAAGTTAATATGCAGGATTGTTTACACTCAAAAAAATGATGGAACCACAAAATAGCTCAGAAAGTGCTGGGAGGAAACAGATCCTCATCTACTGAGAAAACTAATGAAAACTAACAGAAAATTTGCAAGGAGTAACAGCTGCTGATTATATCTTGATAGCTGCTGGAACAACCTGTAACGTCAATATTACTTTTGCTGCAAGAACGTCAACAATATATCTCTCTAACACCTTTTTGCTGAAGGCTTCTGGTTATCTTCTTGTATTGTGGCTGATATGTCATCACCAGAACTTGCTTTCCTATAGCTAGGTCTTCTCTGTCTGAACTGGTAACCAAGGAAAACCATGTTGAGTAGATGAGTGGCTTCAGTACTGCATGCAAACCCTTATCTTTATAAGGTCTTGAGTATTAAAATTTATTTAGGAGGAGCATTTAGTTGCTTTCTGTCAAGGCAATATTTGTTTCTCTTTCTTCATACTGGAAAAACAAGGACTTGGTAAAGGATAATCCTTTACAGCATAAAAGTTCTGTGTCTCTGAATAAAGCTGAAAGGTTTTCCATTTCCCAGAGTCAGGCACATCTTAGAGATGTGTAATGTGTTCTTGTCCTGAAATCCCCTCTGGGGACATGAGGAAATGGTACTTGAGTACAGAGGTGTGGCAGGAAAATTAAAGAAATGCAGATAGGAAAATTGGTTTTCAGAATGATGGGTCTCTGTGGCATAATCTGTGTTTTACTGGTCATTTCAAAATGGCATGAGACACCTTTCAGATGAATATGATGATTTCAGATGAATATCTACGATCCAGATGTAAAAGGAAGTACGTTTCTCACTTGTATGCTGGAAGACTGCAACTCAAATCTAGCTGGAGTACACAGCTAACGCTCAATAAAGAGCTCGAGTCTGCAGATCAAACTAGAAGATTGTACAAGATCTTCTTTCTCTCTGACACGACGGGCTTATGAGCACTGATGAGCAGAGTGTGAAAGATGACCCTGAGACAGTCACGTGGGAGGAGCTCCAGCAGAACCCATCACAGTGTACCACAGGACTCAGGGATATGAGAAGTTTATGCAAGAGAACTTGGGATATCAGGAACAACATGGTTTACTTGTGGACTTTCTGTTGGGCTGTCTACTTTAGACAAAATACAGTTAAACCCTTGAAGAGAGTACCTCAGCTGCGAGTCTGTTGAACAGACTTCGTTGCACTGACTGGTGAAATGGACTTCAGTACAACTTGCTAGAAAAGTCTACATTAGTTCAACCCTAGATTTTGTCCTCCTAAGCCAGCATGTGAAGTATTGTCCTTTTAGATTTGTCACTTGTTTTGTTTCTTCTCAAAGTACTTCTCTCTCACATTTTCTTTGATTTTGACTCCTCTTTAAAACACACATATTTAGATGGGGAAAAAAGTGGTGTTCAAAACATCTGTTGCAGATATTTGTCTGGGCTGAAGCAAAATACATTGCATCTTTTAGTGGAGGTCTGAAACATTGATTACTTCAGCACTAAAAGCAACAATAAATTTCATGGAACCCTTCTCTACAAATCCAAATTAGTTTTTTGCAGCAGTTGGTGGAATACCTTCATAACCCTTCAGGTTTTTTCTTAAACAGAAATAAACAAGGCAACATGGGCTCAGGCCTTTAAATGCTACAGACAAGTTCACTCTTCAGAGGAAAATCAAACAGAGATCCAGACTGCAGCTGGATGAGGAAACAGAAGGGACAACTATTTGCTACTCCTTCACTTCTGACAGTATGTGCTTAGCTGTGATTAGACACATAGGAAAGCTCATGTTTTCTTTTGCTGTGAGAAAAAGGTAAAGAAAACCATTGCATGTGGTGAAGTATAAAGGCTACTGCTGTGCCCTCTTTCCCTTGCATTCTTCTTCTTTTTTTTTTTTTTCTTCATAAGAAGGGTGTTCCTTTCCTCAAAGAAAGAAGGAGAGGGAGAATGACTGTAAACTGTCCAAAAGGACCGTGAGAAAACAGGAAGCTTTGAAAAGTACAAGAGAAAGCAAGATGAAATCTATTTGCAGGCAGTTCCCCGGGGACATGTGAGCCATTGTTAAGCAGGCTGTTCATACAGCTATATCCTTCCTTCTGCTGAGGAGGAGCTTGGTGCCAAAAGGCTGCTATCTGGTCATTGCCTTAACCCTCCAAGTACCAGCCAGAAATATTTGCTCTCAAGAGTCTTTGGGGGCTCTGTCAGAGAGGTAATATTAGGATGTTTCTAATGCAAAAAAGCAATTCCTGATTCTGCCTCTGCTTATTGTTGCAATCTTCACTGTCGGGGGCACTGATGTTGATTCATACCCCTTCAGCCATATGAGAAACAGATTCACTGTGCTTACTTTTTTCTTTTCTCATTGGAACACTGGGTGGGGACAGAAAAGTAAAAAAATAAGAAAAACAGGTGTTCCTGTAGAGCTTTTGTTACTATCTGGAAAACATACTGGTGATACTCCGTTTCCCAGTTCCAACAATTGCCCTCTCCAAGTTTCAATAGTATGTCATCATCAAACACTGAGCTGAACACAACCTTCCAGCTAATCTGCACGTACCCCAAAAGTCATGCAGATCCACATACTGCACCCACAAAATCTAATCCAAAAACTGAGTTTCTTTTCTGAAGTTTGAGGACTCAGAGGAGGACTTCAACCAAATGAGAACAAAAAGGCAGGTTTGCAGATGTTCTCAAAGAATGAAAACCTCCAGCAGACCTGACATGTTACACCCTAAGAATTTCACTAAAAGAAATTATTTTATCAACATAGAATAATGTAATAACTACTGTACAAAATATTATTTTCATAAGGCATACGTTAAAATAAAATACTGAAGTTGGAAGACTTTGCTGCTAGCTTTTCAAAGTAAAATCTTTTGAAGTTAGCGAAGCAAAATGATGAAGTCAGAAAGATTCATTTTGACATTTTCTTACTAAAACTAGCACTGAATATCATACATTCTTAAGACATTTTGAAATTCTACATTTTTTCAAGACAAAATAATTCCATTTAAAATTTTTCATCCATCTCTGCTTCTTCATGTAATGTACCTTTTAAGAAAATATTCAATACCATAAAGATGTAGGATGAAAGAGTTCTAGAAATTGCTTCCAAATCGGTCTTCAGTTACTTGTGCATAAGTAATATGCTCCACTCTGTATTTACAACCATCTTAGAACAAATTAAAATGGGAAAAAAAATCTACAGCCTTTGAATTTACAAGGTATGACTACAGTAATGAACAAGGGAGGCAGCAAAAGAACTTACGTAGCATCCAATACTGAGTAAGAATATAGATATGAATAATTCATAAGGAATATATTAGAAGTAAACAGGGTCAATAAAGTATTAAAGTTTTATGGGGAGGGAGGAGAAGAGAGGATGGAAAGGGAATGTCAGCCTCCAGTGCTTGGGGGAATCTACAGGATTGTAGAAAGGCCAGGTGGTCATAGAGGCTGTTTTGTTAGTGTACTGATATCCTGCCCTGAATTTCAGTCTGGTAATTACACTTGACCCATTCAAATCTATTCTTTAGTTTTATTTTGCTGTAGCTTTTCTGCAGCTCCTTTCTTGAGCTGTTGCATAGCATCACTGTGTGAAGTTGTGGCTGCTGCTTTTCCATGTCCCTCTGCAGGGTGCATGACTTGATTTCTGCTCTTTGACAGTGTTTCAAGCTATAAAGCACTTAAACTTCTGTTTGGATGATTGTATTGAGCAAATGTCAGATGTGTTTATTGTCCTCAAATGTCTGTGGCACTTAAACAATCACAGGGCAAAAAACCCCCGAAACTATGTGAGGATGAATGATACTGAAGGGAAAGGGAGTAAACCACAGATATTTACTTCCATTATTTTGTGCTACATAAGCAGAACCTGGATAAAGAAAGAAAATCAGACTGGTTTACTATAATTTTTGAATGCAAGTGCAGTATGTGTTAGCAAGGTGTGTTTTTCTAATTATACCTATCATGATAATATCAGAGAAATATACTGTAGGTTAGTGCCTCTGCCACCAAATGCACTTACCTTGCATTTAAAGGGTTTGACATCAGAGTGAACAATCATGTGGGCCTTGAGAGTCTGCTTTTGCACAAAGCTCTTGAAGCACAAATGACATTGATAGGCTCTGATATTGGTGTGGATCAGGACATGTCGCTTCATGTTGGCTAGCAAAGTAAATTCCCGGCCACAAATTCCACATTTGTGCTCTTTCACACCCTGAAAGAAAAGAAAAATTCTGTACATGAAAAGTTTTCTAGGTAATTTGTCAGTACAGCAACTTATGAATTATTCATTCTGCATTAGCAAAGCTGATAAAAAAATTGTTTCACTTTTAACATTTTTCAAGGTACCTATGTATTTTCTCCTGACAAATTCTTACAAGCTTCTGAGAAGCAGAGAAGCAAAACAAAATGTAATAATGAAATAATGAAGTCTGTTTTCAAATAAATCAGACAGTGTCAGAGCTTCCCTGTCCTGCTCTTCAGCTTAAGTAAAGTATTGATCAAACATATACAATTATTGATCAAGAATAAAAGCCCACAAGTTAAAAGACTAAATTAATGCTTGCCTTTAATAATTGAATATGACTGGACTATGAAAAAGGCACAGCCCTATTTTGAAGAAAGTTATAGAAAATAATCTGAAGTAACTGAGAGTAGTCAAGCAATATCACCAAATAAGATTATACATCTTATATTTATTGCTGAGAGAAAAGCCTGTTTATGCTTAGTGGGATTTTCAGTAACTGTAATGGAATTATTTCACTTCATATGAGGTTTATAGACTATTTCTATCACTTTTTATGCTCTCCACTCAATTTACTACTGCATAATTCAATATTCTTACTCACACCTGTGTTGTCTGTCAGCTTCTCAAACAGTGATTTAGATACTATGAAAATCAAAGAATTGCTACTAAACAGCTTAAGAGTTTAATTTGCTGAAGGTAATAAGGATTTACTAGTGAGGTTCTGAGAGCAATTACTCCTTCTGCAGGCCTTCTTTAAAAAGATGTAAAATGACTGCCCGTAATTTTCACAGTCAATTACAAAGCTAAAACTGAACATCACCAGCAGTTTCAAGTGTCTGCTCATCTGATATGAGGCTGCATTTAGTCAGCTAAGTACTATAAATTATATTCACTCTGAATCCACCTGCGACTGTGGACAAAGAAGCAGCTCTCTAAGGACTCAGAGGCATTTCATTTCCTGTGACAAAAAAAACTACCAAGTCTTCAATTAGTGGAATCTTGCATGGTATATCCAAAGACCAGGGACTCTCCAGAAAGAACAGAAATTATAAGCATGAAGCAGAAAAGAAAAAGCAAATGGGGAAATAGAGGTTGTTCGGTTTTCAAAGAATATGTGACTATAAGACTCAAATGCTGTAGCTTTCTGTATTTTAATGTTTTTCATGTAAAAGCCAAAATTCAAATGTTAAAGGAAAAATTTGCAAATCTGAAAGCAAACTTCTTTAAAGTGAAAGGTTTTGACTTGTCTTATTATTTTTGTAGAAGTAGATAGTCAATTTCAGATCTTCTTGAATAGAACCATTGCATTTTTTCCTATTTTTGAAAGCAATCTTTTTGGAAATGTTCCAAAGTTTTCTCCTACCCTAAGCTGACCCTGCTGTCACCACTGTCTGCAGTGGCAAGACTGTCACTTGATATGAATTCACTGTTATTATGATCCTGCTTGTCCATTTCTATTAATTGTCATTCTGGATAACATATGCACAAAGGGGAATTTTTCTTAGGGTTATTTTATTTTTTAAATGCCTCATTATAATGGTTCTTCAAAATCTGGTGAGTAATAACACACTTTTTTTTTTTTTTTGCTACAGTCCACTACAAACCTATGTACTTCCTAATTAAGGGAATAAAATATCAGAACTGGCTTTCAGTAAAAAAAATATTTTAAAATTTTGGGATTGGGAAGTGGTTATACAGCTCTACAAAATTTTACAGAAGGTCATTCTGAAAAAAATCCCAAGAAACAGAGAGATATGAATCCAGTTCGGGGATGTGACATGGGGGTTTAATTGAATTCCTGCTTATAACAAAGTTGGGTTTGCATGTACTTTCTTAAGGCTGACAAAGACATCTGGCTGATAAGACTGCCAGGAATGCCAGAGTTTCTGTGTAAGCCTCTGCAGCTGGCAAGAGGCCGCATTTCTGAGGAGGTACCTATATGTATCTTTAGTGACTTTTAGTGGCCTAAGTAATCATCTTACTGCCTTCAGATGCAAGGTGAGAGCTGGCTTACCTTGTGAGTCAGGGAGTGCTGCTTCAGGTGGTGGGGCTGCACAAACTCCATGCCGCATTCAGTGCAGATGTATGGGCGGATGTCTTTGTGCTTCATCATGTGGTTTTGCAGCTGACTTGGGTACTGGAAGGTCTTATCACACTCGGTGCAATTGTACTGTATCGGGCCACGGTGGGTGGTTAGGTGTCTCTTCAGCTGGGCCAGAGTTGGAAAGTCCAGACCACACTCCACACAAATGTTCTCTCGTCCACTCTCGTGCTTAGACTCATGTGCTTTCAGCTCACTGGGGTAGGCAAAACCCCTGCCACAGATCCTGCAGTTGTAAGGTTTGATGTCACTGTGTTGCATCATGTGTCTCTTAAGGTGACTGGTTTGAGTGAAAGCCTTGTGGCATACCTGGCACTTATGCGGCCGAGTGCCCTGGTGTGTCAGCATATGCGTGTGCAAGTGGCTCAGCTGCTTGAAAAGCTTGCCACACCGGGTGCAAGCATGTGGCTTAATGCCACTGTGACCCAAGATATGGGTGACCAAATTGTACTTGGACGTATAGGACTTCTCACACATGGGACATTGCCAGCGTTTCTGCTCACCCCCCACATCAACATAGTAGCTGTCATCTATCTGAAGGTTGACATCTACTCTTTCCACTTTCTGTTTGTTTTCACCACTTTCTCTTACTTCAGCCCTCCTGAAGGATGGTTCTGGAGGTCTTTTCATTTGAAAAGGGTTCCTGAAATGAAAGTTTGGTGGTACAATGAAAGGAAACACTAAGCCAGGGTGGACTTTAGGATAATAAGGGTAAGGAGCCTGCATGAATGCTGGGCTACTGGGCCATGCCATGTTAGGCTTCACTGGTTCTTGCTTAATGGGCTTGGCTCCAAAATGCTCCAGAGTTCTGTAGAATTGAAAACCAAAGTTGCAGAGGTCAATCATCTGGGAACTGTACTTGGGCTGAGCTGGTTGTTGGAACACCAAGGGGAGACTGGAAGAGCCTATGTCATTGTGATTTTCAGGTTGATCTGGTGATGATGAGGAATCCTCAAGAGTGATGGGAGGAGGCATTTTTGTTGGCATGCTCTTGCGTTTTCGGGACCCTCCTTCCAAGGACCCCTGGAATGTTTCCATATTTTCAAGAGGAGGAGGACCATAACGGAAATGTGAGAGGTGTGTCCTGAATTCTTCATCAAATTGAGTTGTTCTGTGTGGCTTTGTAACAGGGCTGAGTGGCTGCAGGCAGAGGGAGAAGGGAGAAGCTTGGGTATTGTCCACATTAAAACTTGTTTCTTCGTTCTTCATCATATTCAATTTTCTTCTCTGTGGCCCAAATTCCTTTAAATAAGCAAAAGAAACCACAAATCTCTGTATTTCTTCCTGTTCTTCTGGATTTAACATTCTAAAGACCATTTTATTGTTTTGAAGATTGTTGGTTTTTTTAAATAAATACAAATAAGGATTTCTTAGGTCCATATAAGACAAAGGCCTTTTAAAGCAGAATTAAATTGGTAAGTGAAAAGCAAAAAAGCTTTGGTCTTCCTGCAGCAGATTTGACCCACACAACATTTTTATAACATAAACATTCTGTACTGTGACACGCTACTTCACAGATGAATCAGTATGACAATGTTTCTGCCTAATTTAATTCAGTCAGTCTGTGGGCAAAATTCTGTCCTTGGCTGTGCGTGAACAGGCCCTAGAAATTGGCGGTGCATCTAAAGGATATGGCAATACAAACAATAATATGCACATTTATTATGATTGTGACATGAAAAGCCAAAGCCAAAAAATTTGAAACTTCTTTGTATCATTAACATGTGCTGCTGTGAGAGAAAACAATGGCCAAGTGATCTAAGGACACCGTGTACCATCAGGTTTTGCGCCATGTTTCCTGGCTACTCGCACTTTGTATTGTAATAAGAAGGCGGAGATTAATTTATTTTCTTTGTTTTAATCACAGAGATATTTGTCTCGCAGATCTGGGGGAGGAAAGACATTTGACAGCTCTCCAAATTACACTTAGTTTAATGAGCTTTATGTAAGATTTTTCTTGTTTGTTTGTTTGTTTCTAAACAGGTGGGCAAAATCACAACTATAAAATTAAATATAGAACTGATGTCAACAAAACCCCTGGGACTCCAGAGTAACTGACACCTAAAAATGCTCTGGGCATATCTGATGATGCAATGTGATGAGGCAGATTAATAATTTTCTCCTGGCAAAATTTTATGTTCCACTGATCATATGGGGAACTTCATCTGAATTTGTGGTTCGTCTAAAACATTGGTTATAAATTTTGGTTCATCTTAAGGCTGCTACCTTTTCCCTCGTCCTTCTAGAGTCACAGAATCAGAAAACTTCCATTAGAAAAGACCTTTAAGATCATCAAGTCCAGCCATTAACTGCCAAACCCACCACAAAAACATGTCCCTAAGTACCACAACTACACGTCTTTTAAATACCTCCAAGGATGGTGACTCCATCACTTCAGTGGGCAGCCTGGTTCAGTTCTTGACCACCTTTTCTGTGAAGAGGTTTTTTCCCTGGAACAGCTTGAGGCCATTTCCTCTTGTCGTGTCACTTTTTACCTGGGAGAAGAGGCAAATACCCACCAGGTTACAACCTCCTTTCAGGCAGCTGTAGAGAGTGATAATGTTACCCTGAAGCTCCTTTTCTCCAGGCTAAACAATCCCAGGTCTCTCAGACACTCATTAAAGGACTTGTGCACCAGACCCTTCACCAGCTCCATTGCCCTTCTCTGGACACAGTCCAGCACCTCAATGCCTTTCTTGGAGTGAGGGGCCCAAAACTGAGCACAGGATTCGAGGGTGCAGCCTCACCAGTGCTGAGTACAGGGGGACAATCCCTGCCCTGGTCCTGCTGGCCACACTATTGCTGGTACAGGCCACGATGCCATTGGCCTTCTTGGCCACCTGGGCTCATGTTCAGTCAGTGTCACCAGCACCCCCAGCTCCTTCTCCTGTGGGCAGCTTTGCAGCCCCTCTTCNAACAATCCCAGGTCTCTCAGACACTCATTAAAGGACTTGTGCACCAGACCCTTCACCAGCTCCATTGCCCTTCTCTGGACACAGTCCAGCACCTCAATGCCTTTCTTGGAGTGAGGGGCCCAAAACTGAGCACAGGATTCGAGGGTGCAGCCTCACCAGTGCTGAGTACAGGGGGACAATCCCTGCCCTGGTCCTGCTGGCCACACTATTGCTGGTACAGGCCACGATGCCATTGGCCTTCTTGGCCACCTGGGCTCATGTTCAGTCAGTGTCACCAGCACCCCCAGCTCCTTCTCCTGTGGGCAGCTTTGCAGCCACTCTTCCCCAGCCTGTGGCACTGCCTGGGGTTGTTGTGACCCAAGGGCAGGACCCAGCACTGGGCCTTGTTAAACCTCACACTGTTGGCCTCAACCCCATGATCCAGCCTGTCCAGATCCCTCTGCAGAGCCTTCCTGCCCTCCAGCAGATCAACACTCCCACACAATTTGGAGTCATCCACAAACTTAGCAAGGGTAAACTTGATCTCTGTGTTCATCAATAAAGATATTAAACAGTACTGGCCACAGTACCGACCCCTGGGGAACATCACTGGTGACCATCTGCCAGCTGGATGCAACTCCATTCGCTACCACTCTCTAGGCCAGGGCATCCTGACATTTTTTTACATGGGAAACAGTGCACCCATGAAGCCATGAGCTGTCTGTTTCTCCAGGAGAATGCTGTGGGAAATGGTATGAGAAGCTTTGCTGAAGTCCAGGAAGACAGAATACATAGCTTTTCCCTCTTCCACTAAGCGAGTCATAGAAGGAGTTCCTTTTGGGCAAGTAGGATTTCCCTTTCATAAACCCATGCTGGCTGAGCCTGATCCCCTGCTGAGATGTTCTGTACATGCTGTGTGATGGCACTCAGGATGATCTACTCCACAGGCCTCCTTCCAACCCTTCTTGTAGGTGGAAGCCATGTTTGCCAACCTCCAGTCAACTGGGACCTTCTCAGACATCCAGAAGTGTTGGTAAATTATGGAAAGTAGCTCGATGAGCACTTTCACCAGCCCCCTTTGGTACCCTTGGGTGGATCCCATCAGTCCCACAGACTCGTGGGCACATCTAAGTGTTGTAGCAGGTTGCTGACTGTTTCCCCCTGGATTATGGAGGCTTCATCTGGTTCTCTGTCTCTGTCTTCCAGCTCAGAGGTCTGAGCACCCTAAGAACAACTGGTCTGACTAGGTAAGACCGAAGCAAAGAAGGTACAAAGTACCTCAGCCTTTTCTTCACGATTTGACGCTAAGTTTCACTCCACACCCAATGAAGAACGAAGATTCTCCTTGGCCCACTTTTTGATGTGAATGTATATATAGAAACTTTTTGTGTTATTTTTTGTGTCAGTAGCTGGGTTGAGTTTGAGCTGGGCTTTGGCCTCTCCAGTGTTCTCTCTGCATAAGTTCACGACATTCTTGTAGCCCTCCTGAATGCACTTACATGAATGTGTGTGTTTGTGTGCAGGTATCTAGCCAACAAGGCAAAGGTTAGGTCGGAAAACTAGACACATTTTCCCTCTATCATCTGTGACATGTCGATTCTATTTATACCATCATTCTGGAAATGCTGGGTGGAGAGCATGAAGGTGAGTGGAGCACTAAATACACTCCTATTTATATTTCAGGAAGCTCCATGCTGGATAAGCCTTCTTCTAAAGATAGATGAAGGCACATTTCTGTGACCTAGTTAAGCCATGAGCAAGTGAAGGCATCTTAAAAAACTTTCTGCAAACAGAATGTTTCCTTCTAATAGTGTAGACTGAGTAATTATCTTTGAGATAAAAGTGTGAAGCTAAAAGCTCAGTGACAAAACTCTAAGATAGAAAGTTTAGACAAAAGGATCAAACAACACACAAAGAAGGAGGACTAACTGAAGGAAAAATTGAAGGATATCTAAACTTATGACTCAAACCCCAATTTGATAGAGGGAAAAGATAAAATAATTGCTTACAACTTGGGCAAGTATCTCATAATTATACCACAATATTACTTTCAGTCACTAGCACACAGACTGGAAATAGTGCACATACATATACACAATATCAATTCAAGTAATCATGGAATATCCTGATTTGCAAGGGTCCCACAAGGATCATCCAAGTCCAACTCCTGTCCCTGCACAGGACACCCTCAAGCATTACACCATATACCTGACAGTGTTGTCCAAATGCTTCTTGAACTCTGTCAGGCTTGGTTCTGTGACCACTTCCCTGGGGAGCCTCTTCCAGGGCTGAACCACCATCTGAGTGAAACATCTATTCTTGATACTGAAACCAAACATCCCCTGACTCTGTATCAGGCTGTTTCCTTAATTCCTGTCACTGGTCACCAGAGTGAAGAGTTTGGTGCCCACCCTACCTCTTCCCCTCATGAGGAAGTTGTAGACTACAATGAGTTCTCCCCTCAGTCTCCTCTTCTCCAGGCCAAATAGGAAAAGTGACCTCAGCTGCTCCTCATATGGCATCCCCTCAAGGCCCTTCACCATCTTCCTTTATATCTTTCATATAATGTGGTACCCAATGGTACACTGTGTCTGTGTGCATGCATACATATATATGTAATATACGTGTGTATGTTCCATCAGAGAGAATTTTTACTGGATATTTATCCTAATGTTTCCTTGTCACCCTACCTCCCTGGTCAAAATAAGGAACAGTTAGATCTTGAAAACTCTTTGGGCACATAGGTTTGGCTTATTAAAAAGGGACAAGGAGAAAGGAATCCCCTGAAAATTGAAAAATCCTCAACTTCTTCCCAAGAGAAAAAGCATTGCTTTTAAAAATTCTTTTTAGCACAGTAAACTCACACAATTTGAATATAACGCTTATAGATCAAAATCTTCCCTATAAAGTATGTGCCTCAAACATCTTTCAACTTTGTATCTCATTTTTCCCCAGCAATAAGGGTAAAAAATTCTTTAGCAAGCCCATAGCAATTGAGGACCCAGCTATGTTTACTGCTTTTGTTGTATTATTGAAATGCTGCCAAAAGCACACAGAAATGACAGTGAGTTCTAATTGCTCTGTTGTTTCTTGGCTTCCAGTTACTCCCTTCTTCCACACACAGTTTTGTGCAAAGTTTCACTCTTTCTGGAACACAGAGCTGTAGAATTCCTTGAAATTTCTAGAAAGAAACATTTTCCTTGCACTACTAACCTTTGACTGCTTTCACTGAGCATATGGGCTTCCACTGGCCACAGCTATAGGCATCACAGGACCAGTCCTACAAGGGAAAGTGTTTATAGTCAGCGACCAGCACAATCAGAGACACACTGTATAATCCAACACAAGAGGACTTAAAAAGAAAGGGGAAATCTCTATATGGATCACCTTGTTGGTTTTTCTCCCCCTGAAATCACCATGATATATACATTAATTATTTCTTCTTTCATTCTGGTGGCAAAGCCTTGCTAATTTGAATGAAGGCATGATCTTAGCTATGTCCAGAACTTAATTCCACAAAAACATGAGGTCTGAGGAAACCATAGAAGAGACAACAGGTTTGACCCCAATTCAAAATATACTTAGGGAGCAGTCCCATATTTTTAAAATAACTTCAGCAGAGAAATTTAAAGTTTTAGTACGGGTGCACAGTACTCTTTTTCTACCTGGCTCTGGAGTAGCAGATGTCACTTTAATACTCAACAACAAATAAGGCAGGGAGGGAGTTCAAATTTAAACTTTTTGGCATTATTTTATTTTTTTAAAATTTAAGTATTTTTTATATTCAAATATCACCTAGGGACCTTTTGTGTTTCCTATGTAAGAACTTGAAAACTTCTTTCTTTCTGCAGAACTTATTATTTAAAATGTAGTGCTATGTAGTGTGATTCTGTGACATTGGATGGTCATTGACAATTCTAGCTTTTATCAGTAACATATAAGCTACTAGGTTTTCAAAAGTTGGTTTGGAAACTCACTGATACAGAGATTTCCATGTTGTATTGGTCCTTAAACATAAGACCCCCCACTAAACTGACCACTCCAGAACTAAAGTCAGTTTCTGTAGAAGAGACAAGCATCCTCAAGTTTTATTTCTTTATGTAAATGGGAATATGGTATTTTGAAGAAGAGAACCACAAATTAACTCTTCCTGCCCTTTCAAAACAAGAAAATAAATGTTACAGTGAGTTGAGATAGTTGTTGAGGAATTTCTGAAATAGAATATCTATGCAGCAGCTAATATTCTTGTTAACTTCCATGAAAGAAGAAGAGAGTTTAATGCAGAATATAAATCACCATTTACTTTCTCATGTCCTCTCATTTCTAAGACAAAGGATTAGAAAAAGTATGTAAACGATGCTGTTCACTCTACAAGCAAATATGTTTGTTACAGTCTCCAGTTAATACCCAGTACTGGAGTCAACAGCAAATTTTCTTAAGAATTCAATAGAATCAAGATTCTGCTTCCTAGATGAAAGTACTTTCTGTCTATAGACTAATAATATGTCCAGCCATAAAAATGTGAGGTTATGAAGTTTCTCAAATATAAACACTGACTACAACTGTTCTGATTTTCTTTGGGGCAACACAATCATAAAGCTAGAAATAGGGCTAAGATGAGTGAAAGGGATATGAAAGATAAATGGGTTACTTTATTAGGAGGTTTGCACTTATGTTTTCTCTTTCAGAAGATGAAACAGACAAAGTGCAGGAAGTCTAAAGGGGACCAAATCGGTCAAACAGCTTTTCTTCTCTGGAAGAGAAATTCCATGTTTAATTGAACATGTAGGACTGTAGAAACCATACACTGCAAGAGTGCAATTCTGCTCTCCTTTTGAGGCCTGAAATATGGGCATCTACAAGCAAAGAATTAAAACTAACAGCTCTTTCTATTGGATGTGGTAAGGGTTACTGACAAATTTAACACTACTACATTTCTTGAGCTAAAGTTGAGCAGTTGGTGAGCTTCAGCTTTATAGAACAACCAGCTGGGTTTTTTTCAATCACTGATTCTTGTCAACTGTTATTATGGCGATAATTATCATTATCTTAATAGGTTTAATGAGCTCTCAGTCTGCTCTTCCAAATATGTTTTGGTTTTAAATGTATTCCGTTATACAGCTGTTGAACTAAGCAACAAATTATTTACCCAGTTTTCTCTCATTTGCTATTTATGCAAATCTTGCATCTGTCTCAGGATCTGACTGAGGGATTTTGTTATATTGAATTAATTTCATTTCAGCAGTGAAGTGCTCCCTACTGAATCTAGACTGCTTTAACTTATTTGTCAGACTTTGAAAATTCCCAGAACATCTATACAAAGATGAAAATGTCCATTACTGGTAACCAAGTATTTTGGGTACTACACATCTGATCCCTCCTTACAATTTTCCCTGCTATTTTCCTTCAATGAAAGCATGAATCCTTCTAGGCAGAAGGCAATAAAACATGTCCATACCCACATCAGAATTTCTCTAAAATCAGTGTCAAACCTACCATCCTATTCTTTAGAGAAGCCAGTGCAAGGTGTACTCTCCATCCATGTTCTCCAGGCATAAATATCCACATTTCAAGCAAATATTTTGAAAAATGGACCCCATTAACATATATGGAGTGTATGCTAATAAATTCAATCTGGGTATATAAACTGTTTGCATATTATATATGGACTGAGTATATTTTAAGACACCCAAATCAGCCTTTAAGTTTCTATGCTACAATATTTGAAGCTAACCTAAAAGATTGTTCATGTTTTAAATGAAAAGAGCACTTCTTCTGCCATAGTTTGGAGCTGGGAGAAGACAGACTACCTTGTGAAATTTGGATTACCTTCTAAAAATAAATATGGATTTACAGAAAGTATCCAAAATCAATGACTGCAGATGTTGATGAGGAGACACAAATATAGTGGAAGTGTTTAGAAAAACAAACCTGAGCTGGGAGTAATAGTCATTGAGTTTAGTAAAATTCAACACCACTTCTACAAACATTTGTTTTCTCAATCTCACATGCATGTAGACGCAGTGTCAAATGAAGTCCATGATTTAGCCATTAACATAACTGTCTATGGAGATAAGGTTTCTTGCCCCATGCCTTTTACAAGGGATATATCTGCTTAAATGGAGAGTGCTATCAAGATAAAGACACTGACATAAATATTCCTCTTCCCTTTTTGGATTACCATCACTAATAGAACTGGAATTGGAAATAAGTAAACAATTGTTCATGAACATGGTCTGGGATGACTGAAAATGAGAAGTGGACCAGATCAGGTTTTTTCTTCCTACATTAGTATGATAGTACTAAGAAGATCACTGTCTTTTCACTTCTCCCTGGGAAATCACCTTCATCTGCTGGTAGTAGGCTTCAGGATAAAACTTCTTCTTTCCATCCACAAATGTGGGGTTTTTTTCTCAGTGAATGCTTGGTAAAAGAAAAGTAATAACCTTTGTAATTCTTCATAGGACATAATCAGATTCACTAAAGCCTTTGGGAAGACTTCCAATTACATTTGAAAGTACTTCTCACAGTTTCCCTTATTATTTGTTATGGGCTCTGTTGCCCAATGAGACAAGAACCCATCTATTCCTCAAACAAATGAAAAAAAACTTATATATTCAGAATATGTGTCAGCAGGTGGCAACCTTTGCAGACAAGCTTAATGAAAATCAAAGAAAGTTAGTTGATTAAAAATCTGACAGTTTGACATGACACAGTACACAGATACAACCAGTAATGAACTTTCAAGGATATCTTATTTAGTAATTACTTTTTCCTTTCATTTACTGTTTTGATATCATCCTCACTTCATGTTTGAAGTTCACTAATTTTAGATATTCCTTCTGCTTTAAGGACTTCCTATCCAGCATATCTGCATTGTCTGGGAGGTGTCACCAATTCAAAGAAATGGATCTTCTCACAGAAAACTGTGCAGTAGAAATAGTCTCCCTGCATTGTCTTTGGTTCTCCCAAATTTTAACATTTTAACTTGCATAATTTTTTGTATAGTAGCAGAGAAATGCAGAAATTTAACATAGCCATTTGCATGCACTGACTATAGTCTTTGAAATCATCTTGGATTTGTGTCTAACTTACATTCATTTGTTTCATTCTTTGAACTCATTTTTAGAGAACAAGACACTGTGAGCACTTTCACAGGAGTATAGTTATTTTGGTATTCATTATGATAGAGGAAATGCCTTAGAATAGTATCAAAATGATATACATTCACTTTTCCATAACTTACAGATCATTTTTCTTTTGATAATTACTGAAAGTATTAAACCTGATTTCCTCTGCTGAAAGTCTGGAGCAGTCCCACCATGCAGCCTGCCAAAGCTGGCATAGTGTTTCTGGCATCAGACGGGTTTATAGGGTTCACGGCACAATTTGTGTTCCATGTTTGCCTTGATTAGATTTAAACCAAAAATAAGTTGACAGATGCTGTAGTGAGAGAGCTGCAGATATATTTCTTCTCTCCAGTGTGAGTGCTGAGTTGTCAGTTTAGCAAAATGGTCTGCTATCCCTCTCGTTGCTTTTATGTGTGCTCTGTCCTTATTCTAGGGACACCTTTGCCATCCTTCTCTCTACTCTTCTCTCGCCTAACAAGGGAGTAGATGAGGGTGACAGAGCAGTGTGTCTAGGTTACCCACAGATCATCTACCCTAGGGGCTTACTGCTAATGCCTTTAGCAGTACTTAGCCCTGTGGACCTCTCTAGTAATTTCAGGTTATGAACAAAGTAGTTTTTGAGTATAGCTTGGGCTGCTGTTTTGGTTCTTTATTTCCTTTTTCTTATTCTCCTTTCTCCTTTTTTTCCCTTCCTCTTTACAAGTTTTCTTAGTCCTTCTCTTCCCTCTTCATTTCTGTATTCCATCTGTTGTTCATTCCCTCTCTACTTCTCTATTCTGTTTGCTAAAATGATCAGCAACACAGAGACAACCTGCATAATGAAATGAATGTTAAGTCAACAGACTCTGAAGCGTTAGCTGTTTACACAAAGTCACCCCAAACTACATCTACACATGATGGGAGCCTGCAAGGCACAGCAAATTATATGGTCTAAAAGTGTGTAAAGGGACTAAGATTTTATGTCATCAGCTGAGCACCTGCATCTGCCTGATTTGCTAGTACTAGCATGGAATTCAAAGCTGCTTTGGAGTGCGAGGGAGAGGGAGCAGCTGTTTGCTGGCCGACCGCTAGGTCCGCAGTATCGCCCCGCCCCATCCCTGCCCACAGCCGGGTGGGCTCCGGCCCAACCCCTTGCCTTTCGCTGTTCCTCCGCAAAAATCTAAGTGTAGCTTAGAGGAAACAGCCTCTGGTGAGGCACAGGAGAATGTAAAACCAGCATGTCAGCTCAGGCTAGCAGTGTAGCTAACCCAAGACACTGGTCTTGTGAAGAATACAAGAAACAGGAAGGCGTGTTATGCCAACTTTTCAGCCTGATGTTCAGGCATCTTAAAAAACTTCCCGCAAACAGATTGTAACCTGAATTTACACCTGGGAGGAGTCTAGACTTCAGAGCGTTGGAGTCTGCAACCCCTAACAATCACATCTGACTTCACTATGCTCCCTGCCCCTTGGCACTTGCGCTTTTGTTAGTCTAAAGGTCCAGCTGTGACCAAAGGAGACCAGAGTCACCAGCACAGGCTTTAGCTAGGGCACTCCCCTAAGAGGTTAGAGATGTGGGTCCAAACTCCTTGGGAGGGAAATTAATCAGTCTCCTATCTTGTGGTTGTTGTATTTTCCCCCAAATTTGATGTTGTCTGTGCATATTCTGTTACACGTAAGTATTCTTACAGGACTTGGTTCCCGAGTGCATTTGGGCACAGGTATCCTGAGTTTTCAGACCCTGCTCAAAGCTCAGGGCTGACAAGATCAGGTTGGCTGTAACGGGGACATTTGCAGCACATGTAGTAGAACAGATCCAAATGTGCAAAGTGTAACTGGTGCCAGCAGACAGGGTGGAAATGCAATTTGATCCTGTCCTCACTAGGCATTGGAATTAATGATGGATTGGTCAGCTCAATTAATTACTCAATTAAACAACTCTCATCCTAAGCAGCCAACTTAATTCTCTCTCTGTGTTGCACTGAAATAATTATGGAATATCTGGGGTGTAGCTGAGAACATGATTTGGGATTAGACTGCTGTGAGGTGATGACAATTAGAAAAATGTCTTCCTTTTCTTCAGTGGATAAGGCAATCTCATGTCATAGGCTGGAACCATGAATGTGTCCCTGCCTTTATGGAGTATGTGGAGTCATTTTAATGACTGTTTATAGAAGTCCTATCACTCCATCCCTGTTTCCTGTCTATCCCATATCTGCCAATGAAAATTAAAATAATGCATTTTTGGCACTGTAGGAATCCTATGTGTTAAATAGTTTTTCCTCTGGAAAATTATCAAATAACATCCATGAAGCTTTAGGGGTTTTTTCTCTCCATACAGATATAAAAAGAGACACGATGAACAAAAGAACAAATGAATAATATAAATATTAGGGAGGATTTTGTAGTAAAATAGCGATGTTTGATAGAGTGTAGAGTCCTTAAAGAACACTTTGGGTATAATCTTTCCACTAAAAATGCACAATCATTAAACACTATAAACAGAACAGGGAGGGTTTGGGCTGTTATTTTAAGAAAAATAACGGAGCTATGAAGAACATCCAAAATTAGAATGATCAAAAAAGCATGCCCTTCCATAACCCTCATGCTGTCCTATTTGAGCTTTTATTTTGAAAGCAAACCTTTCATTGGCATTCGTGACCTTTAAAAAGGAAATGCACTGAGCTTTCCTTCCTACTGTAATCCCAGTGTCCTTATCACCCATATGGAGGCCAGAGAGATGGTCTGCTCTCCTCCCATCTCTTTGTTGTCTTAAAGGGTAGCTAAGGGCCACCTTCAGCTTGGTTCTTCAAGCCAGGGAGCTGGCTCCCCCATCAGCAGTTAATGGCACCTTATGGGCATTGCATGTACCTCAAAAAAGAAAGGACCAGATGAAATGTGTGCACATGATTGGAAAAGGGCCAAGCGAGAAGAGGATTGTATGGAAGAGATTTTGTAAAAGGTTTCCAAAACAGATTGAGTTTTAATGAAAGGCTAGGTTTTCTTAAACATGCAAGGGTATTATTAGTCCTTAGCAGAACCATTGCTTTTTGTATTCCTTTTGTGCTCAATTCCTTGTTTCACACAATTCAAAACTCATAGTGAAACTGAAGGTTGCTAAAGCGGTAGGTACCATGTGTTTCAGTAAGACATGTTATATCCTACAAGAACTGAAAGATGAGTATTTCACCCACAAAGTGACAGAAATGAGTGTATATTTATGTGTGTGTATGTGTGTGCATGTGTGTATGTGTGATTTATAAAAACATATCTGCTACCAAACACTTCTCTTAGTGTCCAGTTATTAAAAGTAATTACCAGATAATGCTTTACTATTCATTTAGGAAAGATGAATAAATTTTATTTCAGCTGAAGACTGAGCAGATTTTGTGCTGGAAAAGCTGCTTGCTTGTCTGTAAAGACTGATTAATCCTTATTAGCCTCTATTACTCACTTGTAATTAAGCTGGCTTAGTAATGACTTAGATATTTCCCTCTGAACCTAAGTACAACAGAAAACACAGTAAAAGAATTAGACTTATCAGTGCTGTTCTTAGGACACCACTGTGTTTATTTTGTTGAGACCCAACAAGAAAATATAAGAATCATATCAATAAGACAGCGTTTAAAAAGGCTCTTAAGGCAAATTGCTGAGGCATTGGAAGGAGCTTATTTTGATATATCTGCATTTGGATTAGGGAATTCTGCTTTCCAAACTGCCAGAGTACAAAACTTCTGTTAAAGCTTTGAAACTGCACTGAATATGTATTTATTGTCCAGAATAATTACTTGCACATACATCTCACAATTTCATTCAAGGAGGGTTCATTTTTTAAAAATAATTTTATTTAGTTTGATGAGAAATGTGTTTACTTCTTCACTTCCAGCACAGAATGGCATTTTTGTCTGATCATGTGAAGTACCTGCAAGAAGTATTTAAGATACCTTCCTCTCTGCCTTTGCCCTTCACTTGTGGTGCCGAACTTGAATCTTGTCCTTGACTGAACAACAAAAATGCTTTCCCTCTGTGATCCCCAAAACACATCCTGCATATTGCTCTGAATGATTTTGTTAACTTGTAGAAAGTTTTAAAAATAAGCACTATTTTGTTGCCAAACTGCAGAAAATTTGAAATTCAAAACAAATTTTATCTTGCTTCTGCAATTTTCATCAATTAGAGAACAAATTTGTTTGGTCAATATGGGGAAAAATTCTTGAGGTTAATTATTTTAAACCGAAACAGATTTAAAATGCTAGTTTTACTGAATTCAATAAACTAGCATATTGAGTGGGAAAGACAGCTCAGACTTAGCCAAGTATCACCAGCAGATACTGGAACAAAGACCAGAATCACAAATAACTAAGCAATTATTTTTTGCCAAAAAAAAAAAAAAGTGAGAAGAAAATCAACATAATTTGAAACCTGAAATTCTGAACATTTCCCAAAGCACTCTAGTACTAATCCTTCACCATGAGTGGTGACAAAGACCTGCTCTGGATACTACCTCAGGCATCACAAGGAAAAGGAAACCAAAAAAACCCTATCAAACTACTGTGACTCTACAGCATGACTAAGAATGGCCAACTAGCATTATAAAATGAAGTTTTGTGAGAAATCACCCTATGTATTAACATAACTGTCTCTACCAATCCCTGCCCACACCTCCACAACCCCACCCCCAATTCTACCCAGGACCTTTTCCTTGGAAAAAACATGTATCACATACAAAAAACTGGAAAAATTAATAAGAATTATTGCTGTCATTTAGAAGGAATAGCAGGTAAGGCTCTGGTCTAAACATTACCCAGTGAATTCTGTCATGACTTCCTGGTCTAACCAGATTCACTGCCTTCCAGTGGGAGCCTGTGCATTGTTTTTTGGCAGAAAACAAACTAGTCAAAATTCTTGCAGCAAGTCATTAGGGTAAACCCTGAGTCCTGATCATTGTCCTGCAGAATCCAGTGATAGACATTCTTTACCTGTGGCTGAAGTTTAGGTGGGGTTCACTTTCTGTGGGATGTGAAAAAATTAATTAATATTTTTGGTATGAAAGATTTCCATTTTTCTGGCAGAGGAAAGAGGAGTTGGTGAGCACCATTTCTCAGATATATTACTCTTCCTGTGACATCCTGACAAAATGCTGCCTACAGACATAAAATTCTTCCAGAAATCTTGGTGGCTTCATATTGTGAGTGCAGCATTATGCAGGAAAACTGTTTGATATAGCATTCATACTGCTATGATTCCTTGCTCTATGGTTCTATAGAAAAAATATTTTCCTGCTCATTTATAAATGGATGGGCTTAATTTCTGGTGAACCTGTGAACAAATTGTTGTCAGCTTGGTCATCCAGGAGCTCCTCTAAAGTTTTCTGGAATTCCTATTACAGGACAATGGTTTTGGACAAATACAGGATGATCTTCACAGCTTCAGAAATCTGCACTAAGGAACTGACCCAGCATGGGCTGGTGCCTACCAGATGCTTCAAACAACTTCAGCTGTTCCTTAGAAGCTGACAGATGCTCTGAAAACAGGTCATTCCTTCCCTTCCCACCTCCTGATATTGTTTTCATTACACACGTACTCTAAATACTTTTAAGGAAAAGCAGACTAGTAGAAAAATATTATGCTAACTGGAAGTATTGTATGGCAGATGCCCCCTTTTCAAATAATGCTCTCAAACAATTTTTATCTGGAGCTGAAACACTACATGCTTTAGAAAGCAGCTCAGAGAAACAGCTAAACTGGAAATAGCCGCTACATTCTGACACATCCATCCTGGATACCTTTGGATTTGGTTTAATTCCAGTGTATTGCATGTTGGTAAGAGCACATATTCTTTCCAGTTTAAAAAGCCTTTAGTGGCAGATCCAGCACAGAGCCCACCATGAAACAAGAAGTCTTTCATCACTGCAAAAAGGGTCTAACAGTTACATTGCAGCCCTAAAAAGGGAAGACTGAAGTATAAGTGGCTCTTTCACAACCAGGAATAGCAGCAAATGAATTAAAAGGAAGACTAGAAGTCATCTTGTCCTTACGAGCCAACACATTTGTAGTTTATCAGAGGGGCTGGTGTCAGAACAGGAAGGGGCAAAGCCACATGCTTCTCTACCAGAGCCACCACATCTGGTCCTCCATTGTGGGAAGCCCAAGATTCTTCCATGCAGGGAAATTAGGTGGTGTCTATTCTTCATCAGGCCTCCAGACAGAAGACTGTGTGGGTGATGCCTACTTGCTGTGTATTAACATCTCTTCGACCTCAGCATCATCCAAGAAAAACAGCTAAAAATGTATGCTGCTTCTCACAGCCTTGCTTTCAATTTCAAATCAGTTTTACCTGTCTCAAGCTCTTAGCAAAAGGTGATGTTATCAGTGTAGGAGACTGACCTTGTTGCTTTTAGTAATTAAATCAATCTTCAACTTTGTATTTTTCACTGTTCTCTGAATTCTAGTGCTTCTAATTACCATATGCAGGTGAAAAGTTGGGTGTTTCCAGGTTTACCTTTTTGAAGGTTGACAAGGGAAAAATAGGTTTTCCGGAAACACGCTTTTTACCCTTTTAAATCAAACTAATCCCTGCACATCCACAAAGTAGAAGGAAAATGTATTACTGTTTTAGCTCTGATGGTAGAAGAGGGAGGAAGGGAAGAAAAATTCAAAATAGGGTGGTATTTTCATCCTACATTTAAATAATTAATAATTTTTTTTTTCTAACATAAAAAGCAGGAAATTGGAAATGAAAGTAAAAAAAAAAAAAAGCAATTATACACATAATTTCTTCCCATAACCTCCCGAGCACAAAAATATTTTCTTTTACTACATGATTACTTAGCTTAGTTACTACCAGTGACATTACAAGTTTCTACAGTACATTAAAAACTGTTGGTTGAGAAAGAAAATTCTGTGTTTCACTTATCAAGAGCATGGCAATATATATAAAACCATCTGTTTTACAGAAGCAAGTGAGAAAGTTTTTACATTAAGTAATATTTTTCACTGGATCATTAGTATTTTAGAAGTCAAGCAAGAAGGACTAGTCCCTGTCAGGTAGGTATAAACAAAAAATACACATCCAGCATGCAACTCAATGAATGTTATCAATAGCTGTTTTAAATAACTGCTGTTTTAATTAACTTAGGCCTCTTCATTGGATAAAAATCTCAATATCATTTATAAAATGCCAATGCATTTTTACAGCAGTGGAAAGCTGCAGTCTCAATTTCAGAATAGCAAATTTTCAGCAAAAAAAGAATAATCCCATCTTCCCCCCCGGCCCTGGATTTGTTTCTTTCTTTTCAAAGGCTTTGCATTATTTGTGTCTCTATAATTCTTTCTTCTCCAAGATGACATTCCTTTCTTTTTAATGATCTTCTGAGATCATACAAAACTACTTCACTTTAGAATAAGGTAACTATTTGGTTTTAATGGGTGATTTCTTTTTTGAAATTTGTTGAGTTATGAAATTAGTCCATCAAACAAATGAATAATTTGACAACAGTCTGTAGCAGTCTCACAGCACTTGTAAGGTCTGTTTGAAGGAGCAGTTTGATTGGATCAGTTGGTATTGAAGAGCATGCATTGCTGCTCAGAAACTATGGATCATTTTTAACAACTAGTAAGTAAGGTGTTGCCTTACACACCATTGATTTTTGTCCTTTAACCACAGCCACAGAAAATCCTCACCACCTTATGCAGCCTTTATTGTTTCAGTTTCTTATGATGCCATTCTGCTGACATGTCCAGAAGAGTGGAGCAGTCCACTCAGAAATCTTTCTGCACCATTGAGTCTTTGCAATTTTAAAGATTGAAAACAATGTAAATGCTGTCTGAGATCCATACTCTTCCGTCTCAGTGTATAGGGCTTGTCTTGGGTTGCTTCCATGAATCATCCCCTTATGCTTATCCTGTTCTAAATCCTGTATATCTCTCTGGCACTACAAGGAACAGCACCTTAAAGACACTACACTACATTTATCTGTGAGATGCACATCATGTCTTTCAAACCACCACTATCTGCTCTGCACCCAGATAGTCCCAAAACAAGGCTCTTGTTGGTGCACTTGTTTGTAAGAATAAAAAACAATTTTAAAAAATCAACCTCCTTGAGACGCAAATCTTCAAATTATCTCCCGGTCAAAAATGTACATTAGACATGCCAAAATGTTACTAGGAATGTAACTCAGGGCTACTATTCTGTATCCAAAAAGTCTCAATAGTTTACACCTATAAAGAAGCTGGTCTTAAATATAAAACAGCAATTGACATTTGCAGAAAAACTTCTCTTAGCTTCTATGCTTTTTTGAACCAGACTTGTTAACTTGGTATTTCCACGGGCTACAAATTTTTTCTGTAACCTCTCTGCCATTACTGGTATAGCTTTATTTTTCTATTTCCAAACAAAAGCAATATTCTTCTACATTTTATTTCATTATAACTGAGAACACATCAAATGAAAATAATGGCTTCAAATAATTCTTTGAGGAAATACATGCACCGACTGACCATTTACTTATTTATGTTATATATATAAATATGGCTATTAGCAGTAGAAGCAGTAAGACTTCAAGCAAAATAAACAGTCTCCTTTTATTCTTGGCTTCTTGTGTGAATATTTTTTATAATTTTAAGAGTTGAGTCATTAACCATTAACAGTACAGTCTCTCACAAACATTGGGGTGATTAACTGAAAATTCATTGCACAAATATTTGATTTGTGCTGTAAACTAGTAGCAAATCTGTACCCAAGACAGACTCAGACTATACCTTTTTCTGCTGTAAATATCTCAGCGATGTAGGAATAACATGTCAGCCAAAAAACCATCTTCCTGACACCTTAAGAAAGGTATTAGTTCTGTTACAAGCTCCTGTTGTACTAAATCATGTGACAGTGGTTCTGGCAATAAATTATACAAAGTGAAAATAAATAAACTCCAAAGATTGCAAAGATGTATTTTTTAAAGGAAAGTAAATCTGGTAGGTAAAATATAAGAATGAAATTCAAAATTCAGGGTCTGTTTTTTACTGTCAAATTACTGAGCATTACTTTAAAAAAGCTCTTTCTCTGTGCTTATTATTGGGGACTGGATTTTAAAACAGTATGTACTGCTTTTGTTCCCCTATTAGGATTTGACCAAATTTCTTCCTATTTACGTATTTCAGACAATGTCTCAGAGAAAAGATTTACTGTATATATGATCTAAATCAAGAATACAGAAATGTTTATCATCTTCAGAAATAAAATCTGTACGTAAAGGCTGCAGCTTGCTTTACCTACATGACAAGCTTAATTTCTGAACCAACCAGTGATTGCAATACAGATTAATACCCTGCAGTTTACAGTTTGAACAAAATACCACCACAAACACAGAGCTTATGTAATTTTCTGTGTGTGTTTGGAAGACTCCTATACATCTCACCTGATGTAAAAACTGGTATTCCAGGTGTTTGACATGTAACTGTCAAAATAGCTGTCCAAATCATGTCTTTAATTTGTATATAGTCACATAAAAATAAACCCAGATATTCAAAGGGGAAGATGTGGCAAATGGTTTTCATGGCAAGACCTGGCACACATTTGTGAGTTAAGTATAACCAAATAAACTATGAACTCATACCAAGCTAGACTGAGTGGCAATGTTAAGCTAAGGAGTTCAAGAAACAAGGTATTTCCATCTCCTTTGGCAGAACCCCCTTTGGCTGCTCCCAAAGCAAAAGGAATCTAAACTTACCTAGAAACTGGGCTGAATGTGTGGTAGATCATTGCTTCTTATGGAGAAACCTGCAGAAAGACACCAGATAGAGGGATGCAGAAAGTCCTTTCCACTAGTTTTTTCAGTGAGGGGTGGGAGCAGGAGGCTGTCCCAGGGCGGAAGCTCAGCCCAGGTACCCTGGCAGGAGCAGGATTTGGAGCAGGGCAGCTGGAGCTGCCTGACAGCCCTCTGCAATATCTGCCCACCATTTGTAGCCTCTCTGTCTGGGCTCTGGGCATCCTGCAGAGGACCCTGAACTTCAGAGAGCAGCAGCTTGAAGAAATACTTAATCATAAGATGAGCAAATTCTCTTTCTGCAAAGAACTGGACACCTGTCCTATTTCTTGCCCCACCTCTGCATTCTACTTCTATAAAGGTGTGCAGGGGAGGATTTTTCTCATGCAATTTTTGAAACATACTCTTGCCTTCAGTCACTCATTTCACATGGCAATTGTGATCCTTCTGATGCGTTTATGATCAACATGAAAAACATTATTATGTCTAAAAAAATGCAAACAAGAGATACACAACTGAGTCCATCCTATTACTGATGTAGGTGATCAGACTGTTGTTATGTACTGTACTGCACAAAATGAACTTTTTCTTTTGTTTTGTTTTTTTCTAAGTGAGATCCAGGAACCATCTTACCACCTCTTAAATGTCATTGTTCCTAGACTAATCATATACACAGATGAGTAGAGATAAACATGTGTGATCCTAAATACAATGCAGTTTGAAGGGAACAAAAACAGCCCAATATAGCACAGGTTGGTGTGTTGGAGCAGACTGGCAGATGATAAATGAAATACATTGATTCCCATATGACACAGTTCCTCTCTGTATTTTAGCAATGGCTCTGTGAATCTTGCTGAAACTGTTGGGATAAAGTTAGTGAAGCCTGTAATGAGATTCTGGTAGCAGGACTTATATACAGAAAATTCACAGGAGATTATATTATGAATATTATCAGCCTCATTGGAAAATACTTTCCTATCTGCATAGGTCAAACCATATGGTAATAGCACCAGTATCTAAAATCCAGACTATAGGTATCTCTAGCGTAAATAGACTGCTTATTAATGCATATGGTTATTATTCTTTTATCAGTTAAATGTGTATCTGATTAACGCCTTTTCTTAATACAAAAGCAGATATATATATATTGCACTTCTAAAGAGTTAACTATAAAAGCATTTTACTTAACTTACCAGTTGTTGAAGCTGGAAGGAGTCTTGCCCTAAACACTACCTGCTCTGATGTTTGCAATATCTGTTTCTCTCTCCCGCTGTCTCCCTCCCCCCGTGCAGAGATTGCAGTAAACTTAGAAAACTAGCAGGGACAATGTTTCAAATGACTTAAGAAGGAGAACAGGAACAATCATTTCGTTCTCTTTTTTTTTTTTCAGATGAGTACAGTACCTTCAGAAAGAAGGAAGGAAGGGAGGGGAGAGGAAGTCAACAACCCTTTGCTTTCCTGCAAAAAAATAAGGAAACAGCAGATAGCAATCTCGTTTTCTCTCAAACAAAATGTTTGGAAAAATAAATATATCCAATCCAAAAGGAATTCCTCAAGTATTATATCTGCATTATTGGCTTCATAAAACCTTCTTTACAGCTTGTTATGTGCAACTACGCGAAATGAATTTCCGAAGTAGTAGGTAGGAATAAGACACCCATATCCTATGCTGAACAATTAGCTGTAGGCTTGCACAGATAATGAAGGCTTTTACTCTAGAGAAAAACTAATCATAGATGTATATACAGATCTTGTTTCCATGGTGATATAGGTAAAAAAATGCCTAAAACCCCTGTTTACAGTGATCACAAGAAAATAGCACATTGGCTATTTATAGAAAGCTGTGGGGGAAAAAGAAGGGTAGAGAAAGGGGTCAGAAAAATGGCAAGGATCATAGCCTGATACTGGCAGTGCAGTAATGAGTAATTGATCTCAAAGAATGGCATTATGGCAGGCATACTGATTTATCCAACCCAAACCAATGTACTGTGTTCTAGAACAAATTTTCTACTTTATTTGTTTCTGTCGTTCTTTCCCCATTAAACATATTTTGACAACCAGATACTGGCCAGCTGGCTGGAGTTACACTTGGGATAAGTTTAGCCCATTGTGCTCCACTGTGGTTTTTTTTTTTGCTTCTATCTTTCCCCCTAACTTTATCTATCATCTGAAGGTCACTTACAGTGATTAGATGCTCCCTTTGTTTTCCCATTAATTTTTTTCATTCTAACATACTTGCCAGTAAACACCTTCACACTGTCACAGAGCTATGTGTCTGGTTTTGTCTGGTAATGCAAATGTGGCTGCTTCTCAACAAGCAATTCAGGTTGATTTCTGTGAAAGATTTTTTTTAAAAAGCCTTTTCAAAAGGCCCTCTCCTACATACTCTGCATCCAGACTTTGCTCTGGAAGCAATATCTTAGATCAATGCTGCTGAAATAATTTCGATTACTGCTGTAAATCCAGTTTTAATGGAAGGACAAGTTGGTATGTTATTCCATAGAGATTGCTACTTCATTTATTGTACAATAACAAGAATTGATAAGCTTTAAACCAATATAGGAAGTAGTTCTTTAGCACCTGTGTTCCTTAATGCAATTCCTGGTGATATTTCCTGAAGATACCTAGTCATTATTTGGTTGGAAAGGCTTTTATCTCAGTATTCAGAAAATGAAATCTTTGATAAAGGACATCAGCATTTGACAGAGCAATGCAGGTGCTATGAGTGATCTCTGGCCTTATAACACCACCAGGGTTTTCTGAAATGGGCAAAACCATAACATGAAGGTGAATTTTAAAAGCGAAAGTATGCAATGCACTTAGGTTATATACTTCAAGTGAAGTCCTTAATTCTTCCTTGGGAATGGAGGTCCTAATCCAAGAGGTCTCCTCTGCATACTGAGCACAAGGAAAGTAAAGAGGCATGGAAGGCCACCAAAGTAATGTGTTGTCCTGCAGGTCCAGCCTAATAGCACAAAACCTGTAATTTTGTTTCAAAATTGTTTTTAATGATCTTGAAGATAGTAGCAGCTTCCAGGCCATTCCACATGGTTTAATTTATTAATTTTTGAGCCACAAGAGGCTAATGAGAACCTGTACACTGTCATTATGTAGCATTTTTCTCTCCATTGGGAACCCAATGCAGAAGCATATTTGAAAACCTATACTGATTAAGTTAGGATCATTCTCAGGTAAGTCTCAGCATAGGTGATAGTCAGTGTAGTCCTCTGTGAAGGACTTAATTGTCACAGCTATCCTATACTTCTTCAAAGAGCAGCCTCCCTTTCCTTGAGGACTGCAAAGCTAAGGAGCTGGACACAAACATCTATGAAGTATGTTCAACAGGTGCTTTGCTATCCCGATTAAAGGGGACTGTGAGAGACCCTTACTTCAGCAAGGACAGTAGGAGATGTAAGGTCTTCCTTCACCTAATTCTACCTCATGTTCTGTTGTTAGCAGCCCTTCCACCATGTAAGAGGTCAGGACTTCCTTAGTTGCCTCAGCCAAGTCCCAGCATGCAGCCACTCAAGTACTTGACCTGTTCTTACTTCGGCCAGTTTTCTCCCAACTGCTGCCAGAAAACCACAACTCAACAAGGAAAAGGCACTAAAACTGTGATTTTCATGATAGAAAAATACCTTGCAAGGTCACATCTTGTGCAATGCATGTCTTTTGCATGTCAGGTCAATGTGCAATTACTGACTGTGGAGAATAAAGAACAAAAACACGTACAAAATCATTGGTATCTAGAGACATGCAAATCAAGTGACAAGGCATGACACTATGATATTCACCCAAGTTTTAAGGGACAAGTTGGTGTGGTTTTTGGAACTTTTCTTGAAGAAATGCTTGCCTGTTTTTTTGTTGTTTTTATTTTAATCTTTTCTCACACTACTGTTACGAAAATGAAGGTACTGATACAAATTCAGAGAGGTACAGTGTCACCCTCAATGCAGCTAGATGAACATTATTGAGTGTAAATACTTCCTGAGTCCAGTAAATAATGTCCTGTAAGGAGTGGTCATGAAAAAAAGCCATTATTGTGTTCATGGTCAAGGTGAGTTCTGAAGACCAAGAAGATTCCTCTAGTACCAGTCTGTATGATTAGACTAGACCTTTAATTTGATTAGCATATGTGAAGTTAAGGCTTTTTTTTTTTCTTTTTTGCTTCATTGAGGAATAAATTTTGTTTCACAGTCTCTTTCCAATGACAGCAGGGATACTTTCCTATGTATTCAAAATAAGAATGTAATAAACAAGTTCAGCCTCTATCCAGCATAATAGGAGAGAAGACAGAGGTAACTGAACCAGTAATAATATCCCACTTCATCCTGAGAAAATGAAACCAGAGGTAAAGCCAAGACAAATTTACTGGTTTTCTTCATTGCTTTAGGACAATAATCATATATATCTGAACTGCCTGTGAAAAAATAAAATTAATTACTTCCTTCTGGTCTACAGCATACCTGTGGCATTTTAGCTGAGTAAAAATAATACAGTTCTCATTCAGAGACAAAAGTACTGAAGGACACTTAATTGTTTTGCATAAATCCCTCTCTTCTGTGCTTTCCTGGTCTATTTTCTGCATTGCATGTTCAACATAGATTGTTCAGGAAGAATCTGGCAGAAGGCTAGTGGGATTGGAGACAGGTACAGGCAGAATCTAAAGAACTCCTGTGCTGCAGCATGTGGAGGACATAAATCTAGTTACCAATATTAGGTAATGTTTTGCAATTTATGTTTTGTGACACAATAAACCTGCATACAATGGTATGTATTTCATTTAGTTTCTCAGCTTATAATATATTAGAATGCTAGGAGACATTCCAAAGGTTTTATGCTAGTGTCTGTCTTTCATGATTATAGTATGACCAGAGAATTCTCATGAGTATGTGTTTGCACAGCCAAATTTACTACTGTTTTATCAATGTATTTTTAACTTTTGAGACAGGTAACACCCAATTGCCACTTTAAAGAACAATTAATATTTGTAGACTATAACCTCTGGACCAACCACTTGTATGTCAATTGTTTTGGGGAGAGAAATGTGGAAATTTGTATCAAAGAGAGTAGTGTTCCTGGCAATAAATATTTTACTATAATTTAAAGTGGCCTTTACAACTTATCCTGGGCCAAGATAATTTCTGGTAAATGACATTGGCTGCAGTCTTTTAAAGGCATGCTTTTCCTGTACCCTGTATGCAATCATCACAACTACCTTTACTAAAACAATACGATCAAAAGCTATTTTAAAATTTGATGGTCTGATTAGGAGGATGTGTTTTAATCTTTTAACATGCATGAAGTTATGAGAGCAGGACTGTGAGCCTTATTCAGGTCAGAGGTGGACAAGAACTTGGCTTTGGGGACTATGTTTGAATTTGGTGTCATAATGAAGATCTGTAACATGGATATTGACAAAGTATCCACCAGATTTTTTGGTGGTTTCTCAAATGGCCATTTGACAGCAGTTTTACCTGCAGTTTTACCTCTGCTTAAATTGGAAAATAAATCCAGCATTTGTTCTGGTCTTCCTTGGTTATCCTGCTCAAGTAAGTATGCTCATGGACGCTGATGTCCAATTAATGTACTATAGTACTGAAATGACTTGATATGTTTACAGGTGAAGGCTGGGCATCTAGTGTTGTAACATGTCTGAATCTTCCCAAAGTATGAAGAAAAGGCATTTTTGCATATTCTCCCCTGTCCAGTGATGTTTCTTACCTTGTTAGGTCTGATAATAGAACTACTTCTTCTGGAAGCCTGGTATTCTACCTCAAGATTAATTTGAAAAGAATATGAATTTCTCTTTTTTTTTTTTCAGTCAGTCTCCAGCTGCTGTATGCTATTTGTCCTTTAGTTCCTGACACTTTTTCCAAAGCGTGCAGTGATTGTGCTACAGCTGAAGTTGTGTGGGCACTTTACAAAGGCCCTTTCTGAGAGCAAAATGAAGAAGTGCTACCTAGTGGTGCACCTCTGGTTTATGGCTGTGAGACCGTAGAGACAAAACAAATGTAGGGAAATGTGTACTCCATACCAGTGTGAATGTTGATAAATTGTGTCTCCAAGGCTTTTTTATAGCCTGAGTGTGGGAGGCTGAGAGAGAAGGAGAGAATGAGAGAATGTGGGAAGGAAGGAAGGAAGGAAGGAAGGAAGGAAGGAAGGAAGGAAGGAAGGAAGGAAGTGCTGGTGTCAGGTGTTATCCAGTCCAACTCCCTTCTTCTAATGGGTTANGAAGGAAGGAAGTTCTAGTTGGAGTTTGGGGTTGTTTGTTTCCTTATTTTGGGTTTGGATTTTCCTGTATTTTGAGGTTTATTTTGTTCTAAATACTCGGCAGAGCAAACGCTCCTGAAGTCCTCATTCATTTGATGCTCTTATTAACTTCTATCAGATTCCCCATAACTGCAGATAATTGTGTTAGGCTCCATACATGTATTAAAGATTACAGCCAGTAGTCACAATGTAAACTAATTGACTGTGATAGAGCATGTGAATTGACTCATGAGCTTACAGTACTTCAAAACTGTTATCAATAAATAAAAAGTGAATGTTAAAATATGTAGCCATGAATAATTAGGGGGAAAGAAATTAGACCTCTTAAGTTTGTTAGATTTCCTCTCTTCTCCTAAAAGTTTAAATGGGTTTTGTTTTCAGACCTTACTCTTTTTTATTCTAACAAAACACTTTTGCTTAGACAGCTATTGTTTTGCAGAAAAGCATTTGGTTAAGATTTAAAGCACAAGAAAAAAACCCACTTACAGGAAAAACCTCAGACAACACTAGAAGTCTTGTTACTAGGATTTCTTCAGCTCTACATTCACCTTTGGTTCATCAGGGCTGCTTGCTTTGGTTCATACACCATAAGCGTACCATGATACAACTCTGCTGGTGATCATTCTGTAAGGAGCATACTGCCTTCTGAGAAGCTACCACTCATGCAACAGTGCTGCAGGGTTCCTGAATATTTCTGAAGAAGCTGTGTCCTAAAACTTTGTTAATGCAATAATTAAAAATCAGCTCATACATTATTATGATCTTTTCTTTCCTTTTCTTTTAATTCTCCCATGTCTGCTTAAAATATAGATTTCCTTTTTATCTTCCTGGCCACCAGCTGTCACTGAACCAGATATATGGCGAGATAATCACACAAAGATCATCTGTGTGTTATCAATAAAAATTTGCTTCTATAAGATACTAAGCGAACAGTCTTCAGTCTCTGGTGCATCTCATTTTCATATCAACACAATGTCACTGAAGGATAAGATTTGAAGCCCTTTGCAATTGCAAGACAAATTACAACTTATTCAAGAATAAAGTGTAATCACCCATTCATAAATGTACCACCCATTCTTGGAAAAGACAAAAAATGTTCATTTTGTAGGCTTTTTATTGCATCCTGTATATCTTTGATATAACAATCCTAGTCTCATGAGTCTCTTTGCCATTCCCTTGGAAGGCAGAAGAAACTCAGGCGTGACCATCTATGTCAAAGCAGTCTCTTCAGATGAGTACTACAAAGAACACATGGGTGCAAACACACAGCATTGTCTGACAGGACTGTTCAGAAGACTAGTCAGAGCACATACATTAGATGTCTAAAATTAGACAGTGTGAACGCATCTCTAGGGAGCTTATGTTGCCTTAGACAAGTTCTAATTGTCCTACAAAGCATCCTAGGAGTTGGTCACAGCTCGAAGGAGAAATTGAATCCACAGGAACCCTCACTTTTTTCACGGCTGTCTCACTTCCCTCTCCATCTAGCCCTAAAATGTCTCTATGCCCTGGGACCCACTGTACTATGAGGAAGAGCATGAGAGAACCTGCTGTATGTCTGTGACCTCCCTAGCAGGCTCCTCAGTGTTAGCAGTCATTCTTCCAGCTGGGCTGCAATGGGGCAGGAACAAGCTACTGGTGACAGAGGAAATGAAAATTTCAGACAGACCTGCAGTGCTTTGGGCAGGAAGTGCTGAGGTGCAGAGACTGTGTGCTTAAACGTCATGCCTGGAACAATGATTCATCCATCCCAAACTAAAGGAATAGTCTCTGTTTGCCAGGTCACTTAGAAACAGCAGCACAGGATGCATGTAGGGTGGGGAAACCAGGGCTGCAACGTCTTGACAGGTGCTGCCACCAAAATGTCATGTCATGAAGCCACAGATGCATGAATCAACCGCCTTCTGAAAGGTACATGAAGAAGAAAGGGGAGAGATGACATTTTGGCCTCTCATCCTAAGGCCACCTGGCAGTCCTGCAGAGTTCTTGGATCAACAGCTCTGCATCTGCAGCAAAGAGAGCTCCTGAGACAGCCAGGGACTCCCACCTTCTCTTTCCCTTAGGCAAAGCTAGAGTCAAGCGGTGATTAGCTCTCCCTTTCTTGAGCTGTCTTGCTGGTTTGTTGCTATGTGTCCTGGGACAGCCCGTAGAAATACACTTCCTACTTTTATGTCCTTTTTTTGCTGCAGCAGAACAATAATATTTGGTCTAGATGTACTTGTAGGGTACTCCCCAAAGAATCAGTGGATTTTATTTATGTGTTTTGGATAAAACCCTAGACAAGTAGCTTGCAGCATATAGGCCTGGTTCTTACAGTATCAAAATTTTACTTCCAGTGTGCAAATAATTCTCCAGCCACAATTTACTGAGGGAAGATTTTCTCTGCTTTACAGCAAATTACAGCACTGTAGTTCCTCAAACATAACCCAGTTCTTGCAAGGTGCTGAATTCACCGATCCTCATTAAAAAGAAGAAGTGAGGATGTTCAGCCCCATGCTTTGTAGGGGCCTCTTCTATTCCCAACGAGGGAAGCTGTGATTTGAAGTCAAATAGTGAAGCTAGTACTCCAAAGATGAGTCACTCTCTTCATTGTCACAGCAAAAGTCCATGCTTCAGTGTTTTGCATAATCTGTTCCCAAGCTAAATCTTCTCACCAGTTTTTAAAAGGTGCCCAACTTGTGATTTGAAATTCTAAATTCAACATTTAAGTGCACAGGTTTTGTTTTTGTGATGTCCTATTGGAATTAAAAAACATATCAAGCAGAGGTGAGTCTAAGAGTATAGCATAAGAGTCCTGTGCTAATTCTTCCAGCCTCTGCCTTTGATGAGTTGCCCCATCTGCCTTACTTTAGCACATCTGGTGGGGGTTTTTGTCCCAAAGTCACACATTTGATAAAAATAGTGCTCTTTTGCTATTGGATAGAAACTCTGCTATTGATAGAAACTCTTATATCTGATCAGATATAAGAGAAGGATAAATATTAAACTACAGAGTCAATATTAAACTATAATCTTTGATTATAGGAATGGATTATAATAAAATAAATGTAAGTGCTCAATAAAATAATTTTCTATGTGATATGGGGTGGAGATCCTACTGTTAAAAATTTTGAGGCTGAGATGTAGCGAAACACAGAGCTTCCAGCAGTCTGTAAAATTTTCCTTTTAGAGATGATGTTTTCTAGAATTAATAGGGTACTCCTTGGGATTAAAAATGGGTCACAATGATATACTGCAACAAATTATTTAAAACCTACCAGCATGAAAATACTACCAGTTAAGCTTTGTGAAAACTCACAAGAAGATTTTTTCAGCTACCAGCTTCAGCCTTACATGCTTACTTTGTCACATTGCACCCAAGGAAAAAAAATTATGTTAATATATAATTATGCTATTACTACACCTGTTTTGCATACCAAGTGTCTGTAGGCCTCTTAAAAAACTTTTTTTTTTTTTTAAATTTCACTGCATGGTTGGCTTTACTCCAGACAAGGCCCTTTCCAACCAGCAGAGCAGAGAGAAGGCTTTCCACCTGAAATCCACAGAAGTACCCTTCCCTAGTGGTCATGATCCAGACATGTGCTGGATGTTTCATCCACCCTGAAATCAGGGCCAGAATCATGCTACTGACTGTCCCCAGATAAAATCCACCCTGTTGAGATGAACTGGGAGAAGGATGGTTACCCAACACTCTTTGGCATGACTTAGGGTTGGAAACAAATCCACACATCCAGCCATGCATGAACCATGTTTCAGCAATTAGTTGTGTGGAGCTTCTCTGTCCCAAGCAGCAAAAAAAGAATAAAAATAACATAATTTTTTGGTATTCCAGTTAATAGACCTAAGACTCAATAGTTAGTGTTTGGTGTGCTTTTTAAAATCAATTTTTTAAGACTGATGTCTCCCCAGAGATCTTAGAGAAAACAAGGTTATTTTAAATGTTTGTAATTTCATTTGAATTGGAGCATTTTTAAAGGTTCTTTTTACTTCTTTTGCGTTTTGACTGTTGTTAGTTTAGTTCTTTTGAGTCTCAGTTAATACTATTCTGGCTTTTCTGCAATTAAATCTGAGGTAAACATGATATATGGAATACCATGGGTTTCTGAAGAGCAAACTTTGTGAACAACTACATATTTTAACAAGAAGTGTCTATACTGCTAAATTTCTATATGAATAGAACTTTTTGATTTCCTGCAGGGTATTTAGAGGTTGAAGTATCTCATCCATGATTCCACTCAGTGTTGAGGGTCAGTGTCTGCGATACGTGTAACCAAACCAGCCGCTGTGTATTAGTATTGCAGTGCAGTCATTTTTGAGAAGGGGTATTAAAAACCAGCCCTTTCAATTTGAAACGACAGGAAAACTGGAAGTCAACACAATAGAGGTAAATTAGAATTTAACCAGGACAACATGGAGTAATCTTATTATTTTGCAAAGTGCTGATGACTTTTAGTCAAAGCTCTGAATGCAGGACTTTTTACCACCTTGCCTGAGAGCAAATCCTTGCTTCAACAAACGATCTGTTACTACTAAGTAATCAGCAATAAGGCTTTGGAATAACTTTTTAACCACTTCAGAAAGCTGTTGTACTTGTCAGGGAGTTTCACAAGAAGCTCCACAAAACAGTGGGGATATTTAAGTGTGGCAAGACATTTTCAAAGAGAGATTGAAAGATATGTTTGTGACATATTTAGTACTAAAGAGAAGTCAAGGCTTTTAAAATACCTTAGACCTTCTACTTGCCTTAACTGCTTATTTATTTTCAGTTCTGTTTCATGTTTTCTACAGCATCTGAGTTCAAACTAACTATGTATTAACACACCTATGACTTCAAATTTGAAAGAATATTGTTTAGAGACTTTCTTGGTGCTAGTTTTGCATATATCTTACAGGCAAGGAGAAATTCAGGTTCTCTGTTTCTTATTCAGCTTGCACATGCATGAAAGATCTGCCACAGTCTGGCTCTAGTTGTGGGAAGGAATTTTTTACATGGGTGTTCAATTAGGATTAATGAGATGAAATTATGAAAGGAAATTTTAGGATGGATGTCAGGAATACTTCTGTGACAGCAAGACATTTCGAATTGTGAAATAGTCTTCAGAAGGAAAAGCTGGAAACTCCAGCACTTAGGACTTTTAAGGTGACTGGACAACAATGTAGTGGAAATTATAACACAAGAAACAAGCAAGCCATGAGGGCAGACAGGTGTTACGCCTGAGGTGACTCTCGTATTCTATATCTGCATTTCATTGCATGGAACTGCAGCAGCACAATGCTGCAAGTTGGGGTCTACCCAGAATTATGAGAAGCCATAACAGCATGAGCACACAAGCCTTCTGCAGCCATCAGGGAACCGTGGCCCAGCTGGGGACACTGGGATTGCAAAGACACACACCAGGCCACTTCTCACCTTTCCTGCTCCATGTATGGGAGGACATCGGTGTCTCAACACCGGTAGAGCTTCACTTCCATAAATGCATGTATCTCCTTGCTGTCTCTTCCCACTACTGTGAGAATGGTGGAAAACTAACACCAAGGTACTCTGCTTGGAGCCAGTTCTCTGGTGATGAAAGTTAACTACAGGAAATGTGTAAGTATACAAAAGCTTAGTAAAACTGATGAAAACAGAGGTGCTGCTGCCTCTGATTCTGACTCCTAAATGAACTTTGCAGCTTTTCCCAGAGCACTTTGTCTCAATGACACAAATTTTATGCCCCCCTCTTCCTGAACTAGAACTATTGTGGTACTGAAAATACAAAAGGACAAGAACGAAATACCTGCACAGGGGCAGTCCCTGTTAGGGAGAAAGATAAAGCTCGTCTGATGCTGTGAGCATGTTGTAAGCCTTCCCATTTTGTTTCCCAGCTTCTGTCAAAGACATAGAAATACAGAAGTTGACCTAGCACTTCACAGCAAACCAGCTATTGCACTGTATACTGTGAAAATCACTGCTGTTCCTCCGGAAATTGTTTAAAATTCATGGGTCATTGAAGAGTGAGGGGTTGTTTTTCTCCTGGATGTGCTCTGCACAATGTCAGTGGTTATCTAAATATGACCCCTAGTGTTCAACTTGTATGACAATAATTTAAGAAAACTATTGTCCATACTAGACTTCCATTAAGAAGAGGGTCATTTTTTTCTGGTTATCCCAATATCTTACCCAAAAAAAAATTACAAATTCATTCCTGATCATGAAGTAAAATTTGTTGAAGATATTGCTTTCAAAGCACAAAATACTGGAGACTCACTTGAGGATTTTAGAAACAGTTGTTACAGACTGCAAATAATCTACATTGAAATATTATATTCCCATCTGCATGGAAAAATATTGTTAATGGTAGAGCATCAGTGGAAGCATTTGTACACTTCTATGAATTGCATTTAAGGACAGTGATGAAGACTATAGTAGAATGGCTGGCACAAGATGGCTGCTGAGAAAGGGCTTCTTTATTTTTTGTTTTGTTCTTGGTCCTGCCACGGATTTTCTGGTATGTTTTCCATTTGGTCATTGAACCTCTGTGTCCTTGTCTTTTCATCTTGACAAAATGCACAGACACATTTTCTTGTATGAGGTTTGTGAGGCTTAACAATTGTCTGTAAAGTTGCATGAAATTTGGATAAAAAGCAAAATAAAATTGACTTGTAATCTGGTATTTTTTAATTAAAGGAAAAAGCTGAGAGAAACTCTACATATATTCTATTTGCTTTAAACACAACAAGACACAACATGGGAGAGGGCCACTAGATAACACTGTGGGTTGCATGATGTTAAAGGAGGAAGGGGAAAGGTGCAGTGCTTCAATGTCCAGGCTGCAGATGTCTAACACCTGCTCTGCCTTGAGAAAGGATTGACTTAAACTTCTGCTTTAGTGATGTTTCTTTCTTCCTGCTCTGATCCTTGCCATATTACCACATTTTTTTAGAAGGACAAACAGCAAAAATATGGTCAAAACAGAGGTCACTGAAAGCTTAGAGAATCAGCAGTGTCAACCTGCTTTGCAATGCAGTCCTTTGCTGATTGTTTTACAGTATGCGAGTCTGTGGATGCAAACAAACAGTTTATCACACCATGACAGAGAGGAATGCACATGACATGTATTGTGAAAACATGTAATAGAGCCTCCTCTTTCCTGATTGTGTTTGTTAGCTCTGTGCACACAAGCGTCTTGCAAACTCTACCACTTTGCATCTTGTTCAGATATGGAATAGCTCCAGCAGGCTCATTTCCCATCTCATCTAAGTGCCTTAAGCAGTAATGCATATCTTGGATGTGCTCTCAAAGCCCTGTGGTTTATTTGTTTGAGTATTGCTATCACCAGAAAAATCGATGTCACTTCAGCTCTGGCCTACAGATCCCTTTTACAGTATGCCGTTTCTTACAGTCTTGTAAGAAGCAGCACACTTTGTTGTTATGTAAATGTTTATTTGTGCCTGTTTAAATTTGATCTCCCTGGTAGGAAAGCATGCATCTCCTGGGGACAAAAATAATATAGTATTTTTAATTTCAGTGCCATACTCCTCTTAGTGATTTTGAGCTTAAAAATGATGTGCTACCATTTCCCAGTGCTCCCATTTTACTTGCCTATGTCAGTGAGACAGGAAACGGGTCCAAACTGTTGCTTTGAAAAGCTTGTGATGGATGTTGTAAAGGCTTTTGTCTTTACAGCTTTCTTCTTGATCCTTCCTGCCACAAGTGGGGAGGGACCCCAGGGCCACGCACATACCTTGCATATAGATGTGAACCAGATTGTGCTAACAGCCAGGGTGAGCATGGTGTTCAAGGCTGGCATTTATTTTTCCAGTTAACATTACCAGTGTCCTTTCTGTCTGAGGATAAAACTCATTCTGGGTGCACACAGTATGAGAATCTTTTGCTTCCTTGCAGCATTCGGCTCAAGGGTCACAGCCCTCAGACAGCCTGTCGCACCAGAGTCAGAGCAGGGAACTGTCACCAAGGACATCATTTATGACTTTCCCTGCAAGGAAACATTTTGGTGCAGGACCAGAACCAAAGGGTCAGCAAGGAAGTTAACCAACCCACCCTGATGATCTCTCCTGCCCTGACCTGACACGGTTCTGGTACAGATAGTCCTGATGCCCCAGTGTGAGTGCAAGTGTGAAAGTAAAAACCAAGAAGGGCCAAGATACGACTTTAGGAGAAGGCACAGAGCCACAGACAATGGTGGGGGGGGNGTCATCAGTAGGAAATCCAGCATTCACTGCAATGGGTCACATTAAGTGAAGGAGCATCACCTGCACAGGGTGCCAGCTCCAAGGCCAACTTTTATGTAACCATGGCATGATGGCTGGGACCTATGGTTCAGATAAGAACTTTTAGGGAAATGCAGTCTGCTGCAAAAACACAAAATTGTTTGGTCAAGCACAGGTTCTGACACTTTGCCATTGAAAACCTGCTGTGGGCTTCAAAGGGAGCAGTAAAATGTCCCTCCTACCTTTCTCTTTGACCAAGGTTGATGAAAAACACTCAAAGCAGCAGCAAAATTAGTACATTAGGATGCTATCAGCAGAATCTGCAGTTTTGTGCTCTGTCTCCCAGTCAGAGTGGCAGGAAGCCAGCAGGGTTTTTCTGCATGCCAAGCATTCCCAAACATTGTGGAAAAAATTTCCCATCTTTTTTTTCCCAAAGCTGCCTGATTTCCAAAGAGTGGCAGTATGTTTCTGAGTGCTTGGATGTGAGCAGACCTGTTTATGCTGATGCACGTCAAGGTGAAATCTATTTTTTTTTTTCAGAGGATAAAAATGGCAGAGTTTCAGTTCTCACCTTCTGAGTCCAGAACTTTTACTGCTGGCAAGTATTAAATAGACTGGGGTTATACCTGTAAATATTGCAGTTATTGCTGGGTCTTTCCAAAAGGTCCCAGATTAGCTTCCCCGCCGAACCCCCATAGAATTACTGAGGGTTTTTTATCTTTTTCAGTTTGCTATAAAGTGTAGAATTTGGGAAAGTTTTGAACACACCTGTGCTGCTCTCTTATTAGTCTGTGCCCTTGCCCATGTGCTGAGTGGCTATGGGGCTCTTGCCTCACCAAGTCACAGGCAGTTCAGTCACAGCATTCACATATGCTTACCCTTGTTAGTACCTGACAATGGCAATAGTTGTGGCTCCACATGATTTCAGGCAGAGTGGGAAATGTTATAGCAGAGACAGGTCATATAACATCCCATGCTGCAAATACACGTTCTCTCATGTCCAATGACTGGAAGTGCCTCTAACATTTACCAAAATTTTGTAATGTCTAGTGAGAATCTGGCCACGCTATATCTCCATCGTGGGAGGGGTTGTGAGGTCTGTGGGTTGTCTCAACAATCTGCTGTCCACAGCAATTTCCCTGCCTGTCCCTGAGAATCTTTAGCACACTGAAAAATGAAAAGACTCAGTTCATGCGTTAAATTTTGAGGACTAAAGATAAAAATTCTGCTACTGACGGAATGGTTTAATGTTTAGAGGCAGACAAAACACAAAAAATACAGCAGAAAAAAAATATTTAAGGTATATGTGAACTTATTTTAAAATGTTTGGTTTGATTTGTTTGTTTGCTTGCTTTCCTGCTGTAGTGCTTTCACACTCCCAGAGGTTTTGATACACCTTCTGAAATCTGCACTTTGGCCCTGCAATTAGAAAAAGGAAAAGATAATTTGAGTGGATGGATGTTTTATTTTAAGTTTGATTGAAAGGCTCTGCTCGTATAAATTAAGCTATGCTGACTTACACCAGAATATTTGGCCCAACAACTTAGTATAACATCACAGATGGCATTTTATCTGTGATCTGACAGTCATTTGCTATTCCATTATGGTGCGAACCACAGCTCATTTAATAAGACTTAAAAACTACGTTTTTCTCAAGTTCCAGAAAAATGAAGAGATGAATTCTGAAAATAATGAACTACAAAGATGAAGTGGTTATCTTAGGCATTAATAAAAATTTAAAAAGAATTTGCATCCTAAGCAGAGCTTCTGTATGTCTTTCTCCTAGACACTGATGGCACAGATAAAACCTAATGTCACAGAGAACAGGATTTCCTTGAGTAATACAGATGAGAAAGACATGTTATTAGAGAAGCATTGCATTCAGTCAGAAGGTCAAGTTCAGTGTAATGTTTTCCATTGAACAAAATCAGAAGTTATACAGTCCTGAGCCTGTACATTTCACAACCAATGCAGAACTTCATTGGCATGCATTACCTATGCCTGTGTATAGTGTACAGCCTGGAAACAGGACAAATGCAGATCTTAAGAGTCTGAGGGCTTTGTGGTAAAGCTTCTGAGATAGTGTCAAACCTGGCTCTGAGCCCAGCAGGTACCTGGATATAAAGTGATGGAGATGTAACTACATGGAGAGACTCAAAAAATGAAAAAAGAGGGAAAGGAGCTCAGGCACTCCATGTTTCCCATCAGGTCACAACATGAGATAAGCAGTGGTAGAAGAAAAACAACTTCTGAGGAATCAGAGGCCACTGCTGTTCCTGTCCCAGGTCCCAGAAGTGGTCCTACTAACCATAGTTGTTTTTAGGCAGGCCACCATAAAGTTCCCCTTTCTCACCTGGATGTTACAGAACACGTAGGTCAAAGAATCTCTGCACAGAATTTCAAAAACGAGTTGAGTGTAGAGGAGAATGAATGCTTCCCCTCTCAGATGAAAATATCAGTGATCAAAAGGACAAAAAAAATGTTATTTGCTGAGATCACCTCAGATTATGCATCCTTCTGTTTACTGGAGCATGTTTAGCGTAAGTCCATGTAAGTCATCACTCTTCCTGGGTTTACTGGCTTGTAACCAAAAGAAGGGAAATTTTCCATGTTTCTTTTGCTTCTGTGTTTTTCTCTTCTTTTTTTTAATTACTCTTTCCAATTATTAGTTCTTTGCAGTTTTGCTTGACCTTGCTTGAATCCTTTGAGCCTCCTCAGGCCCATATTAAGACAGAATACTCCAGGCACAAAACCTGAGATCTCACTCCCAGTGTGACAGACTGAGTGCTTGCTGAGGAAAGCATCTTCATCTTTCAGATCAGGTCTCCTGTATCCACAAAATATGACAGGCCTGAAACCATCCTTCAAAAAACCTAGGCGTGAATGTAATAAAATTAGCCACACAAGGAAATATGCATCTGTACCTGGATGTGCATGTGTACATTTTAGACCAACAGAGAATTACCAGATTTGAAGCTGATCATTTTATTGTTGATTATTGAATTATTGTTTCATTACTTCTTATTGCTCTGAGAAAAGCACTGTATCTCAAATCATAGAGGTAAATAATTGAACGTCATCTTTCTATGCTAGAGATACATTGTCATTTTGTTATTTCATTATCACTTTTTGTCCTTTCATTATTTTCTTTTTTATAAGAATGTTAGGAAATACCTAAAAGAAACATTTAAATTTTTTTCTTGATTAACAAAACTACCATAATCTTAGCTTTGCAGCTAAGAGGAAGGACTGTACTGATTGCAATATGTGCTGCACTAGGTCAAGTCTGAAAGTCAATCCTTTCGCAGTCAGTGTTTAAAGTTCAATTTTAAGGTAAATCTGAGGTTTCTTTTAAAAAAGACCTGGTGGATTATTTTTCATTCATCTTGAGTTACGTGTAGAGCTGGGGGCACCTTCAAGGACCATGGAGGGTAGGTGAATACATTGCTTCCCATCCACCCCTTCCCTTACAGACACTCACCTCTGACTATTACATGAAATTTGCTTTAGAAATATCTTTGGAACAACAAGATACAAACCCACATGGGAAGTCTTGCAATATTTTCTTGAGAATAGCTGCATCTGGTTTTCTCTGTGATTGTCTGGGAAAGGTATGTATCTAGAAAGACCTTCAGAAGGCAGTGTCCTCAAACTCTGACAATCTGAAAGCTGTCTGATTCATGATTCATTATTTTCTTTCTGTAGCTTTTTGTTGTTTTTGTTGTTTGGTTGGGGTTTTTTGATTTGACTTTTCTCATGTAAAGCACTCAAAGTGACCAAGTTCAGGAAATGTGCTTAGTGGTTAGAAGAAAAGCAAGAGCCCAAGTATCCAGGTTCTGTGTCCCAGTCAGGCACTGACTCAGCTTGGGTGATTCATGTCATTCCTCATGCTTCATTTTCATCCTTATACCACAAAACTACTCAGGTCTGTTGTCTTAATGCTTAGTTAAGACTGTTGTCTTAATGCTTAATTTATTCATGACCATGAAGTCCTTAAAATCATGAAATGAAGGGCATTAAGTGAATGACACATGTTACTGATATTCTTCTTTCTTATTATTCATCGTAACTGAGAATGGAATGAAAGCCAAATGTTAGGATTGAATTGTGTTGCTGAAAACAGCTAAGAAGCGTATTTATAAACATTTAATTTCAAGGTTATCTATTTTCCTTTAATACAAAGAACAGATTTGACCTGCAAAAATAAGGGCCTGACTCAGTCAACCCTCCTGAACATAGGTAAATGCACTGGGATGGAGTAGTTAACTAGATGAGAAAGGGGTTGCTGAATAAGATCCTTAATATTTTCACCTGCCTGCACTGAGGTTTGTATTTCATTACATTAATTTAAATATTCTGGTGTATATTATCTCTTTGAACCATACATACAATTGATGTTAATGAGACTTAAGCTGTTACATCACACCACAAAGCTACTACAGGCTATTAGTTTTGAGTCTATCAGTATGACTTCCACCTGAAAAGTAGTACACAGTATCTTTAGTCTAAGTAGGCTCTTTGTATAAGAACTTCTTAACTGATTTTCATGTATTTCACTGATTGCCAACCATTCTTGTTTTGTGTGTTTGATGAGGAAGTGCTTTTAAACTCCTGCAGGCTGGACACTAAATTATATGATGGAAATACTGAGAAAGGAAATTATCCCATTTAGATTAAATAACATCACTGCTTTGAAAAGTTATCCAAGTTTGACAGAATTAGAATAACAATTTCACTAAAGCTATAATACTTTAGAATATGAGAAACAGGAATTCTAAAGCTTACTGTATGTAATCAGGCTGACCTGATGCCTTTTAATTTATCAGTTTAGTGATATCAATATGGAAAAAAGTAATTGATTGATATGATGGGGACATGACCTTGAGCTGAATGGAATAAGTGAGTAGATTTCGACTGGGTTCTGAGCAGGGACTTTGCACTGAGATGGCGTTTTGAATCGGATACTTTAGGCTCTTTGTCCCTGACAACACTGGAAAAGGGCTTGCCATGTTCTTGTAAAAAGTCTGGGAGAAAAGTGGTCCAGAAACAGATATATTATCTTGTGAGGACCTTTTCTAAAGGAGTTGCCTAAAACTATTTTCCATCTGTATTATCGGTATTATTAGCTTCAGATGAAGGTGGGGACTTTATGTGTCTTCTTTGTCCTCTTTGTACTTAGGGAAAATTTGTATCCAACTGCAAGTCTACAGGGAAACTTTTGCAATTACATCTTCATTTTGAAGTGGCAGTGACTGAAGGAAAGACCAGAGAGTGAGATCAAGCTGTACAGAGGGGTTCCCAAGTTCAGGAACCCATCCCTTAGCCCCCAGGCCTCATCACAACTCTGCAGCTGTTGGGCAATGAACAGGAGGGGCATGGCATGGCAGTGAGGACACGGCAGAGCAGTGAGGGCATGGCAGGGCAGTGAGGGCATGGCAGAACAGTGAGGGCATGGCAGAACAGTGAGGGCATGGCAGGGGAGGGAGGGCATGGCGGGGGGGGGAGGGCGTAGC
>VZSE01015149.1:452795-507547 GCA_013398275.1 Promerops cafer
GGCAGTGAGGGCATGGCGGGGCAGTGAGGGCACAGCAGAGCAGTGACGGCCCAGCAGGGCAGTGAGGGCATGGCATGGCAGTGAGGGCATGGCGGGGCAGTGAGGGCACAGCAGAGCAGTGACGGCCCAGCAGGGCAGTGAGGGCATGGCATGGCAGTGAGGGCACGGCAGGGCAGTGAGGGCATGGCATGGCAGTGAAGGCACAGCATGGCAGTGAGGGCACGGCATGGCAGTGAAGGCACAGCATGGCAGTGAGGGCACGGCAGGGCAGTGAGGACATGGCATGGCAGTGAGGGCACAGCATGGCAGTGAGGACATGGCATGGCAGTGAGGGCATGGCAGGGCAGTGAGGGCATGCCAGGGTAGTGAGGGCATGGCAGAGCAGTGAGGGCATGGCAGGGCAGTCTGTAGGGAAGCTCTTGCAGGCAGGGCGGGCAGGAAGGGCACCCCTCTGACCATCTGAGAGTAGCCAGTTAAGTCAGGAAACAGACTCAGCAGCTGGAAAGGAAGGAAAAACAGGTCCTTTCAACCCCAGTCTTCTTAGCATACTAGATTAAGCTTCCTCAGATATGGTATTGACATGCCCTGAAGCTCAGTCCCATGTAGCTGTGAGGGTCCCTGAACCAGCCATGTCAGAGGCCTCCAGACAGACTGACCTGCTGATGGTGGATGCAGCTCTCCAGATCACTGGCTGCCAGGAGTGCCTGACGCCTCTTCATGAGGCTGGGGCAGAAAGTCTCCTGTGGTTGAGGAACCGTGCCATCAGGATAAGGAGCTACAAGAAGAAGTGAACAGACTGCATAGTATTCAAGTGAACCAGTTATTTTCAGAGAAGATATAGCCTTAAGACTATCAGGAGTCCTGAACCTCCATGTTAGTGGAGAAGCAGGTGGACTCAGAACCTTGCAGGGGAATTAGTCAAAGGACTGTTAGCAAAGGGTCTGTTAAATAGGAAAGCTGGAAGCAGGTCATGCCACATACCAGGAGGAAGGTTCCTCCTCCTTCCCAGGATTTGACAAAGAGGACTTGTACATTCCACAACATGTATGAGGTTATGGAACTAGAAGAGAGCTGATGAGGTGGGTGAAGGTCCATCTGGAATTCTGGAGCCTCCTAAAATAACCAACTGTACCCCACATCATGATCTTCTCTGTTAAGAGGAAAAGAAAGGTAGTTTTAATAAGAGACTCCTTCTAAGGGGAACAGAGAGCCCAACATGCAAACCTTCAACTCACAGGGAAGTCTGCTGTCTCCCAGGGGCTCAGATGAGGGACATTACTGGAGATGTCTCCAGTCTAATAAGGCCCTCTGATCACTATCTGATATTGATTGTTCAAACTGGAAGTGACAAAATTACAAAGAGAAGTCTGAGGGCAAAAAAAAACTTCAGGGCCCTGGGATGATCAGAGCACAAGGGGATCAGAGGGATCAGGAGCACAAGTAGTGATTTCCTCAATTTCTCCAGTAACAATGAATAATATTGCTAGAACTAGGCAGAAATGTGAAGTCTATGGATGGCTCCAAGGTAGGTGTCAGGGGAAAAAGTTTGTGTTTGTTCACCATGGGATGATCTATTCAACACCTAGTCCCAGATTGTACACACCTATCTCAGATGGAAAAAATAGTTGTAACACAGGCACTAGTGGGGCTTGTTGACAAACCTTTAAGCTAGGTTATAAGAGGGGAAGTGTCAAAGCCAGTGATGAACAATGGGATGGTGTGCCAAAACTTGAGGAAATGAGCACTAATGAGATACCTTAATATGCTTCACCAGGCATTGGCTACAAGGTACCACACTTGAAATGTTTCTAAACTAGTGCACAGAGAATCAGGAACAAACAAGAGGAGCTCAAAGCTCAAAGCTTTGGCCCGATCCCAGAGATTTGACATCATTGGCATAAATTAAATCTGCTGGGATGAATCATGTGACCAAAGTGCTCTGATGGATGGTTACAGTCTCTTCAGGAGGGGTAGGCAGGCAGGAGAGGTAGAGGGGCAAAGGGATGAGCACCATACATTCTAACCCTTCTAAAGTATGTAGAAGTGTTAGAATGTATGGAGCTCACAGTTGGCAATGGCATAGTTAAGAGCCTCTGGGTAAGAATCAAGAGGCAAACAAATAATGCAGATGTCATCATGGGAGTCTGCTATAGACCACCCAGCCAGCACGATGGTGCTGATGATTTATTCTTTGAGGAACTAAGGAATGCTTCCAAGTCAACTACACTTGTCCTTATGGGGGACTTCAACTCCTCAGAAATTTGCTGGGAGCATCACGCAGCTGGTACAACCTGCACTGGAAGGTTCCTAAAACACCTGGATCACAACTCTATGGAACAGGTCCTTAGAGAGCAGGCTCAGAAAGATGTCCTTCTTGATCTACTGCTTGCCAAGAGAAAGGGTCTTGTTAGAGAAGTGGAGATTGGTGGCTGTCTTTGCCACAGCGACCATAAAGGGATTGAGTTTAAAATCTCTGTTGACACAAGGAAAAGAGCCAGCAAAACCTCAGCTCTGGACATGAGGAGAGCAGACTTCAGGCTGCTCAGGGAACTAGTGAGGAAGGTACCCTGGGAAAATGCTTTCGCAGGTGCTGGGTCCCATCAGTGCTGGTCACTTTTTAAACATCAACTCCTACGGGCAAAGGAGCAGGCAATTCCTAAATGTTGGAAGTTAAGCAGGCAAGGCAGACCAGCTCGGCTGAAAAACTATCTTCTCTTGGAAATACAGCAAAAATGGAAGGTGTATGCCCAGTGGAAACAAGGTCAGGTGATGTGGGAGGAATACAAAAATGCTGCTCATCACTGTGGGGAGAAAATTTGTGCAGACAAAGCTCAAGTGGAGTTGAAGCTGGCCACAATTGAGGGGGACAGTAAAAAGAGTTTTAAAATATGTATTAATGGCAATAGGCAGTGTAAAAATAAAAGCTTATTACGGGATGAAGATAGTCACATCACAAACAGAGACAGGGACACAGCAGAGGTGTCTATGCATTTTTTGCCTCTTCAACACAGAGTAGGCATTGAGGGGTCTAAGTGCCCTGAGCTGGAGGACCATGACTGCAAGAATGATCAGTTCCTGTGCAGGATCTGCTGCTCCAGCTGGATCCCTATAAATGTATGGGGCATAATGGGATTCATCCAAGAATACCCAAAGAGCTGCTGATGTCATCATAAAACCTCTCTCAATGATCTTTAAGCAGTCTTCAGAACCCACAGAAGTTCCAGCTGACTGGAAGTTGGTGAGCGTTGTCCCAGTTTTCAAGAAGGGACAAAAGGAGGACCCTGGAAACCACAGGCCTGTTACAGTCTCACTTCAGTTCCTGGTAAAGTTATGGACAAGATTATTCTGGGAGGTATTGAAAAACACCTAAAGGATAATCCAGTCATTGGTCACTGCCAAAACAGGTTCATGAGACAAAAGTTCTGCTTAGCAAACCTGATTTCCTTTTAGAACAAAGTAACACACCTAGTTGATTAAGGGAAGCCAGGTGATGTATTCTTCTTGGATTTCAAATACTGTCTGTCACAGAATCCTTCTGGACAAAATGTCCAGCACACAGCTAAACAAACACATCGAGCATTGGGTGAGCAACTGGCTCATGGGTCAGCACCAGGGATTACAGTGAATGGGGTGACACCAGACTGGGGACCTGTCACTAGTGGGGTTCCACAGGGCTCCTCCTTAGGCTCTGTGTCCTTCAACATCTTCATAAATTATTTAGATGCAGGACTGGAAGGGATACTAGGCAAGTTTGCAGACAATGCAAAACTAGGAGAACTGTTGATGGTCAATGGCAAATTGAACATGAGTTAGCAGTGCCCTGGCAGCCAGGAGGGCCAACACTGTCCTGGGGGGCATCAGGCACAGCATCAGCCAGGCAAGGGAGGGGCTTGTCCCACTCTGCTCTGCACTGGGGCAGCCTCACCTCAAGTGCTGGGGGCAGTTCTGGGTGCCACAATAAAAGAGAGATATAAAACTATTGGGGAGTGTCCAAAGGAGAGCCATGAGGGGAACCCTTACGAGGAGCAGCTGAGGTCACTTGTTCTGTTCATCCTGGAGGAGACTGAGGGGACACCTCATTGCAATCTACATCTTCATCATGAGGGAAAGAGGAGGGGTAGGCACTGATCTGTTCTCTGTAACAGGACACGAGGGAGTGGCCTGAAGTTGTGTCAGGGAAGGTTTAGGTTAGGTGTTAGAAAAATGTTCTTCACCCAGAGGGTGTTTGGTCACTGGAAAAGACTTCCCATGGAAGTGGTCACAGCACCAGGCTGACAGAGTTCAAGAAGCATCTGGACAACATTCTCAGGCATGTTATGTGACTACTGGGGATGTTGCTATTCAGGACCAGGAGTTGGACTCGATGATCCCTCTTGGTCCCTTCCAACTCAGGCTATTCTGTGATTTTGTGGTTCTGTGATTCTGAGTTGTACAAGACTCAGTGCTAACTTTAGCCATCGCTTTTGAAATAGTGTTGAGATGTGAATCCGGGTGTTCTTTTCTTTATTTTCTTTTCTTTTTTTAAAGTTTCTTAAACTATCAGAAGAAGAAGAAAAAAGCTTGAAATGGGTTACCCACCTAGCTAAATCTTTTCAGCCATGTCACTCTGCTGGCNCATCAGTGCTGGTCACTTTTTAAACATCAACTCCTACGGGCAAAGGAGCAGGCAATTCCTAAATGTTGGAAGTTAAGCAGGCAAGGCAGACCAGCTCGGCTGAAAAACTATCTTCTCTTGGAAATACAGCAAAAATGGAAGGTGTATGCCCAGTGGAAACAAGGTCAGGTGATGTGGGAGGAATACAAAAATGCTGCTCATCACTGTGGGGAGAAAATTTGTGCAGACAAAGCTCAAGTGGAGTTGAAGCTGGCCACAATTGAGGGGGACAGTAAAAAGAGTTTTAAAATATGTATTAATGGCAATAGGCAGTGTAAAAATAAAAGCTTATTACGGGATGAAGATAGTCACATCACAAACAGAGACAGGGACACAGCAGAGGTGTCTATGCATTTTTTGCCTCTTCAACACAGAGTAGGCATTGAGGGGTCTAAGTGCCCTGAGCTGGAGGACCATGACTGCAAGAATGATCAGTTCCTGTGCAGGATCTGCTGCTCCAGCTGGATCCCTATAAATGTATGGGGCATAATGGGATTCATCCAAGAATACCCAAAGAGCTGCTGATGTCATCATAAAACCTCTCTCAATGATCTTTAAGCAGTCTTCAGAACCCACAGAAGTTCCAGCTGACTGGAAGTTGGTGAGCGTTGTCCCAGTTTTCAAGAAGGGACAAAAGGAGGACCCTGGAAACCACAGGCCTGTTACAGTCTCACTTCAGTTCCTGGTAAAGTTATGGACAAGATTATTCTGGGAGGTATTGAAAAACACCTAAAGGATAATCCAGTCATTGGTCACTGCCAAAACAGGTTCATGAGACAAAAGTTCTGCTTAGCAAACCTGATTTCCTTTTAGAACAAAGTAACACACCTAGTTGATTAAGGGAAGCCAGGTGATGTATTCTTCTTGGATTTCAAATACTGTCTGTCACAGAATCCTTCTGGACAAAATGTCCAGCACACAGCTAAACAAACACATCGAGCATTGGGTGAGCAACTGGCTCATGGGTCAGCACCAGGGATTACAGTGAATGGGGTGACACCAGACTGGGGACCTGTCACTAGTGGGGTTCCACAGGGCTCCTCCTTAGGCTCTGTGTCCTTCAACATCTTCATAAATTATTTAGATGCAGGACTGGAAGGGATACTAGGCAAGTTTGCAGACAATGCAAAACTAGGAGAACTGTTGATGGTCAATGGCAAATTGAACATGAGTTAGCAGTGCCCTGGCAGCCAGGAGGGCCAACACTGTCCTGGGGGGCATCAGGCACAGCATCAGCCAGGCAAGGGAGGGGCTTGTCCCACTCTGCTCTGCACTGGGGCAGCCTCACCTCAAGTGCTGGGGGCAGTTCTGGGTGCCACAATAAAAGAGAGATATAAAACTATTGGGGAGTGTCCAAAGGAGAGCCATGAGGGGAACCCTTACGAGGAGCAGCTGAGGTCACTTGTTCTGTTCATCCTGGAGGAGACTGAGGGGACACCTCATTGCAATCTACATCTTCATCATGAGGGAAAGAGGAGGGGTAGGCACTGATCTGTTCTCTGTAACAGGACACGAGGGAGTGGCCTGAAGTTGTGTCAGGGAAGGTTTAGGTTAGGTGTTAGAAAAATGTTCTTCACCCAGAGGGTGTTTGGTCACTGGAAAAGACTTCCCATGGAAGTGGTCACAGCACCAGGCTGACAGAGTTCAAGAAGCATCTGGACAACATTCTCAGGCATGTTATGTGACTACTGGGGATGTTGCTATTCAGGACCAGGAGTTGGACTCGATGATCCCTCTTGGTCCCTTCCAACTCAGGCTATTCTGTGATTTTGTGGTTCTGTGATTCTGAGTTGTACAAGACTCAGTGCTAACTTTAGCCATCGCTTTTGAAATAGTGTTGAGATGTGAATCCGGGTGTTCTTTTCTTTATTTTCTTTTCTTTTTTTAAAGTTTCTTAAACTATCAGAAGAAGAAGAAAAAAGCTTGAAATGGGTTACCCACCTAGCTAAATCTTTTCAGCCATGTCACTCTGCTGGCTCCTCCCTCTCTAACCCATAGCAGAGAAGTTACCTATCTTTCTTTTAACAGGCTTTCTATAGGCCTCTCTGTCTCCCGTTCAGTATGACAAGACCAACTCCTAGATCTGATCACTCACAATGATCCTACAGAGCTCCATGATGGATCTTCAACACAAGCCCTTTTCTGCTTGTTCTGGTTAGTATTTAAACCCAGCTGGCAATTACGACCAACTCATCTGCCCACTCACTCCCTCACTAGCAGGACAAGGAAGAGAATCAGAAGAATAAAACTGAGAAAACTCATGGGTAGAAGCAAAGTCACTTTAATGGGTAACCGAAAGCCACACACACACGCAAAACAAAACAAGGAATTCAGTCACCACTTTCAATGGGCAGGCAGTTGTTCACCCATTCCCAGGAAAGGAGAGCTCAAGCACACACAGTGGTGATTTGGGAAATGGCATCACTCCAGTTGTGCCATCATTCCTCCCTCTTCCCCTAGCTTTATTTGCTTTATGTGATGTCATATAACATAGGAAATCCCTGTTGTGAGTTGGACTCAGCTGTCCTGGCTGTGTTCCGTCCCAGCTCTTTGTGCACCCCCAGCCTTCTTGCTGCCAGGGTGGTGTGCGGAGCAGAAAAAGCCTTGATGATGTGCAATGGCCACTCAGCAGTAACCAAAATATCCCTGTGTTATCAACACTGTTTCAGCACAAGCCCAAAACAAAGCCCCATACTAGCCACTATGATGAAAATTAGCTCTATGCCCAGAACTTGGACACTGCTTTATGTTTTGTTGCTCTTTACATCTCCTAGGGGTTCTCCTGCTCTGCCTCAGATCAGTCTCATCACCTGTCCTCTTGACACCTACAAAAGACTTTATCTTTCTTAGAGCTAAGTTAGTAAGTCTTTGGCTCATCAGGCAGGATCTTCTGCCTTGTAATTCACTGTCTGACAATATTAATTTGTTTATTTTGTCTTACATTTATTGTCAATTTTTTATTAATGAAGTCTGTTTGTATGCAGCTGCAAGTTTTGGGACATCAGTTTGGTTTCGGTTGTCTAAACAGGAACATCATGTGTAGGCAAGAGAACTGGAGAAGAGCACCACAGCTGTGCAGATATCACTGTTATTATTTACTGAAGAAACAACACACAGCAAGGCTTTGGGAAAATCAGTACATAGCTACACTGTGGAATGCAAAGAAGAAACAAACAAGTCAATGGATAAAAGAGAGAAATAGGAATAGGACAGAAGAAGACTAAGACAGTACAGGAAAAATGAAGAAATATGAGACTAAGGTCAGAGTGAAGCTGAAATTGAAGTAACAACAGAAAACCTGGGGAAAAGCCAGTATCAAAAAATCAAGTCTCTACAGTCTCTGGAAACTCATTTCACTGATGCACCACTATATTATCAAGGGGAGCTGATGGATGTTAGACATTTTGCCACATTTTTTCACTTCCCTGCAGAGCTCAAAAAGCTATTTCCATCTGCCCATGAGCACAGCAGCCCAGCCTGGATCCTCTCTCACAGTAGCCCTGTCCTAGGAGACTGGTGGAGCTCAACGCCAGATCCTTCCATGTACCTCTGTGCTTCCATCCACACACCCATCTACTTCCTGGCACAGCACAGCTAATTTTTATGACACTCTTTAGTTTGGATGTTCCCAGTCTTTCTTCCCCCAATTTTTCCTGTACAAACAACAGATTGCATTGCATCTGACATGTTGGTTTGATCTACAAAGGGAAAAACAAACCAATAATCCTACTTTTCTGTTCCTTCTGTCAGGCCTCCCATGCCTCCTTTGCCAGATGTTTTTTCTTGGACTTCTTCCTAAAGATTTCTATTTCATTTTACATCTCTTTAACTTGGCTTTCTATTGGCTGTCTGTGTTTCTTCTACACTGCTTTACAAACACCTTGCTAGCTCTTCCATTCTGCTTAAAGCAGTGAGACATTGCTACCATTTCAAATACAGGGAGAATGAAGGGGAGAAGTTGTGACGTTCATAGAAAACATTCTGCCTGCACCAGACCACAAAACCACAGTATGATCTCTTATTATTACTGTAACAAATGTTCTGTGTCATCTTCTCATTCCCAGATTTCTCCTTCTGAGCATCATGCACACAAAGTCTTCTGTGCCTATATATTTTGTTCATAAAAAACTTTCTTTGAGTCTGGAGTGCAGTGACATTCATAAGTTAGGAGACACTCAGTGAACTCCATATTGCCTGGCAGTACGAGTATAAAATCAACTACAAGTACTGCATGCTGGGGAATTGAATAAACTGTGTGTTGCAGGAACAATGCGGTCTTGGAGATGTGAAAGGCTCAGGTGGGCAGCTTGGGTTTTAGGATTTTTTTATTCTTTTTGTATTCTTTGACCAAATGGAAATGGAGAGAATTTTCAACAAATAGCATGGGAGAGTAAAAGCTACTAATTCAGCTTAAAATACTCAAATATAGAGCTAATTTCTATAGGTGATTACTTGAAATACGAATACCTGTGGAGGTACACATTTGTCAATCAAATAACATAAGTTCTTTTTTTGGCCAAGTTGTATTCCAAAATGCTGTTGTGACTACTACAGAATTAATTTGCTTCCACCCCTCTAAACAAAAAAACAGACAATTCACACCCATGCTCCCTTCTATCTAAAATAAAAAATTCTGTTATATGTTGACTTCAACTCAAAGATAAAGCCTACAAGTTTTTACACAGAATTCTCTTTATATGAGCTATTCCCATTTTAGTTCATAAGTAAGATTGCCTTTTTGCATGCTGTCCTGGTTTAGGGCCAGTTTGGGACGAAACTTCCAAACCAGCCCCTCTAGAAGCAGATTCAATCAGCCCCTTCACCTACTGGTTTGGGAAAATATTTCCTTGGAGAAAAGTGGAAAAAACTGTTTCTTTAACAAGCAAAGTATTCACAAGCATAAAAAATGAATAACATGAAACAATAACGCCTCTAGCTGTTCTGAAGAGATGGCAAATTCAGAAAGTTCTTTTCGTGGGCTGTAGCTCAGCTCACTCAATCTCTTATCAATCCCTCCTGCACTGGAAAATGCCATGTCCCAGGCCCCAGTGGGCCACAGGTGTGAGCTCACAGTGGTTTTTTGGGGTTTCAGTCCAGAGCAGGGCCAGTCAGTTCCAAGAAAAAGAAAAGCCACAGTCCAGGGAACTTCTCTGCCTCAGCTAGCTAAAGAATTAACTAAAAGCAAAGGAGCGCTCTCTCCCACTGTCCATGCTGCAGACAGCACGCTCCATGAGAAGGAAGGCTGAAGCTCTTATCTCTGTGTTTTTGAACACAGTTGCCTCAGACATTCCATCACTTCTTCTCCCCTTCTTCACTCTCAGATGTAGTTTTAAAGGTACAAAACTTGTTTCTGGGCTAGACAGATAAATGGGGATACAATTCAGCATCATAAAGTCACCCCAGGACACGTGCTTAACCAAAAATTGAATTTTATAATTGCTATCAGAAATGCTGTCACATCTGGGAACAGAAACAATGTTACTGCTATAATTTCACTGTTTCATAACAACTGAGTAAAATGGATAAGATTTGACTTAATTATGTGTAATCCTTATAGTAAACAGCACAAACAGAAATTGGCTAAATAAGTTTGAAAAATCCATTCTTGGACATTTCAACAAATGGAACTAAATTCTCTGATTAAATTGTTTGGTCTTGTTGATTTTTACTAATAATGTATTCTGGATGGTCCTTAATTTCTTGGGAAGTACACAATCCTTATTCCACTTACAGTAATGTACATTCCATTCTTCCCTGAAAGGGTCTGTAAAAAAAAAAATGTTTGCTCTATTGAAGCATCTTTTTTAACAGAAGGATTTTTTTTAAACCTTGTCTGTTCTGCAGGGTGCTAGAAAAGGCTACTTTTTCTCAACAAGTATTACAAGCACTTGGAAGGCAGATGATTTGATCAGATGATGAGTAATGAACTACATGTTAAGAGCAAGTTGGAGGATATTTGTCAGCAGTTGTTTTTTCACTTGGACCTACAGTAACTATTTTTGCGTTATTAGAAAAGAAGCAGTTAAAGTTATCAGCTGCCTGACAATATACATTTGAGTCAGTTCTGTAGTAAAATCACCATCACCATCACCATCATTACTGGTGATTCACTGACAATTTCATTCCAATAGTAATGAAGAATATATTTCATTCATCATAGTGCATCTAATTTTACACTTATTTTTCTGATTCATCCAGTCTTTCATGACATTCATATCCCTAAAACACAGAAGTCTTTTTTCCCCAGGCCTTTGAAGGTGAATCGATATAACAGTCATGCAGAAAAGCCATATCAGATTAGATAACCTGAAAGAAGGTCCTGTGTCTCTCTTAACACAGCTCTACAATACATAACTGTACAGAGACCCCAAAGTAACACTTCTGGCAGTAGAAGCATATTGACACAAAATCTTGGTGGCTTTCGGAGCTTTCCTGAGATTAGATAAATTGAAATAAGATAATTAACATATTTTCTAAATTAACATGTAATTTCAAAGATTTAAAAAACTCATGGAAGGACCTGAAATCCCCTAGTAGTCCTTGTCTTAGTTGCAAATGCATCTACTTTTCTTTCTGTCTTAAAGCAACTAACTCTATACATAACTCCAGTGGTCCTTATAGGAAACACATTTCTTCTTAACATTTTATGTGGGAATAAATTACAATTACATCTGGCCCTGAGGGATTTCCCCTGTATATAATTCCTACCATTGTGTTGGTCTGTGCTGAAAAAGAGATACTGTGATTATCATCATCTGATAATTTCTGCAGCAGGAGGACTCTTGCAAATTCCCACCAATAATTTGACTGTATAACGACATTAATACATTTATTTAATGAGTATTCAGACTAGTTCAGTCCTGTTAAGTCATTGCTTTGTGATCTGCTTGTATTCACTCTACTGGAGCTCATGTTTAGCCATATTCTCAGGTTGCTTCAAGAGAGACTGATGCTTGCCTAGACTGCTAATGTCTTGAAATTGGCACTACAAATGGCACAGACAAAGACTTTTTGGCTAGGTTATTCACCAAATGCCTGTGCTCTGGTTCAAAAAATCTAAACCTTCATTTCCTGATAAACACTATTGTTTTTCTCATTCTGTTTTACTTACGTTTAGAGTAAAAATCCCACCAATTACTCGCAAATATGACCAATGGTACTTAATTCTTCAGAGCTGCACTGCTTAGTGGTTTGGTATTGATGAGCCAAAGCAAATTTTTGGCTGTTGGATTTGTCTTTGTAAGGTGGGCTTGCATGTGGATCAGCTGTCAGGTGGGAAGGTACCAGGACGGTCAACGTACTCCAAGAGGTGATGGTTTTATTGGCATCACATCATGGTGAGACACATTGCCAGAAGGTAGCAGTGAGACTCCTGTCTTCCCAGACCCTTCACAGTAAGTCCTCTCCCAAGAGCATCTGAAAAAGGGACCATAAAGCTTCTTCCCCTACTTTATTTCCTTTGTCGTATTTGCCCAAAACACGATAAATGCATTCGGTATTTACATTCATCCATCAGTGAGTTGTATGGGGCACCCATGCTGAAGTACCTCCAGAGATCTAAATATACGTTTTTCAAAGCTTTGTTTCAAGACCAATATACATTATAAATAGTTTAAACTATAAATTAGTTTAAATTACTATTATAAATAGTATAAACTATTTTTTAATTTCTAAGTCCCTGTAAGGCAGCTGAAGTGAGGGTTTTGTAAAAAGCCCTTCTCTCTCACAGTCAGTATTCCTCTTCCCTGAGGCTTCGAGTTGTGATTTTATTATTTATTAAGAAGCTCAAGGCTCTCTCAAACAAACAGAAAGATAGTTCCTCACATCAGGAGTTCACAATCTAAATAATGAAGCCTTAGGGGTCAAACCAACTGCTGACACAGACTGCACAGCTCCACTTCATTTAGCTGAATTGCACTTGCACATTCTAGCAGCAAAAGCTTAATCTTGTGTTCTTAAAATCAGGTGTTGCTACTGAAATACTTTTGATGTAGTGAATTTGATTAAATGATTTTACAGTAAGGGGGACAGACTGCTTATCTATTGAAGTGTCCTTGTTTATTTCAATGAAGTTCCATAACTAAGATCTGAAATAATAATTTTAATAGCTAGGTGATTATATATTTGCTTCATCGGGGTATATAAGTTAAAAAGCAAAGTGTTTACATTGTTCTTCTTTAAGAGGAAAAGCAAGGGCTACAGATTTAAAAGATTCAAGAAAATTAAGCTAAAGCAGCACTTGGTTCCAAGTGCATGTGTGAGCTAGATCATTCTTTGTGATGAGCTGAAACTTCCATTTCTCTAGAACGACTTCAACCATCTTGATCTGTCTTTCAGCCTATCCTTCTGCCATTAACCTCAAAGAAGCAAAAAGGCTTTACATTCCTCATATTCCATCAATTATCATTACATCCTTAGTACTGCAAGTATAAGCACTGAACTTTGAAATGTGTTGACAGTTGTAGGAATTTATGTCTTCTCAGTATGTATACCACAGACAAATAACAGATTTTAGCTATTTCATACTTGCAGTGAAGATACAAAACCATAGCTCTCAGGACTGCTGTCTCCATAAGGGAAATAATGGAATGTACACTATATATTATCCAGATCAAATTTTCACTGTTTGACAGTTTTGGACAGTCCTTGGTTTGCTCAGTGATTACTGTTTTTTTTCTGCAGTAAAAATTTTTTTGTTGTTTCTCTTTACCAGATCTTGATGGGACATCACTGCTCAAAAGGACACCTAAGCCAGACTCTGAGACTATGAAGTGTTAAAGGAGAATGGTCAATGTCTGCCTCATTTTGGTGGAGTGGCTTTTGGCCCCTGCTGGGGGGACAGAGTCAGGGCCCAGACAGACAGAACAGTGCTTATCTCTGTTCAGCCCTACCTCAACATGATGCAGACAAGGAGTTCCTGGAAGTCACTACAGATGATATTTTGCAGAACAATTTCCCCACGTTTTGCATTTTTATTTCTTTGCAGAGAGTAGGGAAGGTTCCAACACACAGCCCACCCTGCAGGAGACCCCACTGAGGATATGGCAGGATACAGCGTCAGAGTGAGTCACTTCCATGGGGAGCTGCTAGCTCTTTCTCTGAACAAAGAAAACAAGAATTATATAAATCTCCCTTTTTCATTCTTAGTGCGCTTAGAACAACTCTCATAGAATAAAGGTAGAATCAAAGTCACATAGCTCCTGCCTGGTAATCTGCATCCAGGTGATGGAGGGATTATCTCAGAGGTGATTACCTCTGAGGTCTGAACTAGAATGACAAATGTAATGCTTGCATATACTGTGCATATTCTCAGCCATTTCTCAGACTTTCAGTAATCTCAGAATATGGACATCATGTCTTTTCCTCAACATACATACTAAGTCAAGAATGACAAGCACAATCACCAAACTATTTCAGATTCTTCTATCATTTTCACATCCAATATTCTTAATAATTTCCTTATTGAGCACTGAAGTAGGATGTTTATTACTTAACATTGCAAAATACACTAAATAAAATTAAAACCACCATTAACAAGGCTTTTGTGAATTTATTTCAATTACAAAGAATGTAAGTTTATTGCCCTGAGATGTACCTGCATATTTATATTCTGTCAGATGTTTTTATCAGAGGCTGAAATAGACTGCATAATTGCTGTGCCTCTCTCCCAGGCTGTGCTCTGGGGTGTGCCTTTTCCCAGACCCAACCACTGGAAAACTACTCCGTTCATAGGACTTATCTCAGTGTGACAATTCTACTTTATCCATCAAATCTAGTGAGATGCCAGGGTCCTAAAGAGCAAGAGTGAGATTAGCAAAACTTGTCTCCGAGTGAACACAGCTTTGCTCGGTGGTGTATACTCATCAAGGACCTTTCTGCATCCTTGGTGCACCTCCATTTGGTTAAATTAATTCTGCACTCCCTCGTGCCAAGTCTGAACTTGTCTGTAGTCAGATGAGTGCCTTGTCATATAGCTATGAAGAGATTTCTACATCTGTAGCTGTTTGCAGGCTCTGACCCAGGGCTTGGTAGAATCACCACATTCCAGATGAGTTTTTAAATTGTTTCTTTCCAAGGGCTTAACATACTTTGTTGCGGTGCACCTGCTCCTTCTCACCCTGCCTGCGGCAGGTGCGGGGGCAGCACTGCCCTGGGTCCCACAGGGGCTCTCAGGGGAAGCCTCTGGTCCCGGGAGCACGGCAGCGTTCCGGTGAGTTTGGCGTAAATAATAAAAGGAGAGACGGGTGCACTTGGAGGGGAAGAACTTAAGATTTAATGAGGAAATAAATAAAAGGCACACGAGGGTGCAACAGAAAACACTCAACTAAAGAGCTGCTCCAAAAGACCCTGCACTATGGCAGGGCACACACTTATATAGGCTTGGTTGGAATGTTCCAGAAGGGTTCCAGCCAATCACAGGATGCTACTCAGTCCTTATCTACATAGCCACTCCCAGCCAGTCCCATAGTCCTTTGCAGGTCCTTAATGTCCTCACTGTAACATAAAAGATGCTGTTCACTGTGGCTCCTTGCTTTCTGTGGCTTAGCATTGATGATAGTTGTGGCTACTCTGCAGTCCGATGACTGTGGACAATTCACAGCCTGTTCCCACTGGGACAGTCTCACCACATCTCCCCCTTTTTGTTTTAATACAAAGCAAAAGATAATAACTACTAAAATTGGTTAAAAAACAACCTCTACTTAACAGACTTGATAATAGATAAACTTATGAATAGTTAATGTAAGTAGTATAAAACTAAACATATAAGCAACATATACTTAATTGATAAACATATTTAAATTTAAACTTAATAGGTTAACAGAAAATGTAAAATCATAATTGCATTTTAATCAAATAATCTTAACACTAAATTACAATAGAACTCTACAATGAATTTAACATCAATTGCCACCCAGATGACAACTCTGTTTTCCCCCACAAGAGAACCAGTACAACTAAAATAAGCCGATTATATTCGTCCTCATACCATGCTCCATACCATGCCTCATAAAGAAACAAAGGGGTTAGTGGGGACCCATAAGAACTTGATAGATGCAGGTGGCAATGGGTAATCTAATTAACTGGGCAGGTGGGTCCATACTGCAGATCTCAATAACTTAACAAAAATGTGGGTCAGTACCTGAGGGGCAACCCAGGGTGCTCTTCTGCAGCCATCCTAATGGCCTTTAGGATCCCGGCCCTCAACACCTGAGGGGCAACCCCGGGTGCCTTTCCGCAGCCAACTTGTGGCCTGTAGGATTCCTGCCCTCAGTACTTACCCAAATAAAGAGTCTTGGGGTGGTCTGTTGGCACGACCGGTCCTCGGCATCACTCAAAGGGATAGGGTGCTCCCCACCCCCCGGGGGCACCCTTCCCCACCTTCTGCTCCCCACTTGAGCTTCCTCGGCTCCCTGACACTATCCTATGAGGGTTGTTGGTCACCCTTAGTAAGCCTACCTAAGGACAGTGGCTACCCAACCGCGACAACGTTCAGTGACCTAAGGGTCGCTGGCGACGCACTCAAGAGGCAGTCTGAAACTGCCTCCTGTTGGGGCCACTTGTGACCCAACTGATCCGATCTCCAAGACTGAAAACAAGAGAGTCTGCAATATGGATGACCACAAAATTAGGGAGTACTGTTTGAGGGAATGGGGGTGATGGGGGAAGGGAAGGTTTGGGATTGGAAAAGAAGGAGTAGGGTAGGAAAGAGGGATCCCAAATGGGGTGGCTAGTCCCATTCAGGAAGGGAAGTCTGGGATGGTGTGGCCATCAACACCCCGGACAAGGAACGGGGAATGTGGGAAGACAGGGAGAGGAGTAGGACGTGGGACAGTGGGAGGACAGTAGCCCATCCGCCTCGCCTCTGCCCTTTGTCCTCCTCCTCTAGGAACGGGGCATAGGATGACGGAGAGGGACATGAGGTGACGGAGAGATGGCAGCAACTCCGTGCCAATTTGGCAGGTTTCACCCCTTGTCCGCTCCCCGGAGCAAAGGGTGAGGGAAGGTATGGGGCAGGATTACTGACTTCTTGATGTAACAACAGCAATTAAGATAATATTAAATATATAAAGCAATAATAACTTCAACAATAAAACAACACAATATTTTTATTTTAAAAGAAATTAGTATAAAAGGGAGCAGGGGGAGTTGTGGTTGATTATATAGTGCACTAAAAATGTTGCTTGGGTCATTCTTTGCAGCTTATAGCAAATGATATGGATACTACAAACATCTAGAACTTAATACTAAAGGTAGAAAGTATAAAAATAATAAGAATTAATAATCAAATAATCATTTATAAATTTGTAAAGGGAAATAGATAAAATAACAATTTAGAAATACAATATATACATATATACATATATATACAATATATACATAATAATAGTAACTAAAAAACTTGAAATAAAGCTCATTTTAAATAAACATGGTAATTAGCTTGATAAGAAATACAATACTTGGCATCTCAGTTACAATTTTTGTCTGCATTAATTTAGATATTGGTCACTGCCACCACTTAGTCACCATAATGTGATTTAACTAGAATCTGATGTACTGCACCACAAAGTCTCCAGAGTAATTCTAAATTAGCTCAAAGTGGCTTGGAATTGAGCAAAAACATGTTTATGTAAGCATATTTTTACATATTCTTGTCAACAGGTTTTAAAATCATATTCAAATTCAATCCTCTTGCTCATATGCCTAATGTGACCTGTAGACACATTATGTTATTAGAATGTCATTGCAGATTTTGCTTTGATCTATACATTCCTTTTCCTGGAAGTCAGATCAAAGCCTACAGGATCAGAAACAAATCTGAAGGGGAAAAAAAGTAAAAAGTGGACCATTTTTGTTAAGATATTTTTCATTATTGTTTCTACATTTAGTTTATTTGAAGAGGGAGAGAGAGGTGGTACTCATGTGCAAACAGTGTATAGATCCAATCCACTCACAGCTAATTGTGATTTTCTTGAAGCTCAAGAAAACAGCAACACATAAGGCCTCCCCACATTTTATGAGTAACATGTTGTACTTTCTGTCAACTTCCAAAAGAAAACAAATACTGTTTTCCTCTAGAAATCTAGATGGACTGGAAAAGCGATGGAGGGATGAACAGAAAAGCAAACAAATTCTACCAAGTGGATGTTGATTTTACCTCTCTCTGAACAGTGTCCAGGAATTGAATAACTGAAGCATGAGGTTATAGCAAGTAGCTGAGACTTCTTAGATCTATGTATAATCAAGTTTGTTTTCATGCTTTTTCTAACATATAGATACAAATTAAAATTAATGAGAAGATGTAATAATTTGCAGAAATATATTTGCTATTGTGTTCTAGCAACACTTACAATCCATGCTTCTGGACCCTAGAGACCTATGGATTATTTCTACAGTTCCCAAAAAAAGGAGTTAAGGATGTCATCTCTGCAGCAAATAGGTTTATCTAGTCCCAACATTCTCTGAAAAATTTTGAGGGATCCTGAAACTGTGCCCAGTTAAACCATAAGTCTCCATTTTATGCTACTTCAAAATTAGAGCATCTTAGTGAGGCATCAGAAATAAATAGAGAAATCATTCGAAATTTGATTTGCTAGAGGCCCCTTTCCTTAAGGGGCAACACTGACCAGGTTTATAGAGGTAAAACACACCCAGGGACTCTGTGTGAGCAGCATCCCTGCTCGCAGGCAGTGAGATAAGTTCTTCCCCTGCGGATCCTGCCGGGACTCCTGCCAGCCCCCAGGATGCAGCTGAGGGCGTCTCCTGGGTCCCCGGCTCCTTTCTCAGGGCGCCAAGCCCCTTCTGCAGGCAGCTCTGCTGCGGCTTCTTCCGACTTCCCAAGTCAGCAGCACCCTGGCGGGCAGAAGGCTCGGGCTGCTGGACGCCGACCTGGGAGCTGCCGCGCTGGGACGGCCCTGGGCTAACGGGGTCTCTGGTCACACGTGGGGCACAGGGACGCCAGCTCCGGGCGTCTCAGTCTCTCGTGCTGAGCCTGCCGGCAGCATATGGTTTTTGTATTTCACTTCAGCTGGGAGTTGCGTGGCCTGGCCAAATGTCAGAAACTGTGTAAACAAATGTACAGGTTATTTTTTTTTCTCTTACACAGCAGAGCTGTAACAGCTGTGTTCGTGTTTACTCAGCAGGAGCATGACTTGTGTTGCAGTGACTAGAAAATATGGGGGGTTGGTTCAATATTTGGTTTACTGTCCACTTTTTTTCTTTTTTTTTTTTTTTTTTTTTTTTTTTTGTGGGAGAAACATAATCACATAACTATCACATACACAATAACATATCACAAACAGTANTTTAGATTGGAAGGAAAGAATGGCTTCAACTTCTCTAGGAACACAAAAACCCTTCTACATTCCTGTTGACAATGCATCACAGCTAGATTTTTTTTGAGCTTCTTGAAGCACATAATCAGATTTCTAATAATAGCGGATTATTACATCTTATGCACTTATCCAAAACACGGGGTTTTCCCAGTGTCAAGGGATGGGATCAGTTGCTAGAAAATGTGATGCTCTTAGAGTCATAGTTTTTTATATGGAAAAAGATCATTCTGTCATGCACAGAAGGATCTATGTAAAGCTTATGCACTGGTGCTACAACTTCATTGATATTATTTTTCAAAGGTTTTCTTGCTATACTCTCTTTTTTTTTATTATTTTGAAAGAGAAACAGAGATCCACACCACTCATATTTTGACACAGAGAAATATAAAGTTATATGCCCATTCCCAAAAGCCTCATTTTTATGAGCCTATAATAATTAGCATCTATCTTATAATATGTAATTGTATATATAAATGATACTATAATATATAATAACGATGTGTTCTTCGAGTATTTCTTTGAAATAGAATTTGTTATTCTGATAATTCTAGCATACTTTTTATTACAGTCACTGTGAATCTCTAATTGTGTTTGTAGAATTTGCCCAAGCTGGTTTTACTCAATTTTTTTTTAAAGTAATTATTAATTATCATATGAAAGAAAATTTTGTCAGCATTTAAAGTAAAATGACATTATGCCTATTACTGGCTACATGATATGTGAATGACATAGGAACAGTAGCATCAGCTTCTCTATTCATTCCTGTGCCTGGAGACACTGATTGGTTTTGTCCTCTGCATTTTACATAACATGAGTCCCTCCGAGGAATGAATCCTCGTAATCTAATCTGATCAAATGGAAGGGTGTTCAATCACATAGATCTTTTAAGAAATACTGAATTCATACAAATATGTGTCAGATCAACAAGTATTTATCTGAATATCACACACAGAGGAATATCTCTGATATTACATGAAATCCACTAGATCCCATTAGAGAGGCACTTTACTAAAACCAAGTATTTAAAAAGTGATAAAATTATTATTCTGTTGGGAAAAAAAAGATGGAAAACCAAGAAGTGTTTCATCTACAGGAGGGAAAGTTCATTTTTCTCTTTATATGTGCAGTGAAAAACTGCAATATTTTGAAGTAATCTGATCATTTAACAAAAAGTAATGGGTGCAATAATAATAAAACAATTTCCTAGAAAGTAGCAATTAATTTCTTTAAAAGATATTTTCACTATTTGAGTTCAGAATAGGTTTACAAGAGTAAAGCCGTTGTCAGTAAGTTGTGATATTCCAGAAAAACTGGCTAAGAGAATGACCCTCAATAGTCTATTACACAGCAAAATCTAGGACAGCTTTGAGTCCTAGAAAGTATTTTTTAAATTTTTTTTCAGAGTTTCTAGCTGTGATGCATTGTCAACAACTGATCTGTGTTGCCATAAGAATGCTATAAAGTACCTCCAACCCTAAATTTCCAAGAAATCATTTCATTTGTGAATTTTGTTTTGGACTATGAACTACCTTAGCAAGATGTACCAAGTCTGGCGGATCCACAAAATACTAATCTGCAGAGAAAATACTTCCTCTTGTTACTCATGTTTGTATCCGGTGAGGTTAGTTAGACCTGCACACCCTCCACCTTGTGTGCCTCATACAGAGGGCTGGTCCAGATAACTTGCTAGTCTCGAGAAGACACCGTGATTTCCGTCCCCTTTGGCAGAACGAGTTAACCCACGTAAAGGTGAAGCTTCTTGGTGAAGTACAAATGTGGCCACAAGGGTAGCCGGAGCATGGAAGCTGCTCAGCTACACTCATGCTGGACTGTTTCCTCAGCAGGGCAGCAGACTGACCCATATAGCTGTGCAAGCCAACACAGAAGGTGTGCTGCACCTTTCCATGGAGAGGATGACCAAGAGGAGATGAGCAGGGTTCTGTACAATGGTGTTCTGTTGATCTTTGTGGATTATCCACTGTCTAGCTGACTGTTCACTACCTCAAAATGACTTGTTGTCATCATATGTCATCACAGTCAGCTTTGCCAGTGGATAATCCACAAAGTGGGTGGGGAACTTAGAATCCCAGCCACCCGTGGGCAGCTTTGAAAGAACCATAGCTTTGAAGCAGGTGGCATAGTTATGTGCCCATTCTGCCTACTTCTGTTGTGCACAAGACCATGGCGTTGTGCCATTCACACTATGATCTGTTGTGTAACCTGTTGTGCTGGTAAGGCTCTGAGACATGAGTGGTTGGGCACTAGGCTGTGCACCTGCTTCTGTGCCAGATTCATCCCAAGATGAATTAAAGATCATTACCATTGGGGTACTGGTGGATAGCAATGACAAAACTCCTAGCGGACTTTGCACTTCAACCATTTACATTATCTAAATACTGGAAACATGGGACTATTGTGATCTTCATGGGCATTAGCAAGACAGGGGAATAGAGTGACTGGAGGGCCTGGGGTTAATGGGAATATGAAGACAGCTCAGTAGAAGCTTTGTCAGGGCTACAATGATACAGCTGTTTGTATCTTTTGCTTCTGCTCTTTAGCTTTCATGATTAAAGCTCCTAATTCTTCCCTGCTGGTGTAGTCAGCCTAGAAGATATTCTTTCTTAACATTCCAAGATTTACAGCAGCAGAAGCAGCCTTGCCTATAACTGGACTAAATCCAGAAAACAACTCTTAAACCACTCCATGTAACAGCAGCCAAATTCCTCATAGCAGTTAGAAAATTCACACAACGTAGAGATCATCCAAGTGCTTGAGTGTTCTGATACTGACAAATATATTCAGCTATTCCATTTTAATTTGCTGCAAAATCTTGGCAGAGCTTGAAATGTATTCACTTTCAGACTAGGAGTCACTACAGCCTGGGGTGGGCAGCAGATAAGGCTCCTTTCGCAGGATACCTTTCAACACCATCTGTGCTTTTCTTTGGCTTGTTTGGATCTGACAACTACAGTTTGAGAACAGCCTATTGTTTTTAAGTATTTATTGGGTTGTTTATTATGTTAGGAGTAAGACAGATTTTTCTGCTCTTATTTCACTGTTTCCATAAATTTAAAAAATCACTGCTGATATGAAGTCAACCTTAAACAGAATTTCATTTTATACCAAACTATACTTGTAATTCACTGATTTCCTGACAATTTCCCTAAACTAGAAGCACAATATGTGTCTTCTGAAATGCCTATGTCTCACAATTACAGAGAATTCAGAGGCTATGATATGCAATAGCTGTTCTGCAGGAGGACTCGCAGTAGCTGTTAAAGACTTAAATGTTCACATTCCATTACTAAGAAAGGCTTTTTTATTATTTTTGTGTTTTCTTGACCATGCAATGCATTCTCTGATTCAATGCGCAAAGTATTACTCATTTCAAGTCAGATCTGTGCATTAGCTGTTTTAAAAAAGAAAATGGTTAGTCAAACCATTGTAATGAAACAGTTGATGGAAAGACATTATTACATCCTTGTATTTGTTAAGAATAGAGGAGAAAACTGCCATGGAGCCGTGTACTTGGGAATTGGGGTGTTTAAATGACAACTTCAGATTAAACCATTTAACTAAGCAGTCACCACAAATACAACCTAAGGATCTCAGTGTTCTTTTTTACTACACACAATACTATATTGTCACTTAAAATCCTCATTTGAAAAGAACTGTGTGTTGTAGCACCATAGGAGTCACCTGTTAAGGCCCATTACATCACTGCAAATACGGGCAATGTGATTCATGGTCATAGATAGATAGATAGATAGATAGATAGATAGATAGATAGATAGATAGATATGCAATCATAGTCACAAAAGAAAAATGCTGCCTTCTTCAGTTCCTGATAAGAAATCTAGGACAGTGGAAGTTAAGACAAGCCATTGACATGGAAGGGATTTGACAAAATATCAAACAGCTTCCTGATCTGTTGTCCACAATTGTACATTCAGCTATTTTGAAAACTATATCCCATTACATACGATCTGCACTTTCAGCCTGTTGGTGCCTTTCTGATTTATTCAGCTCAGTGAGAGACAACCAAGATGCTGCCATTTATTTCCAAAGTCACTCATTTCCCTTCAGAGCTGTGAAATCCAAGGCATCTCTGCTGAAGCACAAAGTGGTTGACATTGGAAGGGGCCCTCTGCTCAAAGCAGGGTCACCAAGAGGAGCCTGCTGAGGCCATGTAAAGTTTGCGTTGCGTTTATCCAGAGACAGAGAATCCACAACCTTCCTGGGTAATCTGTTCACTCACTTGTGTATGCCCCACAGCCTTTATTCAGAGTAGAAGTTTCACTGAAGTCACCAGTATATTCACTTCTAGTCCCACAGACCTGAGACGGGAAAATATGATGACAACAAGTCATTTTGAGGTAGTGAACAGTCAGCTAGACAGACAGCATAGTCTCAGGCAGATATATTACTAACAAAAACACAGGAACCAACTGGCAATGTTAAGTGCTTAATATTCGAAAGTTTTTCACAGAGGTTATGTGGGAAGAAGTTATAATATATGAAGGAAAATTATATTATTATGATCATCTTATTTGACTGATAGTTGCATTACAGTTGACAAATAGCACTGGCTTGAACCCTTTAATCATTGTTTTTAATTGCCATATACTTTCAGAGCTGTTTCATCCTCAGTCCAGCTGGTCCTTGGTTAGAGATCCACAGGCAAAAATGTGTACTGTTTCCTCCTAAAAGGTACATAATATGATGTCTAAATACTCAATCTCTTTCTAAATGTTCAGCTTCTACAGAGGTAAAAGGGATCTTCTGGACCATACAAGTCGTTGCATTCTTAAATTCTCTGTCTATAAAAGCTTTTCAAACCCATTTTTTTTTCTATTTTTATCATCCTGGAATTTGATAGTGCTTTGCAACAGTCGCAACAGAACTTGACATATATTTCTCAGACTTAGGAAAGAAAGTTCTGTAAGCCATCACTGTAACTCCTGATAACAACAGCTGAGTAGAAAATATCCGTTTTTGCTCTACATATGTAGTGCTTTTTTAAAAAAAAAAAAAAGCTAGTAATTTTTAAGTGTCACTATAATTGTCTTTCTGGTTTTTTGTTTGACATTTTAATGTCCCTTTCTAGTGTCATTCCCAGTTATGGACCAGTTACTTTTGACACAGCTGTTTTAAAATGAAATGTAAACAAAATAAAACATCACCCGCTATGGATGACCAGAAAACAATCCCTTTGTAGTAAAGTGGAATTAATGTGACTCAGAAAAAAACCTATCTTTTCATTAAAAAAAAGTGCGAAAGATTGCTGACATTTTCTGAAACACATAATTTTGACGTAAATTTCTGACATGGCTAAGCTAATTAACATTTCCTGCTAATGTTTTCTGAATCTGAAAAGAGAAAGAGAAAAAGAAACAGCAAATTTTCTTTAAGCACAAGATGTAGTACTGGTATCTAAATCCACTTTAGCTGGATATATAACTGAATTCATATACACCTGTATGTAGAACACTGCTCAGAGTACAAACGTTTCTCTACAATAAGCAACTTGCACATGAAATGTTTCCAACTGTGTTAGAAATAGGATCAACACTGTGTCTATCTTCTGCTGCAGATTACAACAACCCGTTGTAGAAGGCCTACTTGTCTCTGCAGAACAGACCTCTCAGACACAGAAAGCATGAGGAGGGACCAGCCATAAGTCACATAAGTCATAAACCATGTGGTGTTAAGTCACACTCACTAAATGTAAATAGCAGGAGCTTCAGTACAATACTATTTCAGTACAAATTTCCACTCCTTGAGGGGCTGGAGCATGGCCTTCAGAGCATGCATTTATGTGGGTGTGATATTCAAACTCAGGTTTTACACCTGGAGTTTCAGAGCTCATGTCCATCTAAATCATTTATGGTCATTTGCTATTGCTTCAAAAAGCCTCATAGGTCTTTCATTTTTTGTCAGCTTCAGAATACAGTGATGTGTCAAACCTAATTCTTCTCACAGCTCCTATATGCCAGTAGTTTGACATCAGAAGAGATACTGAACTTACTCATTATGCAATTTCTGTCACCAAAATGAAAAAAAAAGAATTGCTGTAGGGGTTCTTGTCTTCGAATAGATGGCAAAGAAATGCAAAAATGCAGAACAGCATTGTTCAGCAGCACAGGGTACTGCAGAGCTTCATGGTCATTGCTATGTTTTGTGCTGGGAAGCTGTACTTTATGGTCATTGATTACATAAAAATTTCTCAAAATTTAAAGTCAGGTTGAAACAAAACAGAAACTTGCTTTGTACATGGCTTCAATTTGGCAATTACATGTAAAATTCTGCAAGCAATTCTGGTAGGTGTTGGATACTTTACTGCCGACACTTCCATCTGAACACTGGTACTTCGAAGTTGGTGAGCTTCATTTGGTGGAGACCCACAGCAACAGAAAGAATTCATGTGAAAAATGCTCCGAATGCATACCTGAGTATGCACATGTGCACATGCACGTGCAAGCAATCAGGGCTCCCCGAGCATGAGTCTGCTGAGAGCTGGCTTGGCATCTCCTCCCGCAGGTTTTGGCAGACCTGGGCCCTCTCTCTCACAGCCCAGTAGATTGTTAGTTGGTATCAGTGGTAGGGAGCCACACAAACCTGCATCCCTGCTGATGGCAAGTCTCTGGTGTAGGGACAGGGTTACATGGCTCAGGCCATAAAAATCTGACATTTTTCTGGAGGTTGTTGTGGCAGACCACATCGGCAGGAATCCTGCTTGTAAACATCTCTTTGGAAAAGGAAAGTTGTCAAAATTATTTGGAGAGAGTAAGACCTCTAAAAATGCAGGCCCTTTGTGTCACCTTCGGGAGGTGCTAATAGAAAAAAACAATCTTACAGAATTCTTGATGATACAGTAACTGGAAAGTAAGGTAAAAGCTTAAACATTTAGTAGAGCTTCATACTGAATGGCTGAACAAACATGCTCTGTTGCTGAGGGAGTCTAATGCATTATGTGGGCCTTTCAAACCATTATGTACACATCCACCTTTGCTCAAGCTCAGGTGAAGGATGAAGGGCAGTGTGAGAAGCTGAGATGAGAGAGAGAAGATGGAAGGGGACCAAGAATGTCATTATCCTTACAAAAATATGAAAATAGTTTTCCTGTCATCACACACCAAACAGATCTTCAGTGATGGCTTGAACACCCAGAACTGAAGATTACATAAGTACTTGCATCAGGACAGATGTGGAGTTTCTATACTGACTGTCCCAGGTTTTAGAACACTAGGCATTGTTCTCCTAATGTCAATAACTGCATATATGAATTGTCAAATTATATATTGTATATTATTTATTACAGAAATTATGTATTGATATCTCATAATTGGAGTTTTACAGTATATATTATCCAAATATGCAAGTAGATACCTGATTTCCTTACCATATTCAAAAGTATTAATATAGTAATTTAGGTATTCACATGCTTGTGTATCTTGGCAAGGGCAGTGATGTAATCTCTGTTTGTGTAAATAATTGTAGTATAGTGGTTTGAGCCTGTGTAATGTAGTTGAAAAAACCAGAGATAACAGTAAGACAAAAGTCACACAGCTATGTGCTGGCACCAAGATTGCCCCTGAAGTGCTGTTGTTTAGGTTGCTTTTTTCTTCACTATTTTACCGACAACAAAAAGACAAGTGAAGTTCCTGAAGCAGAAAACAAACAAGAAATAGAAAGGATTTTAAAAACCTCACAATTTATCCTGAAAGGGGATAGTGAATATATTTGTGTTTCTCATAAAGTCAAAGTTTATGGCCAAAACAACTCATCTAAACAAAAAAAGCTTTAAAAAGTTTGTATGGAAATACGTAGGTATGTGTCTGCATACCTCCACATGCACACATAGACACACACATATAAAGTACACATGGAAGTTTCATGTGACAAGATGTTAACTTCATCTGTTTATATTGATGAGATTGTGCAGGAGATGAAGTCATAGAAAACAAATTGGAATAACAGGCTTCTCATTCACAGACCTGCTACAAGTCTTTCTGAAAGTCATTGTGTTTTCCTCTTTCTCTTTCTTTTCTATTTAGATACTAACATAAGCCCCAAGCTCTTGACAGAGCTTTCTGCATAGCTGCAGAATGCTTTACTCTGTGGAGTCCCAAACTAGCTGAAATCTCTTGGCTTTGATGTAATAACAATAACAGACAAACCCCTTTTACTATTTTCATAAATACAAGTGCATCTTCAATAACTAAATATCACACTCTCCTGGATATTTTGCAGATGAGTTGCAGTACACCACCTGAATTTAACCTTATGTCAAATTCTGGATCCTTGTACTGCTTAGGTACCGTGAAGGGTTCAACCAAATGAACATCTAAGGTCCCTTCCAAACCAGGCTGATTTATGATGGCGTGATTTAGCAAATGAAGTTTGGATCTCTATATGGCAAGTGACAGCAAAGATTGAACCAGTTGGCCAAGCTCATTCCTCACGCAATGGATTTTGGTGGGACTGTAGAACAGGTTATTTCATCCAATGTCTCTGGATGTAGCTTTACCTATTTTGTTTTACAAAACATGCAGTAGGAGCAACTAGAGGATTTCACAGAGTAACATATCACTTAGAGCAACGATGGGAAAGAGAATGGAGGTCATCATACCGGCTTAAAATTTTCATGAAATACAGCTTCTTTATAAATGTTATTGCTCCTATTGGTCTTCGTAAACATAGTGATAAAGTTAAAATTGAAAACCTGAATGGATCTCTGGGCCTCGTGAATTTCATTTTCTGAATTAATAATGAAGAGGAATTGTGTTTGAAAGTGCTTGTTGCTCCTTAACAGGACATTTGGAAGGCTAAACAAGGCAATGGGATTAAGTAGTAGACAGAATAAAAAGGAACCAAATAAATTTAACTGATGCAATGAGGAAAAAATAAGACAGTAGGAATTCTTCTCTGCCTGGATCTTACTGATCTTCCTGGGTCTCCAAGTCTAACTTGAGATAATGGTAGCAAACTCTCAATCATCCTCAGGCAGCATCTTCAGGCTGGTGAAAAGTACTGTAAAAGAGATGTTCAACAGTTTAGATAGCAAAATCCAGTTCAAAAACAAAACAAAACAAAACAAAAAATCAAAATTTAAAAATCAAGTTTAAAACCAAAACCCAGATGTGTAATTTGGTGACTTGACAAACTGTCTTGTTTTTCAGATGCATTGAAAAAGTACCATAACCTTTCACAAGAGTTAGCAGCCATGATAGTTTGAAAAATAAGCTTGAGTGAATGTATCTACATCTGTGCAGTCATTTCATTAATCAGGTTTAACATGTTATCTGCAAATCAGGATTCAAGCAGTTTGTGTTTACATTATCTCTTTGCATGGGTTTTCTCTCTGAAAAAAAGCATGTTTCACAAAATGTTGAAGACAGCTTCAGTTTATGTTTTTATGATTTGGGTGAGTGCTTGGAAAGCTAAGAATACCAGACTTCCTCAAAAATAAATGCATTTTCACAGACAAAGCCACTGACTATGTTTTCAGGAAGAAGCAGAAGGAATAATGGAGGAAATTTTTCCACATATTGTCTCTAACATGAGACCTTTCTCACATCCCTCTCTACTACTACTAGGCAAAACCTGAAGTTATCATCACTGCACCTAACAGCTTGACAAATAATCCTTCTTCTTCTTTGCCAGTAAGACCTTACCTGGCTGCAGACACGTGATCCATTGCTCATACTGCCTCTTTGCTACCTAAAAAGGTACATCTGTTTCATTCACAATTTCAAGTAATGCAGAGCACAAGTCTGTCCACTTGTTAAGATCATGGCACGTTTGAGAGGTGCTTCTGTCTGTACAGCCCCTGGGAAGATGTGTAAACTGGTATCTAGTCACGATTCTGGCCTCCAACCAGAGCACTGCCCAAATGCTATATTTCTACATTTCTACATTATGCTATAGAGCATTTCTTGCCACCAAGATACTGCTCCAGCTGGTTTCATTCTGCAGAGGTTAGCCTGCATGAAAATTGTACTGCAAAGGTGTGCCTTACATGGGTGGCTTTAAACACACCCAGGTGTGTTCAAAGGGTGTACTCATGGATACAAGTATTAAGAAAGGTTTCTATTTCTATACTTCTGGTCTACCATGCCACAAGCTTTCTTTGAGAAGCTCACCTAGATGATACATGGAACTCCAGGAGTTGCAAGTGCCCTGAGCAAATGTCACCCCTTGCCCCATAAGCTCAGGCCAAAAGTTAATATAATTGATACATAAATTTCCAGGTCTGAGCCATGCAGTGAATATTCTATTGGCCTCAGAAGTTCAGAGACCCTAAATGTACAGACAGGCATTGGGAAACACCTGGCACAGGGAATTAAATACAGGCTGAGTGAGCAAGATATTAAGGCAAATTTAGACAGGCCAAAGTTCCCTGTACTTACAAAAAGTCAACATGGCTGTTGTCTATGATTGTGATAGAATTAGCTGGGACAATTTGCTGATTTAAGTAATTTACTGCTAGTTGTACTGATTCTTCACTGCCAGTGCATTACCAGATAAATGACTCATCACTTACGGTACGAGCAACTGGCTCTTCAAGCTGCTCTTTCAAGTGGGCAGAAAGCCAGCTGCTTCGACAGGCATGCCATAGTCTCTGACTCCTGGATCAGCATACCACCCTAGGAGCCTTTAGTGAAATACGATGAGCACAATCTGCTTCAAGTTAGTCCCGATTACAGATAACCTTCCATTATATTTTTATTACACAACTAAGAGAAGGTTGCTCCTCTACAGCACCTTGTCTGATACAGGAGTCGTTCAGAGCACAAACTGCCTACTGAGGCAAAGATTAAAATGAAGAATTGGTCACAGCTGTACCTTTCACCTCTGAATGAAATGTGGGACATTTCCAACCTCAGAGCTCTACTAGGTTGCATGTTGTCGTGATTTGCTACTGTTGGCAAGGCTTGGTGATCAGTGCAGCACAGGCCCTTGTAAATGCCAAGGCTGCAAACTGATTACCGTACTGGAGCTGTTGAACTGTTGCCAAAAAAGCCATGTCTCTACAACTATTGCACTGCTGTGCACTTGTTAAAAAGTTTGGGATCAACTAGACAAATTGTTCATTCCTTTTACTCACATATTTCTCAGCTAAGTAGCAGTTTTTTCTAAAATGCTTCTAATGTTTTCAAGAGTCTACTCCAGGAGTAACTACTACTGAGGATGACTAATAGCAGTACAGTTTGGGGCTTTGCTCTCAGTGGTATTTTGCAGCTTTAGGGATCTCTCCTATTAAAATAATGTGGACATTTTGTAACCAGTTTCAACATGACTGTGTGAGTATTAAAGAATTCAAAATTAATGCAGTGATACAGAAAATTATCCATTAATACCCTGACTATCTAAGTATTAAGTTCATCACAAGACAAGAATTTTGTACAAGAATATTGCCCAAGGGTGTTCAAAAATTTCATCTTTAGAGAGTGTTACCATGTATGTTTTATGCGTTACTTTAGTCGGCTGCTTCTTGTACCAATTTTGACAGACATACGGTGAAATTTGTCCTTCTGCCCAGAATGCAAAATAATTCCCAGTTCTCAGACTGACTTTCTCTCAATCCTTAAAGATTTTTCTTTTAATGGTTGCTGTTATAGTACTATACATAACTTTCATGTGTATCTACCATCTATCATACAGAAGGTTTCAACTCAACGTTTCAATTTGTAATTATATTTTTGGTCTGCTTCAACAGAATTTGAACAGGTATTCTATAATTAGAAGGTGTTTCATATGTTTCTCAGCTCTCAAAAATTGTTTCCTGAACAGTTCCCTGTATCTCCACATCAAGTACTACCACTGTAAATTTCATTATTTGTAAGAGCAATCACAAAAGGAAAATATATGAGCTATGACAGGGAGGGCAGTTGTTTTGCTGCTTAACTTTAAGTAGAGTGACAGAACTTTCTTAGCCCTTCCAAAATCCCTTTAGCAGAGGATTTATTTCACAAGTTTTTATTTCTTTGTTTAAAATAAACCTGTGTTATGTATTTTTAGGTTAAATAACTCCACATTAATATGCTATAAACTGACCTGCTGTTGACTTAACTGCAGGAAATCAGATTTTTAAAGTGACATTAACAAAACAGTTAATAAGAAAAATAGCAGTTAGAAAATTTCAGCACTTAAACTGACAGACTCAAATTAGTTTCTAGTTTTAGCAGGGAGGCTTGAGGTATAAAAATGCAAAATTTCTGATGAGAATTGGTATGAAGGCATACTCTTACATTCTTGTATAATTCTTCTTTTTGCTGAAGACATGTACAATACTAAAAAATTCTAATCCATTCAAAATATTGGGACCCTAGAGTGGTTCTTCTTGTATACTTCAATAGCTTACACATTTGAATTTTTGTATTTTTGTTTTGATTCTCATGGGTACTGCCATGAAATAAATCATAAAAAAGTGAATTCAGCTGGAGAAATTCTGTAAAACTAAGGGACTGGGGCACAAAGATGAGTGCACAGAGGTTTTCATGTCCAGTTTGTAGCTGGCTAACTGTGCTTATGCAGAATTGCTTTGGTTGAGACTCTAAGCATTGCAGCAATACAAATCGACAAGAGTAGCAGCTGCACTATCTTTTCTGTCTGTGTTTCCGGAATAAGCATGATATTCAGGAAGCTTTTATATGCTGGTCAGATGCCTTACTGCATCCAGAGTCAGGAGGAAAATCATGTTCATCAGTGACACAGAGAAAATAATCAAATTGTGGCAACAGAGAGTCAGTTTTACTTTCCTGGTAGATGAAGTGAGAAACAAGAAGGAAGAATTATGTTCTCAATCTCTTCCTTATTCTGACTCTTGAGTTTCAAAAGCCATAAATCATTGTCAGAGCTTCTGAGGTACTTTTCTTTTAAAGAGTCTCCTTTAAATACTCATAAAATATTTAATAAATCTTCAGTTTGGGCATTGAGCCAAGAAAACATCACTAGGCAATGCCACAGTCCTTCAAGACCCCAGCACAACTCTAGATCACTAGACTATGGTGATACAGACCAGGGCACCGAGCAAATGGTTATAGACAAGAGTCTCTGTCCCAGAGGAGGAAGGGACACTCTACCTTTGCAGGCATGCAAACAAAATTCACAGGACATGACTGAACCACAACCCAGGATGCAGATTTAAAGTGGGCACTAATAACACCTCGTGTTTTCTGCACAGGTATACCTTTCACTATATTCCTGTGGGAAAATTGTTCTAAATGACAAAATTATTTCTGTTTTGTTTCTACCACATACATAACATACCATTCCACAGATAAAACATAGCTTTGGATTAAATTTCTAATGCATTGGGGTATTTTCCAAACTACATTTGAACATTTAATCTTCTATTCAGCCCCATCTTGTGTTGCATTCGATCTTCCCCAAACTCAATACAGAACTGTCAAATATGGCAGTGTAGCGTCAGCTTATTTCCTCTCCAATTTTCTGATTTTGTCTCTGTTCATACTGCCTTCTTGCCTTCTTTCTATTCAGATATTTTCCAGAGACCCAGTTTATTTATGATCTCACAGACACAGTAATCAGCTGTCTTCACCACCCACATATTTAAGATGAAGAAAGTGAAAAGAAAAATGGTGACATTTTCAAAGGGAGTGTCAGAACATTCTAACTTGTCTGCATTTATTTCCTAAATAGTTCAGACAGAGACACTTGGGTTTGGTTTGGTTTGTTGTTTGTAGGGGGTTTTTTTTAATACAGAAGTAATTAAAAAACCATAATAATAATAATAGAATTATTATTATGCATTTCAGAACAATACAGTCCAAAAATTTGTGTGTTCTATGCATGTTGTACTTATATATGTTGCATAAAATATATATGTTTATATCCTGTGAATATATAAAGGAATTCTTGTCATGAAAGTCCCTGCCTTAGAGAGCTTATAGTGTGAGGCTCATGGATGCGTATTTTTCTATTATTTCTTTATCAATACAGGTAAAATCCATTGTTTTAATGCCAGTCTAGGACAGTTTTTCTGGGAAATAGGATATGCTGAGCTGGTTGAGGCAGTGAGAACTCCATCATCTAAGCCCTTAAAGAGTCTGAGGACCTCTTTGTATTCAAAGCCTGAAAATCACAGAAAATCTCTTCAGTGAATGGCAGTGTAACTTGTCTTTTTCCAGAGAACGTTATCACAGTTTCTAAGGACCTGCTGGGAGGATTACTATCAGTAAAATAAACCAAATGCTGGCATGAGAATATGTTTGTGACACATTCTGCACCTCCCTGCAACTTTATTTCACTGTTTCATCAGTATCAAGCATCACCCTGCTTTCTCACCTGCTGGGCATGGCATAAGCCCTTTGGAGCCAGTTGCTTAGGACCACTAATAGTAACTCCTCCTGCTGCACAGCTCCAGTTATGACTGCAGCGACAAGTCTCCCAGAGTTTTAAACCATGGAGTTGCTAACACTGTAACTTACTTTCTGCTATAGCAAGAACACAATGTTCTATTCTGGGAGATGGCTGTTTCCCCAAAGTGTTCTTGTTTGCCTAATGCATTTGCTGAAAGATAGGACATTATCAGCCTACGCAGAAAATGCAGGAGTGGTGTTATTTCTCCAATATACATTATTCATTCAGAAGGAGAAAGCTTTTCTTGTTAAAAGGAAGTTTGTTGAGCTGAGCTGATGTGCATATTACTAACAAATAACTGAAACATTATTTTAGTCATCTAGACACAGAATAATGCATTTTATTTGTTTAAAAGCCAGAGCCAAGAGAATAACAAAAAGTTAATTTTGGTAAAAAAGAATATAGTAAATTCTACAGAAAGACAAGTTTGTCCTGTCACTATCTGCTCATTTAAAAAGTCCCTCCCCCCTGTTTTTATAAGCCCCCTTAAGGTACTGAAAGGCTACAACTGAGGCCTCCCCAAAGCCTTCTATAGGCGGAAAAATCCAGAGATTCTCAGTCTATCTTCTTAAGAGATATGTTCCATCCTTGGGATCATCTTTCTCACCATCTTCTGGACCTGCTCCAACAGATCCATGTCTTTGTTCTGCTGAGGACCCCACACCTGGGCACAGCATTCCAGGTATGGTCTCGTGAGAGCAGAGTAGAGGGGAAGAATCCCCTCCCTCACGCTGCTGGCTGCCTCCCTTATGGTGCAGCCCAGGACATGACTGGCTGCTGGGCTGTGAGCACACACTGCTGGGTCGTGTCCAGCTTTTCATCCAGGAGAACCCCCAGGCCCTTCTCCATAGGGCTGCTCTCAATGAGTTCTTCTCCCAGTCCATACTCATATCTGGGACTGGCCTGGCCCAGGGGCAGCACTTCACACTTGGACTTGTTGAACCTCATGAGGTTCCCATGGGCCCACTTAAGCTTGTCCAGGTCCCTCTGGATAGGATCCTGCCTTTTCAGTGTCTCAGCTTCATGTCATCTATAAACATGCTGAGGGTGCATTCGATGTCCCTGTTGATATCATTGATGAAGATATTGAAGAGCACCAGTCCACAGACCTCTGTCTGCCCTGAGAAACACCACTCCTCACCAGCCTCCACCTGGACATAGAGCCAGAGACCAGTCTCTGGCTGTGTCCATCCAGCCAATTCCTTATTCACTGAATTGTACATCCACCAAATCCATATCTCTCCAATTTGGAGATAAGGATGTCCAGTGGGACTGAATCAAAGGCCTTCAGAGGCGTAGGTAGATGTCCTTGGTCAGTCTTCCCTTGTCAAATGTAGCAGCCATTCCCTCACAGAAGACCACAAGATTGGACAAGTGAAATCATGCTGGCTGCCTCAGATCACGCCCTCCTTTTATGTGCCTTATTATACCTTCTAGGAGGATCTTTTCCATGATCTCCCCAGGCTCAGAGGAGAGGCTGCAGTTCCCTGTATTTTCCTTTCTCTCTTTTTAAATATGGGAAAGCTGTTTCCCTTTTTCCAGTCATCAGAGACTTTGTCTGACCACCATGACTTTTCAAGTGCAATGGAGAGTGGCTTGGCAAAAATATCAGCCAGTTTCCCCAGGTCCCTGATACATCCCATTGAGTCCCATTGACTTGTAGCTATCAGAGATGATCAGAGCCAGGCAATAGGCTGCAGAACAGGCTCTCAAGTGTTCATTGTTACATCCCTTCATGTTGGACTGCCGCAGCAGCCAGATCCCCAGAACTTCAGTACAGCTATTATGGTTTAGAAACAGCACTACAGCTGCCTTTCCTCCCCCCCCCCCCCCCCCCCCGCCCCATCGAGATACAAAAAAAAGGCAGAGATTAAGGGCTGAGATAAGAACAATTTACTGAAATCAACAACGAGATAAGAAAATGAACTGGAACAGCAACAATATTAACCAAAAAACGTGTACAAAGAGAGGGTGATTTACATGCAAAATATGCTTACCCTGACCCACTGTAGCACATCCTCGAGACAATGCACAAAATGGTGAACCAAGCCTCCCCACCCACGCTTTTCTTTTCAACTGCAATCGACACACCCCTCCTTGGAAGTGAGAGTCCCTCAGTTCCACCCCCAGTGGTGTGTTCATGGTATAGAATAACAACCTAGACATGCCCACATGGCTGCAGGCTACACCCTCTCATGGTTAATGTGGAAAAATTAACTCTGGCCTGGCCAAAACCAGGACAGTATCTCACAGGACTGTGACATTTGGCACTGATGGGTTTAACATGTGAAGTATTTTTTTCACATTTTACCGAAGCATAAATTTGGTACCACTCCCCCTGTCACAGGAAACCAACTGCATAGAAATTAAATACTTTTCTTTTTGTCATGCTATCTTAACAGCATTTTACTATTCTGTTTTTCTTAATTAATTCATAGTTAGAGCTTGAAGTGTGGGAAGAAATATTTGAAAATACAAAGTGAATCTCTTTTCCAACTTTATTTAGCTGTGGCTTTGATGGGAGTTCAGAGAGACTGGAAAGACTTTTGTCTCCTCACTTCTACCCATTTAGGCAGCACGAACCTCCTCTCTATGGTGACACTGTTTTGTGCTACTTTGAAGAGTGCAACCTAAATCTATCTCTCTGTCAATTTCCCTTCAGTAGTATTAAAAGAAATATTTGTGATAATGTTTGATATTTAAAGACATAAAAGAGCTCGTTAAAGTAAATAAAATTATTTGATACTTTATAAATATTATTTGATATTTAAACAAGCAAGTTTAAGCTAAATTGTGTTGGCCGAGAATTTTGTTCCTAACATGTCTACCTGCTGTATTTCCTACAATCTGGCGTACATATGTGCTTCTGTAGTTATGGTAGTAGTGACAAGTTGCAGTGATATTATGCCTGTTAACAAGTTGTTGAGTCAGTTTTGCGTGACACACATGACAGTAAATGAATGGATAGAGGAAAAGTCTGCCTAAGCCTACTTGCACCAGCTTTCCAGTGGGAAGTCCCTTCTGTTTGGTACTAATGCCACAGTGATGTACCGCAGGTTTGACTGTAGCTGTGAATATTCATGTGATATTTATGTATTTGTACTTCAGACAGTGCTGAATTCATGGACTGTGAGGATTACAGATTTACAGATTACTACACTTTATTTCTTTGGGAAATCTGGGAAATCTATTAAGAGAGAGCAAAATACGTGATACATTCATAGAAATTCTGCAGAGTGTGGCCAACTTAAGCAACGGCTTAAACAAACAAAATTGAAGTGCATTCAGGAGTTACACACTCACCGTAAAAACTAAGTATAGGCACTTCCTTCATGCTGGTATTTGACATGTAATACTTTTTTATGAGATGCTTAAATTAGTGAGTTTTCATTATTCCCAGCGCACACATATTTTCAGTGCATCAAGTGGAAATAAGTTACTAAAAAGTAACTTATCTTAAGAAAACAACATAAAAGAGTACAGTACAAACATCTTACAGTCCATACATTCCAACACACATAGTCAGTGGTGACTGTAGTGGCAGGTCTAACTCTAAGCTACACATAGCCCATTCCTTCTTAGAAAAGAAACAGCTAAGACAAACATGGATATGTGAGAATTCATTCTCACAGTAAAGTACAGGTAAGCTTTTCCATCTCAGCAGAGGAAATACTTGTGTAGGGTCAGTCTCTATGGCATCATGGAGTTTCCCACTTCACAGCTCGTAATTTCAGAGGGCAAGAGAGCATGTTTACTTGAGAGAAGCCTCTCTGCACACCAAAGGCAAGCAACTATAAAATAAAAATTTTAACCTCTTTTTTTCCCCTGTGGTTTAGGGTTTGGTGGTTTCTTGTTTGTTTCTATGTTTTTCTGGTTTGGTTTGGTTTGGTTTGGTTTGGTTTGGTTTGGTTTGGTTTGGTTTGGTTTGGGGTTTTGTAGGAGGGAAGATTTCTTCAGTGTCCCAACTCCAAAAATTCACACACCCTTTTCATGTTTTCAACAGAGCTTCACTTATCTGTAACAATCTTGAGTACCAGCTCTGCATATTAGTTTTTTTTTAAATTTACCTGCATATGAATACATCTGCCTGGGCAACTGACAGGGTAGCTACCCCCACTACATGTGATGAATAAGACCTGAAAACCCAGACCTGGCTGAAGAGGAAGAAAATGGTGGCCATGAGCTGCATGCTTTTCTCCCACATACTATGTTATTTGGGTATTGCTGATCTTTTCCTCCTCCTTCTATTTCATTTCCTTATGTCTTCCTGACTTCACTGATGTCTTTTCTTTCACCATGGAGCCTGTTTTGCACATCAGCTTTGTAGCTGCCTGACCTTCAGCCTTACCTCTGACCACAGTTCCTGCACAAAGTCTTGGAAAGGTGAAAATTTCTCCATTTCTTTACCTACTGGCTTCTGGAGATCTCTTGTCCTACTGAGTGTGTCACTTGTCACTAGCCATGTCTGCCATATTAAAATAAATATTTCCCTGCAACAGCAAGCAAGTAATAGTGTTATATTTTCCATGTTGAAAATAAAATGCTAAAAATGCTGTCTTTAGTGAGTAGCTTTCACTCATTCCTTCTTCTTACATAAACTTCCAGCTCAGTGTAGCCAAAGGAGTCAACTGCTGGGGCATCAGACACAATTGAATTGTCTGAACAAACATGTTTTATAATACACCTCCATACTTGTCAAGAGAGAGAGGAAGCTGAGATGCCTTTCATCAGCATCAAAGATCAAAATCCTAAAATGGTAGTAGAAACAGATCCCTTGTTGCTGCAGCAGCTACTACCCTTCACTGACTTTTCAACCCTTTCACACATTTTTGGTGGGAAAGAGACTAACAGAGTGAGAAAAGAAGGTAGTTAAGGGTGGTACATCTGGCACCAAGTGAGCAAGCAGGCTTTCGCTTGGCTACGAGCACAGTTTTTGCAGGGTTTCTAGAACAAAATTAGCTTCCAAGAAGTTTTTGAAGGCAATCTTGCACGTCAAATGATAGATCCTTTCATTTTACCTGCTCTCTCTTCTCCCTCACTTAATTGTACAGATCCTTGTCCATTAAGCTGTGAATTCTTGAAGCAGTGGATACAGTGAAATACAGTGAATATAATTCTTGAAGCATTTTGTTACTCTGGGTGTAAGAGACCAGAGCCTTATGAATTTTGTCTTCACTGAGTACACTAACCTCTCTTCAAAGAAGCAAATCAAGTCTATTTCAGAACAATTTCTGGGATCAGAATCGCATTTACTCAGAATCGCATTTACCCAGCATGAGGCAGACTTGCCTTACTAATGACAGAAACAGCTATATCCAGGGTTAAGCTAATTCTTTCTTCCTTAATTTGAATAGATAAAAGTTATGGGTCTTGTAAATGCTCAAGTTGCTCCATCAAACAGAAGACTAATAAACCCAAAGCAGTCCTATGATTTATTAATAGAGTCTAACAAAGCCAATTTAGTGCTGAGAATAGAGTGAAGGCTGAAAAGTAAAAGTCTTCCACTTCTAGGCATCTTATGTAATGCGACCCTGTACTTGAAGAGGAAGTAAAAATTCACACTACTGGCAATCTCATACACCATCGATGTGTCATTGTTGACATTCCCAGAGAACTAATTTTGCCAGCTTGGGTGTGTCAGCTGTAAGGAAATAAAATTTTGATTTGCTATTCTGGTTATTTCAAATAGAGATCTTTAGTATTGGAAGCCAGCCTCCTAAATACCCACCATTTGAAACAGTACCTCATTTTCTTTCAGGAACCAGACTTTTTGTGTTCTTTAGCACTCTTATTTTTGATATTTTTGGGATGTTTTGGGAACCCTTTTGGAGGATGGTTTCCCCAGCATTATGCTGCATATAGGCTGCCTCAGAATTGACCTCTTGAAGTTCCAAAGGACAGAGAGAAAATAGGGGATACATGGGGGAGGTAGGATGGGCATAGGTACATATGAGGAAGAGGAAAAGGGAAAGAAGTGGAAATAATTTTCTAGGAAACTAACTATACTTGTAGACTTAGTCAGTCCCTAGTGTCTCATTCTCCCAGTAATGCAAACATGAATCTTTTTGTTCTATTGAGTTGATGTAATTATGTACACCTGTGTCACAATCTGTCTAATATTATTCTCAACCATTTCTTTTCAGATGGAACTTCACACAGTTGAATGGTCTATAACTTTAAAATTTTCACTCTGGTTTCATTCAAAACCTCATCAGCTCATTCGTGATTGCTCCAAAGCCTCAAATAATCCTTTAGCACAGAGACAATGTAAACTTTTAAAGCAAAGTAACTGGAAAAAAAACCCCAATTTGCCAATTCGTCTAAAACTGCTTTTTCCTTTTTATACTCCAGAAAAACTCCTGCAGAAGATACTACATTATAATTTTAATAATTACTGGGTCATTTTAGTATACAAGCTTGCTTTGGTTGCCACATTAATTACCAGTTAGCCATTAATTAGGAAAAAATTGCTCTTAAAAGCATTTACCATTTCAGCAAACACTTCATGATGTTATCAGCACTGCAATTTTGTACTCTCAAATTAATAACTGTAACTATATGCTATTTTATGTCATAAAATTATGCCACTATTCAGGTAAACTGTGTCCAACATTTTTACGGTATTTTTATTATATTGATTTCCAAAATATATTTACGAATTTGCAAATCCAAACATCATTTTTAGTGTCTCAAATTTGTTGAAAAAATAGTTGAACTGTTGACCTAAGAAACAAACCACAGAACAAATTTCTCACATTTGATGAGACAACTCAGATATTTATTTGCAGAGAAACAGCAGAGTACTTAGAAAGATAAATTAGTTATTTAATTGGAATTTCTTTATGCATAAAATAATGCAAATTTCTTATATTAAACAAATGGTGGTTCTTCTCTTTCTTCATATTTTCATGTCCATTACAATGTCTCTAAATACTGTCTAAAAAGTTATCTTTAGAATGTAAATGTCATTCATTCTATCATTAGGGGCTGAAAGGTATCCAAGCAATTAGGTCAACATGTTCGTATGTGCTAAAATAAGTTAATCTTTAGAAAGTGAAGCTGTTTCTTATCCCATGACCAAACAGTCTCTTTACTGACTCAAAAATTAGAAGAACCATTAAATAAGAAAAAGATACTTAAATAGGCAATTTTTAAATTATAAAATGGTACAAGGTGCTTTGTCATAAATAAAAGGCATCATATGTTGCTGTCATCTGTCTTTCCTGACAGGCTACTTTCAGCCTTTATTTCATTAATTTATTATCTGTATAATTTTTTTTTTTAATTGTGATGTGGACCTGTGCCTTTTTCTTTTATAGTAAAGACTGCTCTCTGAATTACATTGTTAAAAATAGCTTCATGAATGGACAGGAGCACAGAGTACAACACAGTGCAGTCTGGGTTAGGGTCAACAACAGATTATCTCCAGATTATCAGGATTACGTGATTACCCCTGTGAAATGTAGGTTTGTTACAAATTAAAAATTAATCAGATTTTTACAAAAACTATTATTAAGTCAAAATAACAAATGTTGGCCTACACATATTTAAGTCATGATGTATTTTAGGGTGGATTTGATTAATAATACAGTGAAGCATAAAAAGAAAGCTCAAATTTTTAAAAGGTCTTGCACTGACTATACTGAGTAGTCTTGGTATGGGCGTTTTGCTGTTATTACTCTTTTCATTCCCAAGTGAATTTCAAATATGTCTTTATCGTGACCATTTTTCCCTCCTACAACATTCTTCCAACACTTTTTACAAAGCCAACTTCATTTTTTCTTGGCAAGTTGGAGATTTTATTCTCCTTGGAATATAGAGCAGAAAAAGGCTCAAGCATTTCCCCAGCTATATGAAATTTAGTGTAATGGATCAAAATGTTGTGGACGGAAAGAACTCTTCTGGAGTTCTTGTGAACCAAAATGTCCCTTCCATAGGATCTCATACTCTGACTAAACAAAGCAAGTCCATTTCAAGGGATTCTCCAAGAAGTCTGGCTCATAAGAAAACTCTATTCCGCAGCAGCTGGGTGCAAAATTCACTGATCCCTCTTCTTGGGAGGAAATTACTTAATGAAATTGTGGTGAAGACAGAGTTCTTCAGTGTGCACATATCTTAACATTTATGCACACAGACACTGAAACCCTTCCTGCATCTACCATGTAACAGCAATTACCTTCTTAATGAAGGACTGGAAAATACATCAAAACACACTTCCACAATTAAGTATAAAATTTCCTTGCACTGTTCACTAGGAAAACAATCCATGTTACAATGGTATTGCTAACATTACTTCTTTAAATAAGATATGTACTGCAAAATGTAAGCACAGAGATGATTAATGCTGCTCTGATTGTGCAGTAAGGGACCACAGCCAACTAAAGGAGCTACATGAAAATACGGACTTAGATATGAAGGTCAAACTTAGTTCAGTCAAATTTACAATGAAACAAGTGTGAAATCAATGGAACCACTCAGAAGAGACAGTTGAATGACATGAAAATATATGAAAATAATATCTTTCTGTTCTTAATCATTAAATACTCCATGTGAAGGGAATTGTATTTCTCCTGCCCAAATAATTGGGCCCACAGTCTGTGGGTTAGCAAGGTTAATAGAGAAACACATAAATTGGTCATGATTGAGTCAACTTGAAACTCTTCTGGACATGCTTAAAAACTACTTGCTATTTGTAACTTACCTATGTGTGATTTATTAATTATTTCACTATTTTAATGCAACCTAATTACTATTTGCATATCTACCACTGAAGATTTTCTCCACTATTTGTTTTAATTTGCATGCTACCTATGTTTTTGGCAAAATAATTTTGACATCCTCAGATGTTATCTTTAGAAAGCACTTTGTCAAAGACAACACTGGTCAGAGCAACCTCAGAAGTCCTGGGAGAGACCAAGGGGGTCACAGTGATTCAGGATTTGTTCCTGTAATAGGCCTGTAATTTGCTCCTGTAATTTGCTCTTGTAATAGGCAAATAATAATTTGCTCCTGTAACAGTGGTCATGAAATTCTGAATTATTTGTCCATTATGACCAGGCCCAAAAACCAAAGTTTTTTGGCTCAGAACCTTGCAAAAATCAGGCTGCAATTTTCTAGCTGTTGAAGCTTGAAAACCTTATGTGGACTTCAATAAGTTAAGAGCCTTCAATCCGCAATGTATACTACCAGCTGTTAGAGACTACTAAGGAATTTGAGAATGCCAGCACATCAATGGATATATGCAGAATCTTTCATGCTTGCTTCCATGCATAAAAAGCTTAAAGGCCTGGACTTCACTGCCACATATTTATATTTCAGCTTTTACAGGGAGAAAGGCAGTCATACATTTCACCATTGCGATATATTATTAACTGGAAATAGAACATCATTGTTATATAAAAATTTTTATCATCTCTTACTTTGTGGTTTTCATGATTAGAATTTTTATTAAAAGGAAAAGTATTGGTAGACTACTGCTGTGATATTTTAATTGCTACTCTGGATAGGATTACTGATACCATTTCATGGCACCAGCATACATGTCTACAGGATTTATTACTCAGCTCATGTCTGCTCTTTTATGGATTTCATCCAAGAGATGTTTGAATACCAAGCTCTTGAAATGTCTCCCTTGTGGTGATTCAACTGCACTGAGCTGCATCAGCAAATAGCATTGACACGAAGGCAGCAACTGTTACATTCCACCATAGTTTGATTTAGAGCAGGATTTTTTTAGATGTATTCTACTGTAACCCTTTTGTACCCATTACTTAATGCAAGCCAAGTCAAAATATCAGTTTAATGGCTTTAAAAAGATTCTGGTATTCCTCTGAAATTTTATCTTGCAAATATGAAAAAATAGCACAGGTGTGATTCATCATGTGAAGAATAATCCAAATGCACTATATTTTTTTCAAGTAATGCTTAAGTACTTAAAGAAAAAATGGTTTAAGAAATCTTAATTATCTGAATATTTTTAAAGGTACTTCAAAATATGTAAAATCTAGAATGTGAGGCACAGAATCTCTATGCAACTAACATTTTTGTTTACATATTCTGTTTCAATGATGAACTGAGGATATCAAATAACATTCAGTAAGCCTGCTGCATGCATGAAAGTACTTGTGAGTGAAAATTTGGGTGTGGAATAACTGACACATCATTAAATATTTGGCTCTAAGTTTTACACTGGTAGGTCAACATGCAGTGAAAATAAAGCAGGTTAAAGGAAGAGGTCAGTATACTGCTAGTTCACTAATCAGCCACTGGCCTCTTACCAGAAACAGCACATAAATCTCATTAAACTGCTCTTTATCTAAGTGGGGGAAGAATGTACATCAGCTGCCTTTGTTGAAGGACAAATGGCATACAAGCACTAAGACTTACTGCTCACAGTGGTAGAGGCAAAGAACAAAAAAATAAACACAAATAGCATCTGCCAAGTGTTATATTGTGATTGTTAAATAATGGAAAACACTGGAACAAGAAAAGACAGTGGCTGAAACCTGGTGACAGATATGAATGAAGCATTCTCAGTTTTGTAATTATAAAGTGCAAGTCTCAGATCTGATAGATTAAAGTCAGTTTTACAATGGCACAAGTTTCAGAAGCACTGTATGAACTTCAACACTAAATTCTGCATGTCAATAATAATTCATTTATGGATTTTGTTCTGGGAAATTATTAGCTATGCTGAACTACAAAACTGATGCACTAGAGGTGGGGTATTACTTGGAAACTATCTCTAATTATGTACTACAGGTTAAAGAGTAAAGTATATGGTTGTTTTGAGAAAAATTACTGTCATTACATTGTCCCTGAGAAAAGCACAGTAATATCAAAAAGAGTATCTTAAACGCTGGGGGAAAAAAAAAAAGGAAGCTACTTTTCTACAAGCACGTCTCTTAAAAAAACCCTGAAATAATACAAGAATGTGATTTCTTATGTAAAGAATTGCTACAAGGAAGTCTAATGATACCCTGGGCTGTATTAGAAGTATTGCCAGAGAAGCAATGTGAAAATGATGAGGGGAGAAGAGAGTGCTCAAGGGGAACGTCATCAATGTCTAGAAATACATGAAGGAAGGGAAGAGGTGTCCAGGATCTTTCCAGTAGTGCCAGCGACAGGACCAGAGGCAGAGCCAGAGAAGATTCCTCGAATGTAAGGAACAACTCTCTTTACTGTGCGAATGACTGAGCAGTGGCACAGGTTGCCCAGAAAAGTAGAAGAATCTCCATCCCTGGAGATCATCAAAAGCCATCTGGACATGAGATGACCCTGCTTGAGCACAGAGGTTGCACCAGATGACTTCCAGAACTGCCTTCTAACATCAACTATTCTATGTATGAAATACATTAGGATTTGAATAATATCTCCAAAAGAAAATAAAGACATTTCTGAAGTTTATATGGAATCATATGCTGTTACGTATTCAGAAATGAAATTTTTCTCACCTAGAACTGCCATAGCCATGTGCTTCTTCTCTTGACAGCAAATTATTGACCTTATCAGTTCTAAAATTAAGCATATCAAAGGAATGAATGAAATATATTAAATTGACTTATTGTATCTAAACACATTTTCTGGTTCATAATTTTTTTTTTTCTGATTGGTATGTTGAGGGAGTTTTTTATTATTTTTCAGAAAGGATGTAGTACGAAGTTACAAACATGGGAAATCAGTCTTGAAGAATTATATCTATGAAGAAAATAATAAGCATAGGTTTTAAAGAAAGAAAAAGAAACCCTTCTCCAACTGGGCAGTAATGCAAATCTTGTGAGAAGAAACTTCAATAATGGTTTAATTTTTAATTGCAAGGGATGTGAATATATTTGATGGCTATAAATTCTATTTAAAGATGACAGGTAGAAAGGATGCTCACCTCCCTGTGCAGAGAAACAAATAGGTTCACTAGTATGCAGTACTTCCTATGGAGCAAGCAGAATGGCTGTTGAGCTCTGCAGCAAGCTGATGTCTAGGGAAATGATTTCCAATATAAAACCACTTATGATCCATATGGTCATGAGAACCGGTCACAGACATCTAGGGAAGGAACAATGTAAGCCAGCAGAAACAAAGATTTGGCATAAAAAAATGTAATGTTAAACTGTGCAAAAAAAAAAAAGGAAAAAAGGCCACATGAAAATTAGAGAGATGACAGAAGTCAGTCAAAGCCTGTAGAAAAGAATTTGCAGTAATGCCAGGAAATTGTAGAGTCTAAGGTCTGCAAAATTATTACAAGCTTCCCTTATGACAAGAGGATCTACACATAAACTAAATTCACACTCTGAATATGACAAGGGATGAGACACTTAAAGAATTTCTTAAGACACCTAAAGAATTTTCTTAAAGAGCAGAGAACTGCTTGGGACATAAAACTACCTTGTTAGCAACTTGGAGAAGAAAACCAGGTTTTCACAGCCTAGAAAGATTTTGAACTAGAAATGTTAGTGGCTAACTTTTTTATGCTTATATTGATTTTTTAATAGGAACAGAAGTTCCAGTATTCTAAAATTTTCCCCACTGTGGCTGCTCTTCCTTTCAACAACTAAAATTAGAAAATAGCACTGGATGAAGATCATGGGACCCTTTTACTATTGACCAGCAAAAGAGAGCCACAGACATTGCATAAGAATAGATTAAGCATATACATTTTCTCTTTTGTAAATGAAAACATTATCTAATAGCAGTGCTATGAAGATTGAAAGATACAGACAGCTGACTTTCATCCCTGATGGGGCACATTCCTTTCCTCAGCTCCCACATCTCCAAGGGAAGTGTGTGTGGTGTAGAATGAAATACCACCCTGAGGGCGTTTGTGTGTCTTCCTGGAAGTATCCTTTCCAAAGTCCAGGCTCTCAGAGGCATTAAAAAGGCATATGGGATAGGACCACAGCTGCTGTGTCGTCCTCACTCCTTTACCCTTGAGATGGAGATGAAAACCAGCCATATTACACGTCCGAAGAGATGCAAAGGGAATGAAAGACTATCGTGCAACCTCCACCCCTCCTTTAATATCTACAATATGATCAGACACAATTTGCTCACAAACAGTGACATTATCATTGCTTCCAAACTTCCACAGTGAGTTCAAGGGAGATTGTGCAATAAATGCCCTCAGTAATCTCTGGAATGATTCCGGACAGCAGTCAGAATGCCTCTGGAGATCATGATGAAATACATGTCAAATCAAGAGCTCTGCTGACAGTCAACCAAACTTAATGGTTGGATATATTGCAAATTAACTTAGCTCGGTTAACATATGTTAAGAACTATGATATTTTATAAAAGGATATTTTGCAACGGAAAGGTCAGTAAATCTATTTCCAAACATGTTTCCTTAGCAAGAATGTTGATAGCTTTTACTGGAATGCTTTCCAGGGATGCTTGTCCTTTGACAATTTTCCAATATTCAAGTAAACTTAAGTCAAATTACTCATTCTTTCTTTTGGGGGATTAGGAAGAGGGAGAGATTTTTTCTCTCATGCCTAATATATTCATAATTCTGTCTTCTTTTTTTTAAATCAGGTTTGAATTCCCTGTTTCAACAGTCATTTTTATTGGGAAGAAAAGAGAGTGATGCTTTTTAAATTACAGTGATTGTGTCTGGCTAAGAGATGCTATTAGATTTATCAAAGGTGGTTGCCACAGCAGTACTCTGGTAACACAGAGTTCTTTTGGAATTACTTTTCTGACTTAAACATAAGAATTTTATTAAGTATCTGACCTCATTATTATATCTAGGTGGATAGTCCCATATTTAAAAACTTGATGCCCTTGAGAAATTCAATTATTTGGCCTTTTGGTCTACTCTGGGCATTGAGTGAAATCCTGGTACCACATAAAATACAGAAATGCTGCCAATGCCTTTGATGAAGTCAGAATTATTTAGGGACTATGTCATAATTTTATATTTACTGTGCAACTTCCCTGACTATCTAGACCCAACCATGACTTGAATGCTGTAATATATTTTAAACTGCAATTGTGAAACACGTGTAATTTATTCTTTATATTTGTAAGCAGAACAGAAAAACCCCAACAATTTAAACAGAAGAAAAAAGCAACCTAAATTTGTTTGCAATACTGAGACGTTTGACAACATAGGTCTTACACATCTTGAAAGTTACATTTGCCATGTCATCATTTTGGCTTTTAGTACTAAGTTATTTACAAACATGACATGCTGGAATGCAAACAATTGATTTCTCTATTTTTATGTCATCATGGCTAAGTACTTGGGATCATGTATCCTAATGTTTCAGTAATTTCATTTATTCTTAATGCAGCATAATGTATAAGAGGACATACAAATGACAGCTGTGTAAAACCTAGCACAAATCTAGCTGAACTACCTACAGATGGAATTTTATGGTTTGGGTTTTTTTAATTCATGAAATGAAGATTCATTAAGTGGAGTTCTGAGAAAGAAATTAAATTATTATGTTACTTGAGAGAAATACTGCAAGTGTGTATTTTTATCCAAACATTTAGGAGCACATGCAGGTGTGTCCTTGGGTATTTCTTGTATCCAGAACCTTGAAAATACCCGATAATTTTTTTAAGTATTTGGTATTCTCTCTAGACGCCAAAGACAGTGCATTGTGTGTGGGACTTCCAGTTACCACACAAACCAATAACCTCTGCAATTCCTAGGCCACTTTTCCCCAAAATCTTTTTAGCCAAAGACTCCCTTCAAAAAATTAGTGGTACTCCAGAGCGCTCATTCAGCATCCCATTCCTGTCACCACCTCTCCTTTTCCCTGTCAGCTGTACTGCTGGGTGCTAAGAGAGCTCTCACCCAGTCAGTCTGACCAGGCAGGCAGGCAGGATCCTGCATCAGCACTGCAGGCAGGTCTGCCCTGGCTCCCCAGCACACCTGTCCAAGAAGCACAATGCAAAAACATCCAGGCTGCATCTCCAGGCCAAAATAACTTCACCAAGTACACTCCATACTTCATCATTTGGAAAATGATTCTGCTTTCACAGAATCACAGAAACATGGAATGGTTTGGATTGGAAGGGACTTTTAAAATTCATCTAGTCCAACCCTCCTGCAATGAGCAGGGGCATCTTCAAATAAATTTAAGTGACACATAATAATTTTTGGTTCCTGTTGGTACCACAGCCATTATCTTGAATAATTATAGAAATGGGCATTAAAATAACCAACCTCTCAAAATCTCATGGAAGATCTGCATTTCCTATACAGTTTTCCATTAAGTTGACATGGAATTGCAAAAATCGGTAATTTCAATATTTCTGAATTAGTAGTTATCATGCATCATAATTCTGAATGTAACACTTAAATCATGACAAGCAAGTAACTGAAAACATGAGAAAATCTTACCCTAAAACTTGATACTACCCAAACAAACAAAACCACTGAAGATTAACAGTCTTGTTGAATTCTGTTGAAATCAAGCTCCTTTTAGGCTTAGGTTTTGACAATTCATAAAAATGGTCATCAAGGAGTAACAAATTAAGTTGTAGAACACTTTATCACAAGAAAGAACTAGGTACAGTAAAAGGAAAATGAGAGACCTGGCAATACTTCTCTTCCCTTTCTCTGAGTCCTTGTTATTCCCAGCTTTGCTGCTTACCAATCTTAGACACCTACCTGACATCTTCACTTAACTCTAGTTATTTTCTATAATTTTTTTCATCTTTCTCAAGTTAGCCAACCTCTAACCTCTCATAAAATTTTCTTTCAATCTCCTCCAGCACAACTATCTTGGACATAACCCAAATACAGACCTTCACCTTTGGTAATGTAGTCACCAGCGCTGCTCCTGAAAAGAGGAAAAGGTGCTTTCAGCACTCTTTTACTGCTGTTGCTTCCACTCCCTGTAAAGACAAAAGCAAGCAGACTATGCCTGCATCTATACACTACTCCATAAATTTTGTCATCCCCACAAAAGAAATCTTTGACCAGTAAGCACTTATATCTTTTCTGCTGGTTTTACTACTCTATGCTTATGGCAAAGGAGGTGGAAAATAATGCAGTCATAGTGACAACAGATTACATTCTTCATGCAGCTCATTCAGCTCCTTCAGGTATCTCCAAAGAGCTCTTCTCAGAATTCCTGCTGTTTCCAGATGGACAGACTAACTTTATGAAACATGAATCAAACAGGTTTCAGTGTTCCATTGAAAAAACTTCAGTAGCCAACCAGGAACAACATGATGATTTCAGAAAATGTTCATAAAGAATTTTCTGTTAAAAATGGTACCTAGACAGATGATAACAGTTTTTTTATGTCTGGAACAGTTACTGACCTTGATTTATGTGCCGATGGCCTGCTTCACAAATTTTTCCCATTCATTTATTTAACATACCAGCTTTTAACCCTTCTGACCTTCAGCCAGCCCATTAAAACTATATGCTTAAAGCACGTATTTAATTTGTTTTAAAGCTTAAACACATTATAATCAATACAATTTGACATTTATTCCAGAACATTTATATTTTAAATTCCACTTAAAACGTACTTGGCATGCTATGACTAATCTCAGAGAAATGGCTGGTGTAGATTGCTTCAGGCAATAACAGCTTTAGTTGCTACTGCTAAATTTATCTTCAACTGTGAATCAAAACCTTTAGGAAAGCAGCTTATTCCTTTGTAGTGATACAAAATAGAAACTAAGTTGAAAAAGATCTTAACAGCTAACACTAAACACCATCTTGTCAGTATGCAGTTAGAAGAATATTTTTAGCTAAAAAAAGTGGATCAAATTCTTACAAGCAATAACACAAACACAAACAATTGATGTGTAATTTCTCTTAACAGTGAGTCCCCATATGAATAGAGATAGTTCATGAACTTCGCTTAAAAAAATACTCTTTGAATAGGCAACATCGCAGTTATATTTTCAGATTCTTGCAAACCAGGAAATAGTTGTTTGTAACTTTGCACATACTGAAAATCTATTCAAAATTTTGTCTTTGATATTAATTAATCACTCCTATGAAATCAATTAAGGAATTTGTGTTATTTCTGTCTGACCAGCAACTCTAGTTAATCATGTATTTCTCATATTTAGTGACAAGGTCTTGGCCAAGATTATCACCTTACTTTGTCTTCATATATAATGCTTCCAAAAGATGTAAATTGCATATTGTTGAACAAATCCTGCGTTAGTTTATGATAATGATTAATTGTGAATATATATATTTCAATTTATTACTAAAATCTTCCTTCCTTCCTTCCTTCCTTCCTTCCTTCCTTCCTTCCTTCCTTCCTTCCTTCCTTCCTTCCTTCCTTCCTTCCCACATTCTCTCATTCTCTCCTTCTCTCTCAGCCTCCCACACTCAGGCTATAAAAAAGCCTTGGAGACACAATTTATCAACATTCACACTGGTATGGAGTACACATTTCCCTACATTTGTTTTGTCTCTACGGTCTCACAGCCATAACCCAGAGGTGCACCACTAGGTAGCACTTCTTCATTTTGCTCTCAGAAAGGGCCTTTGTAAAGTGCCCACACAACTTCAGCTGTAGCACAATCACTGCACGCTTTGGAAAAAGTGTCAGGAACTAAAGGACAAATAGCATACAGCAGCTGGAGACTGACTGAAAAAAAAAAAAGAGAAATTCATATTCTTTTCAAATTAATCTTGAGGTAGAATACCAGGCTTCCAGAAGAAGTAGTTCTATTATCAGACCTAACAAGGTAAGAAACATCACTGGACAGGGGAGAATATGCAAAAATGCCTTTTCTTCATACTTTGGGAAGATTCAGACATGTTACAACACTAGATGCCCAGCCTTCACCTGTAAACATATCAAGTCATTTCAGTACTATAGTACATTAATTGGACATCAGCGTCCATGAGCATACTTACTTGAGCAGGATAACCAAGGAAGACCAGAACAAATGCTGGATTTATTTTCCAATTTAAGCAGAGGTAAAACTGCAGGTAAAACTGCTGTCAAATGGCCATTTGAGAAACCACCAAAAAATCTGGTGGATACTTTGTCAATATCCATGTTACAGATCTTCATTATGACACCAAATTCAAACATAGTCCCCAAAGCCAAGTTCTTGTCCACCTCTGACCTGAATAAGGCTCACAATCCTGCTCTCATAATGCATGTTAAAAGATGAAAACACATCCTCTTGGCTTTGATGATCAACAAAACAGTGATATTAGCATTGAAACATGGTCTATGACTATGTAAATTGATATCTCACTGATATTTATCGGGCAGTAATACCTCTTCCACCTGCTGCTTTCAAAATTGCAAACTCATGCAAATACCAAAACACCTGTACATTAATTTCTAGGTTTTATTCAATCCTAACTTTATGCTTACTTATAAATGGAAGACAAAATTGGAAAAATTACAGGACACACTACCAGCATCTGTAGAACACCTCAGGTTGTTCCCTATTTCTCTGTACAACTCAAAAATTCAATTAAGTCATTCTTTGTAAGCTGGAGGGCAAATTTTCATGGGAGCTGCACAGCTTCCTTCATTACTGAGAAAACTGCCCTTGTAGTTTCAGATGATGTATCTCCATGCTTTTAGATGATGAATCTCCATGCTTGATCCTGTCAAGGAAAATCAGGGGCTTAAAAACCAACAAATGATAACAAATGATAGTGAAAATAACTAAGTCTGCTCCTAAAAAACAATCTGCAGTCACACAGAATTGCAGCCTCAAATTAAAAAAAAAAATTAAATGTATGTCTGTATAAAGCATCATGTGGGCAAAGTAGACACGATTTAGCTGATTTCAAACAAATTTAGGAATTGTTTAGCACAGACCTTTGGCTTTCTCAGTCAAAATTATTGTACTCAGAAAACAGATAAATTAGCTGTTGTAATCTATGACTAGATTAAAATGGATACATAGATTATAGTTTTGCCTTGTTTAAGTACAGCAGACTAGTGCATTAGGTCTGAAAGTGCATTTCAATGAAGCCTAGTTAACTGAAAATGCATTGCTTGTTTCTAATATTTCATTTTATTTAAACAAATCTTAAGAAAGTTGTCAGGAAGTTAGTAATCTGAATTTATCTTAAATCTGGGTAAAATCAGGCAAAGGTAGATCTTATCTTTCATTCTTTCATCTCTTGATCTCTAGCCAGTGAAGGACACACTGGGCCTGGATCATTTTAATTATGCCACCAAAAAAGCAGTTTGGCAATTGGAGATTGTGATGTACAACAGCAATGTGGCCACACTGGCTTCTCTGTCCTCTTTAGAGGAATACTTGAGTAGTTGACTATGCTGCTTTTGTAGCTTTCTTGTACTATGAACTGGTTTAAAATAGCTATATCAGGTACCAGCACATGCACCACAATCTGAGTATTTGTAGCTCCCCTTTCCATATGCAATAAACCCTGTTACCACGAGCTCACTCCCACATCTTCAGGCAGACAGCTGGGCAAGAAATAGTATTGCAACTCTCATTTTAAATTATATGTGTATAGGCTGGACCAACCAGTATGTTGGTACTGATGAACTGGCATGATATCAGGCAGACACTACACTTTCCTTTGATTAGCTCCAACATTTCCTCATTAGCACAGCCCCTCTTTTATACCTGGCTCCCTCCTGTTTATCTCAAGACATGAACTTTGTTATCTTTTGGAGACTCTCACAAGTCAGTTAGATTTGACTGCAGCTGACCAACAGGTTGAAAACTATCAGGAAGAGAATAGCAGAGGATTGAGCATCCAGGCAGACCATGATCACACTGAATATTTTCAGAATGGAAGCAGGCCAGGACTTTGCCAACAGATTGCTGGCAAAGGTGGAACTAAGCTATAGGACGTATGTTCTGTACTCAGGAAAGCTGAACTGGAAGATACAGCTCCCCATATCTACTTTCCTGTTAGCTGAGAGATTTTATTATGAGATAACGAATTTACAGTGATTGTTGCAGGTGTAAGTATTAAGGTAAAAATCACAATTCAGCATATAACTATATTACAATCTGCTCAGAACAAAACACAGTAAAATAATACTCGAAGAAAATAAGTAGTATTTAATTTGACTGTGGGCAGGAGTTTCAACAGGGGGAAGAAGCCTTTTGAATGTGCACATAACAGATCTTCCTGCATGAGATCTTTCTTCAGTACATAGTACTGAAGTGTTAGTATTTGCAAGATTACCAGACAGATCCCATGAAAACAAACAAATTGAGGTAAGTGTTGGAGTAATAGGCAATGAATGTATTCTGAGTATAAAATTCTGGTATTCAGACCAGTTGTGTTTTCAAGTTTTCCTCTGCAACAATTAGGAAATGTAGTGTGGCACAATACTAGAGCTGAACTTGCACAGTAACATTTGTGTGCAGACTTAGACAAGTGGCTGGGCGAGCAGGCTCCTTTATGGAAGACACTGTCAAAAGCTTTCGGTTGTTCTGAGATCCCAGTAATATATGTGGTTGTGGAAGGGTTATGTGTATGCCAAAGAGGCAGACTGAGAGGATTGTTTAAACGAGGACGGAGAGAAGACGACCATGTGTTTCCAAGAGCAGAAGACACACAACAGGACCATAACCAAAGTTACCAACTGAGTTTGTCTCAAGAACATGCTTTTCTAAATGGTCTATAAGCTTTAGAAATTGGGTAAAAAATTATTAGCTTTCACTGTTTAATAAAAAAGTAGCTAGTGCTTACAGTCAAGGAGATAGGATTGCAGCACAACTAGCGATTGCTACTGTAACTTGTTGGGGTGCCCACAGCCATGAACAAATGTGCAGTGGTCTTCTTGCCACAACAGCTGGCCACACATCATATAGAATATAATGGTTTGGGTTGGAAGTACTCTCCTCTGGACCTGTTCCAACAGGTCCATGCCTTTCCTGTGGTGAGGGCTCCAGAGCTGGATATAGAAGCCAGAGGGGAAGAATCACCTTCCTCAACCTCATGTTTTTTGATGCAGCCCAGTGTGCAATTGTCTTTCTGGGCTGCAAATGCACCTTGCCAGCTAATGTCCTGCTTTTCATACACCAGTACCACCAAGTCTTTCTTCACAGAGCTGCTCTCAATCCATTCACCCAATCCACTGGGAAGACCCTGTGTGTGCACTTGCACTGCCTGCCTAAGATGAAATCCAGGACGCTGTACCTTTGCTGTCTAGCCCTCAGCCTCATTTTTGATTTTCTATTATTTTTGGCACATGTGCCAGACACCTCCTGTACAGCAGCTGCGGCCGGAGCTGAGGGGGTGCGCGGTGAGGAAGCCGGCCTGGGGAGCCTGGCGAAGCCCAGGGGAAAGGATTCCTGTGAAGACCCGGTTCGTGCTGGGGGTCCGCGGCGGACGCGGAGATAGGCCGGGCGGGGCCGGCGGCCATTTCACCGCCGCCTCCATCCCGCCCGCCGTTACCAGGGTGACCGGGGCAGCGGCGCCCCCGCCCCCG
>VZSE01015149.1:507672-524895 GCA_013398275.1 Promerops cafer
GAGAGGTCAGGCCGCTCCCTCGCCACTCCCCTGCCGCCGGGCTCTGGGATGGTGTGGGTACGTGTCCGGGTTGCGAGGGGCGGGGTGGGACGTCCCATTCCCGGTAGTCGCCGCCGTCGTCGCGTGCCCCGGCCGATGTCAGCGGCCTCCGCGCCGCTGTTGGGCGGGGAGCCGTTGGGGTGTCGGCCGTGGGCTGGCTCTTCCGCTCCTACCGGGGCTGGGTGGCTGGGTGGGTGGCTGGGTGGGTGGGTGGATGGAGAGACGGGGCAGGCAGCGGCTGGAACCTGAGGACCCCGGCAGACCCCCGAGATATCTCCTCCCGCCCCCCATTTCCGCCGGCTCCTCCCGGTGTCACGGCTGGCGCCGTGTCCTCAGCATTGTAGCGAGCCGGAAAGTGAAAGTCACTTCAGGATAGAGGAACCTGGCCCTATTTCCTACAGTGGTTTCTGGCGTGCGTGGGGTTCCTACAGTACTGATTTGCCTAGGTGGGGTTTTAAATTTTCATTCGGAAATATTTGAGAGGCGAGAAATCTCATGTTTGTCGAGTACTTTCGTTTGCATAGGAAGGTTGTTAACTTAGGTACTCCGTGGAAATTGACAGTGGAACTTGTGAACCTTCTGTGGGGTGACTGTACAAAAGACAGGAACGCTTTCTGGGTTGGTGCAAATGGCTTGATTAGTCTGCGAGATATTTATCTCTTTGCTGTGAAGGTTATAATTCCTCTCAGTTGACTTTCTGCTCAAGACCTGGGAAATCTTCCTACTGTGAGGATTGTTCTGCGATGTATTCAGGCCACCACAGCTTCTTAACCTGTTTGCTTGTTTTCTTGCATAGTTAAGTAGTCCTTGAAGTGGCATTCGAATACATCAAAGCTGTGGTTAAACCCTTACAACACACACTGAACAAAAAGTTGACTCTGTAAATGAATAATTGAACAGAAAAAAATATTAATATGCCCGAACTCCTAAAAGGAGCCTTTGATAGAATTGGAAACTGAGCCCATAAGTCTTCATTCTACATCTGCTGTGTGAACTGTAGTTATTTTTGAGTGATACGTGGGAGGATGGAGGAAAGGTGCCTACAGTTGGGAAGAATTGTTTCTGTATGATCAAAATAACTTTAGAATGCATTTTTCAAGATTTAGCTAGCTTATGCTCAAAGCAGGATAAGACAAAAGAATAGTTATGATGGTGCAAAAACCGGGTTACAAAAGCAGTTTATTGACTGTGTTAAAGGAGGAGAGCTCTGATTAGAATGAGTATTGACTAAGGACCATGATTACTGTTGGATACAGGCAATGGCACGTTCCATTGACTAATACAGGTAGCAAGCACAGCTGCTAAATTGAGCTATGCCTTCTGACAGGGAGGTTAAAATAACATAATAATGGCTTTATGAATGTAGGCTTTTACTGGATTATCTGACCCTTTTCTGTTATATTTATTTAGAATCCAGTTTAGGAGTCCTTGTATGTGGGTATTCAATAAAGCAGGTATGTGTGCTTAATTTCTAGCTTCAGGGAGCTAATAGAGCCTGAAACCTTTAATTGTCCAGTGATGGGTATAAACAGAACTGCTCAGCAGACTGGCAGAGCTGTGGTAGAGTATATCCTGTTCATACTTCAGGCACACCAAGATGCTATGGCTACAAAGGAGGGTGGAGGGAAGGCCAAGTACAATCCTCCTCCATCAAAGCTGATGTTCAGAATCTTTCCAGTTAAAGATCGGGGCTGAAATAGACTGATATTTTATCTTTGAAATGTCTTAATAATAAAGATCTTCTGTCATGGACCCAATGTTGTCAGTGTCATAAAACAGGTTTTTGTCATAAAAAATTTTACAACAGGTTTGTGCACTTGGTATGCACTGATCAATGCATTATTATCAAGTTGTGCCAGTAACATGAAACAGGGAGGATTTTTTCTTTCTTTTGTTTTTGAAAGGGTAGGACTGCTTTTCCATTACTTTCATGCCTTAATATGTTGTAGTTGTGATCAATTTTGATCACAGAAATTAATTTTACCCATTAATTTGGTTCCAAATTCTACAAGCATTTAAGTACATAAAACAGTAGTATGTTTCAATCACTGAATCCACTGCTTTCCACTCACTGTTTTATAGTATTGATTTGGATAGTTGAGGTAGCTTTTCTACATACATTGATAGATTTCAAATATATACTATACAATGTTTTCCTTGCATGTATTGTACATATATAAATAATAATATATTCATATACAGAAGGATACTAATATAGCTACGTTATACAATTCATACTGAAAATATTTTAAATTTTGCATTGAAAGACACATAAGTTGTATAGATCCACTGTTTGGTTTATGTATATGACCTGTCGTGTACATGATAAAACACTGTACATATTTATGCATGTATACATGGATGCCTTTGAATATGGCATTTTCTCGTAACAATATGAAATAAACCTCCAAATGTCATTTTTAGTCTTTAGGACGTTTTCTTTTCAAACCAGGCTCCAGAGTGAAATTTAAACAATTTATAACCAATTGTTTGTTAATATCCTGTGTACTGAGTGCATTTGAAATTTTGAGTTTGTGTATATGTCTGCATCTAGTGTGTATGTCCTTGTCTATGTGAATCAAATCTCAAGGCATAAAATAAAATAAAATTTGTGTTTAAAGAAAAATTTTTGGTTTTAAACCTTGACTATAGTACAGAATCTTACTGTTAAATTATTCTTCTATTAAGTAATTTAATTTTGTAGAGCATTTTCTACAATTCATTGTGAAATACCCTTAAAAACTGAAAATGTGCTGCTTATGGTGAGCCTGCCACTAAGTGTGTTAGTTTAAATATTTGATCAATGCCATATATGAAAGAAGGAAAGACAAGACAAAATGTTTTTGGCAGAGAATAGAAAATAGATAGTAGGTTGTACAAAGATGCAAGAAAACTTACTGTCTTAGAATTCAAAAAGAACACGCTTGCAGAAATGATGGTGTGATAGTACAGACCAGAAGTTCCCAAACTTAGTAGGTATATGATCATCATCAGTCAATTCTGGCATCCAGGGTCACATACTTTTCCAACCATGCCAAACCAGAGCCTCATCTATGGCTCTTCTCCCACCTATCCTACTGCATGTTCCTATCATTCAAGCTGGGATTGCAGTCCAATGCTCACATTTAGGCTTTCCTATCTGTTCCTGCACCCATAAAAGTTTATTCTTTATTTCAGACTTCGGTCCCATCATTTCTCCTCCACATACCCATATCATCAATATTCACTTCCAGAAAGAAAAAAGTGGAACCTTGGCTTCCCCTGCATGCATGTACCTCCTTAATCCTGTTCTTCCTACTTCACCATGTCTTGGTCCTCTTCTATCCTGAACCAGAAGTGCACTCTGCATGGGGACAGCAGAGCTATTCATTATGTTGAATGTGGGTAGTGGCTGCAGTAGTTCCTAACTGTCCCACTGGTTTTATGGAGGCCAGAGGGCTATTGCTATGCTGGTTGTATAGGAACAGTGAGACCCAGAAGCTGTGGCTCAGTTAAGTTTTGAATGTAGCATGGAAGCAGGCGTAAGTGGCATTTGCACTACACTTTGGCCGCCCTTTTTATAGACAAGGAAGAAAAATCAGTAGCGGACAAGCATGGAAAGGCAAGACCAATTTTCGTCAGAGAATAAAAAGCACTCATCTGCTTCTTCAACTAGATAAGCTAAATCAGTGAAAAATCCAAACAGATATTTCAGTCTGTTTTACATCAGTTTAGCTTGAGTCAATTCATCAGGAAAAGAAAGCCAACTTCAAATTAAAATAAATTATTCTTTCTTGTGCAGGCAGGCCCTGAGCCATGTCTTTGGGAATCAGGAGTGACTGCAGTCCATGAAGTGTAATGCAAATAGATGAATTTTGGTAAGAGGCAGAAGCTTCAGTTGTTCAGTCTGACCCATGAGAAGTAGTTAAAGCCAAGCAAGATGAGCTTTGAATGGGAGCTTTTGAACAAATGGGAATCACATTAACAAGAACACAAGACTCATATAATTACATTCTTTGCTTGCATGTGAGAAAACAGACACCACATTGGTGTCTGGAGCAGAGATCTTTTTGTAGCCCCTTGGAAAAGGAATGGAAGTAGGTCAACTGATGGCCAGAAATGGTTGGTTTAAAAAAACTTAATGTTTTATTATTCTAACATAGAGAGCATGTATACCCTAAGTGCAAATATATGTGGTTTTGTATATCATATGTTCAAATATCTTCCTGTCTTGAAATTTTTTAACCTTTCATAAGTAAGAATTTATTTGGTCATTTGATTACATTGACAAATGACTTCAGACACCTTCCTTCCAAAATCTTCCATGTATCTGTAGAAGACTTTGTTTTCTCTGCTAAAAACTGGGTAACACACTGTAACTTCAAAATTGCTTCTGGAGAATCCTCTATTCCCCCAGGAGATAACTCTGTTGGTTTTCTGAGCCAACAAGTACTTGTAGTATATTTTACAATCTCTGATGATAGTATGTTTTTCAGTTTAGCAAGGAATCCTATCTTAAGTTAAGCATTGTCCATTCCAGTAGTTCTCTTAATTTCTTGGTGATTACACAAAATCAAAATAGCAAACAAAAATCAAATACAGCACAATCGGCAGTATTCAAAGCATCCCTCATTTGCATTGTACATATCAAGGTATGTTTTGTTTTGGTTGCTACTTCCAGTTTGCAGTCTTTTCAGATGGGGGGTGGAAAAGATGATGCTGATAAGGGAATTCTAGGTTACTCTTGCATATAACTACCACTGAGTTCAGCTGTTGGGTGCATTGTTTTGTTTGTTTTTTCTATTTTTATTTTTAGTAATTGTTGTACAATGTTTTAAAGATTAAATATTTGTTTTAGATAGGAGAAAATTAATAGACTATATGAAGCTGCATTTTAAAATATTTTCAATATTTTTTCAGTAGTTAAGTATATGAATTTTTGTATCAGCACATGAGATTGAGAATCAGCAGACATTGAGGATACTGTCCTTGCTTTGTTTCTTTTGTTCTAGGTAACAGGGATAATGGTTCATAGTGAGGCTTTGATAATTTTACCTCCATTGGGGTGGGATTCTCTCTTTTTTTTTGTCTTTTTCTTTCTTTTTTTTAAGGTTAAATGAGATAGCAAAGGCTGTCTTTTGATCTCTTTGTAGGCCTTGTTTTGGGTAATAATGCCAATTTAATTGAACATAAGGAGAACTTCTTTACTGCAATTATTTCTTGGGGCTTAGGAGAAACAGTATACCCATGGAAACAAATAACTATCCTGAATTGTGTGAGGGCATACAAGTTGGACCTAAACTGTGGTGGAAATTTTAAATGTTGTCTTGTGAATTATTTGTAATCTGACTTGCTATTTTCACAAATAAAACATGATATTTCTATATATTTGGTTCTAAAATTTTACAGGTAGGAAGAACAATAATAGAAAATAATATTTATATTTTTCTTCACATATTCTTCTTGCTCTTGTTTATCAGAGATAATAACAAAAATCCTAAGTGTGATAAAGTGATAAATAAGAAGGTGAGACATTAAAAACTAATTTGAACATTTGATACCTTTGATAAAATAATACATGTCTGAAGGAATTATAGAAAAGGTGCTGTAGTACATGGTTCTGAGCTCTGCAACATCCCTTCTAGTGTCTTCTGAGGAGCTTACAAAGAGGTACCTCAGGTTCAGAGTGGTTAGATATAGTGTAATATTTTCATTGCAATTTAATCCTTGGGTCCTCCAGAAGATAATACCAATGTAAGATAATAAAATTCTTTACCCCATTGCAACAGTAGTACGTAGATTAGTCACTTCAGCCCTGTAACAGGTAGGTCTGGAAAAAGGCAAACAAATTTTTACCTGAGTGAAGTTCAGCTGTCCTGTTCACATTTTCAGTTAGTGTTAAATAGAGAAAACTATTTATTATACATATATCCTTGAAGATTATGCTAATTTAGTTGTAAATGTGTTTGAAACTAACCTCTCATTTCCTCAGTTAGGCTTTTATGTTTGGTTTTGAAAATCTGAAAAATTTTAAAAATCAATATTGGTCTTATCCATGCTGAAGAGCTTTAACACTCTCAGTGTTAAACCATTAGACAAGACCAAGTTTTATTTGTATATGACACTGTGTATGTAAGACATTCAGTACATTGTCAAACAGTCAGTTTTGTTATTGAAGGTAATTTGAAAGATGTTAAAAAAACTTGGCTTCCATATTATGCAGAAAATAGCTCTTTTTTTTCCAATTTAATATATAATTTTATATTTAATTTTTACTTATGGTAGTGCCCAGAAGCTCTACATATGAGGCTCTAACATGTCAGATGTGTAACAAAACAGCCTTTTCTGCATACAGCTGAATTACAAAACAGAATATAAATGTTTTCCAGTAGGCAAATACAGGGAGAATAAGAATTATGAGAGAGACTTAAGACCTCTGTGAACATTTCACCTAAGCAGAATTTCCACATAAAACGTGAGAAAGGGCAGAAGGTATCTTGGAATGCCTTTTGCATTACACATTTTAAAGGGCATCATATGAGAAAACATGGTGCAGGTCAATAAATTGATCCTCAAGGTGAAGATCATAGAATCACTATCAGGAAAACAAAGCCCATGTTCTGCATTATGGTAATGTATAAGAACTGTTATATAGGGGAGAGATGTTAGTTTATTCTCTTGGCTATAGACAGTTTAGCCTGTGACTGTAGTTTAAACTCTTCATAGCTTTATGTTTCATGTACTGATTGCATTACTTTTTAAAGACAAAGATGGTATGTAGAATGCCAGCAAGTTTATTTAGTGGAGTTGCAACTCCACTAAATATTGATTGATTTGCAACTGTTTTTTGGTGAAGTGATTCGCAACCAGTTTTTATTAAAATGGCCTTCAATTTATTAAATGACCTGTGCATTTAAGGCAGATTGAATTATTTTAAATTACAGTTTCTCCACTAAATAAATTTCTTTTATCTTTGGGCAAGGCAAAAAGAAAACCAAACCTTTAAAAACCTTGAATTTTTTGTTTTGTATTGGTTGATTTGTTTGTAGCATTTTAAGGGAAGTAATTTACATATGTATCATTTAGACTAAGGAACTGATCACAGCAACTAGTCTCTGACTCAAATACATTCTGATATCCTCCACAAACCAACATAAAAGTATTTAAATCACTAAAATATTAAAAACTTACAACTTAAGTAAGAATTGCAATTAAATTCCTCATCTAATTGCATTTTTATATGTTCAGAATCTTTAAGCTTTTGTTGCTTTTCTAACCTGAATGCATAATGTACTTCTAATTTAATTTTTGCTTTCTAATGTTTCTTCTTTCATGAAATGCTGCATTTTAACCAGAAAGGTAAAAGAATTGCTAAAATTTAAGACTTGATTAAGGCTGCATTAAACTGCCCAAGGAATTTTATGGGATCATTCATCTGTACAATAACAATCTCTATCTGTGCACAAACAGCTATGTAGCCACTTCAGCACAGGAGCTTTAGGTAAGGTGAATCGCTTTCATTCAGACTTGCTTGCAATTTCCTTTACACTGGTTCAACAGTGCTTCAAAACTGATCTAACAGCTATGGTTGTGAGAATACTTTTTCAAAAAAACAAAGCTAGAAATGAGAGAATACAATAAGAAACTGTTATACTTTTGTTTTTAAATTGCTTCTTGTATTTGTGCCTTTTTTTAAACTTGACAGTATAAGTCCACAGTCTACCTGTAATTAGTCAATGATCTCTTAACACTCATTGCTGGAAAGGGCCATGAAGATCTGTGTAGAAGAACTCTAGGTTTTCTTCTGGGATGCCCATTGGCCTCAAACTATAGCAGCTTGAATATCTTGTTTAATTGGAAGTCTGAGACCTCTCTAAAACCTCATCTTCAGATATAATATCCAAGAGGATTTAGAATATGACTGAATATGCTTAAACTGAAAAAGTTGAAGCATTCTTCCACTGGCCATTTCTATTAGATATTCACTGTGCATCTATTAATTGAAATAGTCTTCACTCCTAAGATTATGCTGCTTTCCTTGCCACAATATCCAGTCAGTTTTATTGCTTTGGTCAGATGAAAACTGGAAATTTTCTTCAGGAATTTTTAATACTGTTTTAATTAGTATTTATAATCTGTCTTTAATAAGATAGACATTTCTCTGTTCTTTTGTAGTTGTCTCACAAAATTTCTGCCAAGTTAATCTTGAAGCACTTGGATCATAACTGTTTGTTGTATTAAAAAATCGTACATTGAACTCATATAATTTCTTTTCATCTGAAAATATTGATATTCAGAGAAGGCAAAAACATTGTTTTTGATGTGTCTGCAAATTCCACTGTGTATATAGATGCAGGAACAGTTTGGGGGTGGCAGTACTTCTGCCTTTATCCATCATTGTTTTTTACTCCCTTGTTCATCTGAGGCTTGAAAAGGAATGTGCAGTCATTCTTTAGCATTCTCATTAAGATCAATAAGTCCTATTTGCTCATTTACCTTAAAATTTTTTGCTTCTTTGATTAGGGTGGGTAGTGTATCATCCTTTTGTTTATGTGTATGATTGGAGCAGTTGACTGCTCTCACTGATGAACACATTCTCTTTTGGAAGGAGCTCCATTCCAGATCAGTAATTATTTCCTCACTCTTTTCCACAAGGATGTAATTTCGGAATATTTATCTGACATCAGAGATTAGAGAACACCTTGTACTCAGGCTCACTGGATAAGATTGAATTCCAGTTTCTTTCTGAAGGTTTGTAGATCTTCCATTTGTGTACCTGCCAGCTCATATATGCCTCCACCCATTTATCCCTATGCAGGACAGATAACTGCTCACTGGAGACACACAGGGACTAATAGAAACTGAAATACTGCCATTTCCTTGGGGCAACAGCATCTTAAGAACCTTAGATAAGCCACTCACTGCAGTAAGGAAATTCATCAGCTATGCAGGGAAAAAATACATTAGCATTCTATTGCAATGACCAGTGATGATGGTTTAGCCAGCACTGTTGCTGTCAGTATTGCAAGTATCACCAAAGCACCGGTGTTGTCAGACAGTGGTAGTGTCACTGACAGCTGCATGTCTTGTGCATGTTCTGTGTGTAAAGGTTTTAAAACATAGAATGTTCAGAAAAAGGCTGGGAGGAAAGTATGTGAGTGTGTGGTTCTGAAATCTGTGTATCCTGGGATGCAAGGTATTTTGCCAAGAAGTAAAAATAACACCTAATCCTGATTAATCAGGTCTTAAGGCTCCCAGTATCATTTTTGCCTTGTACCCTGTACTGAATTCCAAATTATGTCTGATGGGCTTTCCAGAGGAGAGTACTTTGAGTTTTCTTTATGGTTGGTTTCTTTACAGTGGGTGCATACTATGAAAAGACAGTGGTATGATTTAAACAGTGTAAAATAACTAATTTTAATAATTTAAATTGGAAGGCCAAAATATTTAACTTTTTGTATTTGGTTTTAATTTAGCTTTTCTTTTCCACAATAGATCATTTTTACCTCATTTATGTATCAAAACATACTTACAAATAAATATGCCATTTGACTTGTATTTGTTACTTCCTTCTACTAGCAAAAGGTTTTCAGTACCTTTAGAAGTTCTCTTTCTTATTTGATGAGATTCCTATTTTTTACCCTCTATTGTATTATTGTTTATGATTGTTAAGATAGTTTATTACAAAAAGGAATTTAAATTAGTGGACTGTTTAATGGGGGATTTATCAGTACTTTGTATATATTTTGCAATAAACTTGGTTGGTTTATAAGCGCCTACACATTGACAACAGTTGGAGAACTGTGATGTATTTTGGTTCATCATGGTGCAGATTTTTTCAAAGTTAGCTTAAAAGTAGATAACCGCTTACTTAGGTTAAGTTTTTTTCTTAATGGTGAATAACTTAATTTTAAATAAACAATGCATTCTTTCCAGGGCCAAGAACTTCCCCAAATTTGGCACTGTCCAATGATGAGATGTAATCACCTTTACATTTGCTGGTTTTTAGTAGCAGGGATGATTTTGCCTGCAAACATTATTGTAAAAGAAGAGCAACAGATGTTTTTCACATGCCTATGCCACCAGGGCTCACATAAAGGCCCTGTCTGTCTTGGCTGAGCCATTGTGAGAGAAACAGGCACCGCAGAGTCTCTCATTGTATGACTTTTCTTCCAAAATTTGCAGGGACCACCTTCTCAACCATGCAGTAAGTCAAAACAAGAATCATGCATCTGTTAGTGTCCTTATTTTTATTAATCTTTGTTAGTTGATAAGAATGAATGTATAACTGAAAGAAGGTGAATGCTAGAATTTCAGGTACTGCATCTCTTTTTTCACAGCCTTATACCCATCCATGTATATGATTTTTTTCAGCTGTAACTTCATTTTTAAGTTATATCTGCTGCTTTCCTCAGATGTTTCAAAAGTCTGCTTTCAAAAGTCTGATCTATCACAAGGAACAGGTTCAAAAGCTTGTATCATTTTAATTTTTATCTGCATCTTGGGGAAGCCTGAATTACCAATTAGAAAAACTGAAGTTCAGCAAAAATCCTCCAGCAGATACCAGTTGCTTTGCCTCCTACAGCTCGGAGGAAGAAATCTTACTGTATACTTTAAGCAGGGAGTGGAGTAGGATTCATATGCACTTGACACTAATAATGCTTAAAAGAATTTTAAGCTGGCAAAAAGCACATGCTGGATTTCAGACATAAAATTTGACAGTAGAGGTTTAAATAAGACTGGACTCTCAAGAATGATGCCTTTCATCCTTTGTACACCCACTTACTCGCTTTACCATTTACGATTTCAGCTGCTTGATCTGGTATTTTCTGTCACTAATTCATGAGGTGATGTTTTTCTCAAACAGCTCTCCATTGAGTTTTAGATTGTTTTCAGACTGCCAGCATTAGAAGCACGTATTGCCATTTTAGTATCCAGCATGTGTAGTTACAGTGGGGCAAATCATTAGCCACACACTATTTTTCCACTTGGTATCTCTAGCTGTGGAAATGAAATGATCATAGAATCATAGAATCATCAAGATTGGAAGGGACCTAAAAGATCATCCAGTCCAAGTGTCCTTCCAGGACTACCACTGTCAGCCCTAAACCACTAAACTACATCACCCAGTGCCAGGTCCAGATGCCTGTTGAACACCTTCAGAGATGGTGGCTGCACCACCTTCTTGGGCAGCCTGTTACAATGCTTGACCACCCTAACAGTGAAAATTTTTTTCTAATATCAGATTCTCACTTAAGGGCATTTCCTCTTGTACTCCCATACTGGTATATTTGAAGAGATGGTGCTTCCTTGTCTAGATTAGTTGATCAAAGGCATTTTAAGTCTAGAGATCTTTGCAGTATTGCACTGTCTATTACTTCATTCAGCTGGACATTTCATGAATTGTAAGAATGGTGTTCCATCTTGTCAAAGCAGAATTCAAAATCAAAATGCTTGTGGTAATGTTCTAGTTGGTGAAATCTTGGCAGGTTTTTGTCCCTGCAGCTGAAAATGTTATGTGCATAATTTAACCCATGAACAGCAGGAGATTTGGGTTTCAGTTCTGACCTATAATAAGCCTGTACTATATGTTGGTGTTTGTTATCGGAATTTGTATTGTCTTAATTGTTCTACAAACCAAGAAATATTAGTGCATGTTGAGGCCGGTCATCCGTTTTATCTGCAATGGTGTGATGGCTTTGTACCTTCATATATATGGAAACTATTGCTGTGCTCTTTCCTCTATGCTCATTTGATTCATGAGAAGCAGAGGTATTCATTAAATAAAGAGGGAAGGTACTTCTGTCAGTATAGTGGAATTACAGGCTGTCAGTTTTCCTGAGTACTATTTCATCTGTTCAATAGGATTCCACAGTGCAGACTTTTACAGACATTATCTGCAAAAAGAAATACTGCTCCTCACCCTTGAGAAAAGAAGGCATGAAATCATGGACGGTGACTGCAACAATAATGAGCCATAACAGCTCTCCCTTTCACACTGGCAACAGTGTAACAGATTTCATGAGCAGATATGTTATTGTAACTGTAGATATGTTCAGAAAAAGTCTATCATCAAATTGATGGTGTTCCACGGACAGCAAATCACATTACAGATTTATTTGCCTTGAATATTGAAATTCCAGTGCTCCAGGAAATTTGAGTTCAGTTTCATTACGAGGTGTTGTAGTATGGGAACATTTGTACACATACACAATTTCTAGTTTCATACACAACATAACACAAAAATTCTAGATAGAATTGTCTCAGGAGGGTAGAAAGCTAACATTTCTCTCAGTTTCTTCAGCTTCTTATTCTCCTCCTAGACATACTGACCAGAGAGAATGAATAACAGTAGGAAACAAAGGTCAGTTAACAGTATACAAATCTGAAGTTATGTTACCTGAAAGCCCATACATTTGCTGCCTTGAATATTGTTGTTAAATTGCTCCTCAGAGGTAGAAGAAATTCTGCCTATAGATAGGAAAAAATTTATTTTTTAAGATAGTCTTAACCCTACCAATAAAGCACATTCTTAGTTTGCTACATTCCACAGAACTTTTTTCTTTAGTCCAAGGCTTATGATTATATGACAGATCATGCTGAATTCATTTCATCTTCTGCTAGGTGGTTTTCCTCTTGGTCTTTTGTCATCCAGTGTGACATTGAAGAACTCTTAAAAAATGAGGGTATTCTTGCAACCTTAGTTAACAGGAAGAGATCCATCTCCATTTGGCAAGTTAATATCCTTTGTGCCAGACTTAACCACAAAGTTCTACCTTCAACAGAATTACACTTGCAATAGTGGAATTGGTTAGTGTTGCATTAGAAAACAGTAAGCTTACAGCCTCTTCTGGCTCTTGTTTTTATACAACTCAACACAAATAAAAGTAATGTTGAGACTCCATCTTAAAAATATTTTTCTAAAGTTTGCTTGGGCTTCTGTTTAAAACAATTGTTATATCATAACCAATCAGCTCTGGAAAAGCAGAAAATTAATTTCATAGACGTTTCAGTCAGGAACACAAAATTCTTTCAAACTTCTTCATATCATCTTAGTAACCTGTCTGGTGCTTCACAGGGTCACACTGTCTTCTTCCTAAGACTATCCAAATTAATTGTGTAATAAATGTTAATCTTGTGGCATATGGCTGAACTCAGACTGCACCAAATGTTTTAGAATGGATGCTCATTTCATATGTTGGACATGATGACTACCAGCATTTTTTTGAAGTGAAACCTTAGGGCATGGCTCCAGGCACAAAGCATTGCAAAATAGTATAGCAGTAGCTATTCTGCATGAGCTCCTTCACATAAACACATTTATTCTGTGTTATGAGAGCTTTCTTCCTGCTTTGCTTAATCTACATCACTCTTAGCTTGACTTAAAAGGGTTTACACAGAAAGCTATTATGGAATGTGTGTTATTTCTTCTGTGCATACCATCCTTTGCAGAGAAGCACTATAAGCAGTTTGTGTGGAAGTTCAGAAGGCTAGATTTCAGCAATTGATTGTATGATTGATTACCATTATTAAATATCAACATTATGGGTTACAATGCCTGAATTTTATGACAAGAAGGTTGCTATTAGAATTCTGTCAAAATTTTTAAAAAATTCCAATACTACCAATGGAAAAAAACTAAAGAATGGGAAAATTTTTCTAAAGGGTAAAGTGGTTGAAACTGTCTGACAGTTCTGAAATTAGGACTATTTTGAGAATTCATTTTTATTAGAGAATAATTACTTGAAACTAGTTTCAAAACCACTGTCAGTGACAAGTTGTAGTTTCCAAATGTACAGCTTGGAGTCTATGGCATTTGAGGGATGGGACATCTTCCTAGCAGTGCAGATCTTAGTCTCTTTTCTGGTTGATTGTTGGGAGGGATTTGCACGAGTTTCCTGTTTCTTTTGTAAGTGCACTGAGATTATGGAGGGATGGGGTGTGTATTATATTATGAATCTCCTATTTGTTCTGTCTATATGTGTTTTGAGTGTCAATTAATACATGTTGCTGATCAGAAACCAGATTCTAATCCAAGTTCCTGTTAGTATCTGTTTATGACATAATGAAAAGCAACAACAGGAGAGATTAAAAGACCTAGCACCAAATGCACTCTAATATGATGGTAAGGACACTTTGCAGGAAAAAAGTGGGGTTAATCACCTTGGGAAGAAGCAAGAATCAAAGCCTGTCTCACACATTCACAGCTACTACTCTAAAAATCCTGGATTTTGAATAATTTAGCAGCAGTACATATTGTAGCCATTTATTTTGTTTCCTTGTATGCCAGGTATGTGTCATTTCAGCCTGAATTAATGGGGAATTCTGGAAGGAAAATGGAAGAGGTCAAGAAAACAGAAGAGAAAAAAAATATTTATAGGCTTTTTGTGGACACTTAAGTAGAAAACTGCAAGGTCTGTGAAGAGAGAAATATCTTAAAGATATAGGTTAGTGTTTGGGCATGTAATTGTTTTGTTTGTTTGTTTTCAATGTTACACATCGTGATACCAGTGGATTATGGCTACTGCATGACATCTGAAGTCTGGATAACAGTGAAATCAAATATTCCTCAGCATTTGTGCAAGGCTTCTCTCTTCAGAGAACTTCTGTAATCTCATCATATATAGATGAAGTGTGGCAAATTTAGTTCTGCTGCATTTTGCTGATCAAGTGGGATGAACCAGGCTTTGTTTTGGAGGGTAGCATTCATGCCTTGGGTACTTTGCTTAACATTGATTCTGATTTCGTTTCTATACAAGAAGATTTTTGCTTGGGGAAAACAGATAGTAGAAAACAAAAGGTAAAGCATACAGATACATAAATGCAATACAGAAAAAAACAGTTTTCTCTTTTTTTTTTCCTGTAATGCTTTCAACCTGAAGATTTTTTTCTTGTCTCAGTCAAATTATTTTGACTTCTTCTGCTTCCTTACTTAATTTGGAGGATTAGAGATAGGTTCTTCCTGAGGTTTCATACAGGTTTCATATATAGAAGCTAAAGGAGACACCTTGTCTTGCAGAATACCTTCTCATTTTGATAATGTCTCATAAATTATTCTTACCTGTCTTGGAGGATGATCATGTAAAGCCGTTAGACATCTCTACTAGAGGTCCTCTGTAGAGGCTCCCATTCATATTTCAATTTGTAGGCTTTTTTCTGTCCTTTGCACTTCAGAAGCGGAAATTCTTAGCAGGATTGAATTCTAGTTATATTCTTGGAAAGGAAACCTACGTTCTTCTTAGTTATGGATCCATGCCATGCTTCTCTACCTGCTCTTTCCTGTTTTGTCTCTCAATCTTCCTTTCTGATCTCTTCCCTTGTTTCCCATCTTTAATGTTGTTCTTTTTTAGCACACTTGGTTTCCAGATAATATTAGACAGATATAATCCTTGTGTCATAATTTCTGAATAGTAACTTTTGAAGCTCTAATCAAGTTCAAATAAACTTGACAGATGTGGGACGGAAGTGTCAAAGAAAAATCAAATTTCTACAACCTTACTGCTAAGGCACCGTTAGGTGAATGAGGCCCACATTAGCTCTTCTCTGATTTGTTGGACATCAGCTTTTATCTGTTCCAGCTATGCATGCATCTCAGAAAGATCTCTCCTGCCCATACAGTGTGAGCCATTAACATCAGTTTTAATGGTGTGGATCAAAATCCTTTTCTTTTGACATGTTCCTGTATTAGAGGGAAATGAGTGGAGATTTACCTTGATCAGAAAAATCTCATGTAAATCTTGTGCTTATTCTTTCCTACTAAGTTGTGGCATGTATTTATGTACCTACCTTACTCACTTCATCTTGTTTAGGTGCTGTAAACTCTCAAGAGGTGGTCAGCTTTTGTAGTCTCCCAAAAAGTCCTATGATAACTACAGCAGTTTCTAAAATAGAAGAGCTTAATAAATATATCTAATTTCTGTTTTGTTTTGTTTTATAAGCTGTTTTTGTTCTCTCTATTGATTTTATCTTGTATGCTATGCAGCGTACTTCTCTGCGTATTTCTCTACTTCCTACTCCAGTGTGCATTCTTTCCTGGTACATCAAAAAGTTTCTTTCACTGTATCATTATCCACAAATGTAGTGTAAGTACACGACCCATCTTCTTGCCTATGATGGCTCCTTTTGCTGTTTTGTTGGAGATGATGCAATACTGATTTTGTCTCCTTCAAGAATAGCATCACATAGTAATAGAATGAAAAGTTAGCTAAGGACACTTCTTAGCACCTTGGACTGGACAGTCAGTGTTGAGGAGGTGAGACAAAGAGCCATATAGCAAATTATCTGGGATGCACCCTTAGGAATCAGTATTGTTCCCTGTCCTCAGTGCCTGTGAACAGTTGCTGCGGCTGAGATTGCAATGTTTCCACTGAGTTCTGTACTGCAGGAGCAGAAACTAGTTTTCGTATCAAGTGACGTGCTTACACAGTGACTAAAAGTAAGATTATAAAAAAACAAGGAGTTACTGGCTTTCATTTTCACGTTTTAGACCAGTTTTAAACAGCATGTATTCTTTCTTCTGTTAGTATAATACATAAAAATAACTATATCCATACATGTGTAATGCATACTTTACATATATACATATGTATATATGTATCTAAATTGTCAATTTTAACCCGAAATCTCCCGTGATATATTTTGGGGCTAAGTTTAAGATACAGTAGGTATTCAAAGCAGTTTCTTTGGAGTTTGCACGCCCCAGCCTCCCCCTGTTTCCCTGCGTACTTCGTCCTGTTCCATCTTTACACATGGAATTGGGAACTTCTGAGATCTGCTCAGCACTCAGCCAAATGACGTAGAAGTGCAGCAGGTACGACGTTTCTGACACCGCGCTCTGATTTCGCGCCCGCACTTCTCTTCCGTGGGAAGGCGGGAGCCTCCGCACTCGCTGCCGGGCGCTGTCCCAGGGGGCTGGGCTGGGCCCGGGGCGCCCCTTCGCCCCTCGCCTGTCGCGTTCGCTGGAGGTTTCTGTCTGTTCTCGGGTGGGCGGCGTGGGCTTCCCGTTTCACGTCGGCTAGGATTGAGGTGCTCGCGTTCTGTCGCCCGCAGGCTCCTGGCAGTGTGGGACGCACCGGGGAAAGGCGGACGGCGGCGCCGGCGGCCCCGAGGCGGCCCGGGCGGGCGGAGCCGTGCCCGGCGCTAGGACCCAGCAGGACGCGAGGCGGCTCTTCGGGCCGGATCACAAATTCGTCGTGACTCAGTCTC
>VZSE01015149.1:525492-577939 GCA_013398275.1 Promerops cafer
TAGAGAGGGGGCGAGCAGGGTCCTCTCGAAGTAATCTGGCGCCGGGATTCGAGGTGAAAGCCGTAGCTGGTGGGAGTAGTACCGCTGGCAGAGCCGCTGCCTGCGCGCCCTCGTGGGCCTGCTGGCTCTGACGCTGCGCATTTTGGTACGTGGTGAGGATGCTTTTATTTGCCTGGAAGCCTAATCTTGAAACTCAGCTCGTTGAAATTCACGAAAATGGGGAGCTCTGCAGTATGTGGCTTCTTGTACTGCTTTGCAGTACATTTGGTGTTGGTGTTGTGGATTGATGGGTTTTTTTTACCACCGCCCCTCCNAGACTGAGAAAGCAAAACTTTAAATTAAGACTAATAGAAGCATAGGCCTTAAAAAATAAAGGCTTCATCTATTGTTTCCTGCTCCTTGAGCTAGTCATAAGTGCTTTGCAATTTATAGAAGTGCTGAAATTCTGTGAAGGATATGAGCTTGTTATCTGGATCTCTTTTTATTTAAGGCATTTTCTTAAAGGTCTCCACAGAAGGCAACAGAATTTATTTAAGTAGGTAAGAACATTATGTGTCTGTATATATTTATATTAAGAGTTTAGCTTTAAGCCAAATTTGCTCCACTTCTAGACTTTTGTAGCAAATGCAGTGAATATCAGGAAGCCTTCTGCTCTTGTCTGAAAGGTGAAGGTCGATTTCATCTTGATCATCTTGTTCTTTAAGCTCTGCTCTAAATTTTTAAAATATGACTGCTTTCTTTGAAAAATCCTAAACAGAAGAGTCTAAAGAAGTAGTGTTCTGATAATGCCCCAAGCTTAAACCAGTGCTCTTTAGTATTTAAAATATCAAAGTGTTTATAGGAACAGTTTTTATAGTGTAGCTTTAGTGTAAAATTACATTTTAAAGCTTTGCTTCAAATAATTTAATTACATCTGGTTTGTTTATTGAGCTATAGCATCATATATGCAGGATGGGCAGTATAAGTGATGCTGTCTGTCTTGATGATGTATAAAACTTGACTGAGCAAAAGTCCTTTCAACTGATGCTTGAAATTCTTTTTAAGTGACAGTGAAAACTCCCTGCTGCGTAGATACCTGTGCTTTCCAGTAGGTCCTCATATGTTGGCTCGTAAAGATTAGAGAAGTGGGATAGTTTAGCAGTGTATTATACATCAGTTTGGGAAAATGATCTAATACAACTTGACAGGCCATGTCATATAATTAAAAAAAAAAAAAATTTATGCATGTCCTTTGAGACTGTTTCCACACACATACAAAAAAAAAAAAAAAAATTGATGTCTGTTGTGTTCTAGGATGCTGTTTAATTGCATGTCCAAGCAGGGTCATGATTAATGGTTTCAAATTTAAAGTACTTAGTCCATAATTTTTGGTAGACAAACCAAAAAAGCTGTGTGTTTATTCTGTAATGGTCTTTCTTTATGATGCTGCTTTAGCACACTTGGGTGTGTAGATGTCAAACACAGTGAAGTGGGAAGTATAGGTTAGCTAAAACCCTTTGTTAGTAAAGTTATAAATCAGTATGGTTTCAGATGTTTTTCAAATTAATTTATTGTATGTTTCATGGAACAAAAAAGGAAAGTTTTGTGGATGAAGAAGTTAAGAAAAGTGGTCTAAGAGCTAGTCTTCATTTCTTAGAGCAATTAAGTGCTTTCTCATTAAGTTTCTGTTAAATACTGCTCTTTCTGTTTTCTTCTCCTTTCTGATCCTTTTTGATCCATTTGGCTACACAATTGTTGGTAATGTTCAGCTGTCTGTTCCAGTGATACAGCTTTATGGATATTTTTAAGGATCTGTTAATTTTTATGTCTGTCCGTGGATTGTTTTTTAGACTTCGCCATATCTAAAAGCTACTGCTTCAGTAAGAAAATTACAGAAACTGTTTTTAGGTTGTTTATGCTCTGTATATCATGAGCTTAGTCTCAGCTGGTTGAAGTGATGTAGCAGTACATAACAAATAAAACAATCTTCATATCCAGAAAGCTATAAATGTTGTATATAAGGATTCAACTTTCCTTGACAATTTCTCTCTTCAGAAACTAGAACAACTCAATCAGTATCCAGATTTCAACAACTACCTGATTTTTGTTCTTACAAAGTTGAAGTCTGAAGGTAAGTTCTTGAGATAGTGACTGTTTTATTTTACTTTATTTTGCCTTTAAAAAAAAAAAGTATTATTTCACTTCAAAGAAATAGAAAGCTGACTCTAATCAGTTTGCTGATTGGTTGAGCAGTCCATAGTCATGTAGAATTCACTTAGGCACCCAGTGGTCTTTGTGGGGAAAAGAATCTGATAACTTATTGGTACTTGCAGTATCATCCTTAGAATAGAATCCATTCTAAATGGCCTATGAAATCTTCTGAGAAATGGCTCTATTGGACTGCAGTGAAGTTGTGGAATAACTGTGATGAATTGTGGCTCTATATACATTATAAAACATACCCCTAAGTTCAATTATCATAATTATCTCCATAGTAATGAGACTGCTAAATACTTTGAAGACTACATATTTAGAGTTGTCCAAAGATGTCTTGTCATAATCTTCATTCTGAAGATTTAACTGTAAGAAAATACAGTTAGAAATCAATCATGTTGTTTTATTGTTATGGACATTACAGTACAGACTGTATATGGCATAGTGTATAGCCTCTACCAGCTGGTAAATTCAGCCAATTCCTTTGTGATCAGGGTGTGTGGAAGATTGTCTTCTCAGTGTACTGCAGCTATTGTTTTGAGGTGTCTTAGATAGAAAAGGGAAATTTGTTTCAAGATCTGCTTTAGCACATTTGTTTCTTTACATTTGTTTGTAATTGTGTTTGGATGTTCAGGTTGTTTTCTAGGTTTTTGTCCTTTAGTGTTCTGCTACTAGTGCTTTTTCTGCAATTTCATGTTTCACATCTTTTTTTGTGACTGCTTGCTTTTTCCCTTTGAATTAGATTTTACTTATGTGTGGCCCTCTAACGTTCAAAGAATTGTCAAGAATGTTTGTCTACATTTTAAGTACTATTTTGGTTGTATCAGCTTACTTCAGGAGGAGGGAAACAAGAGAGGAGTATGAAAGTGTATTTTCCTGTTTGAAGTCTAGAGTATATCTAAATGCTTTTGTGTGCTCTGGTATAGGAGGTCACCTATTAATCTGTAAAGTCTTGGTGGAATATCTTAAGTCTGACAGCATTTTCAAGACTTGAGTCAGCCAGGGTACTGAATCTTTGAATAAGGTACCAGTGTAAATATCATGTCCTTTCTAGCATTACCAGAAAAATTGAAAGCAAAGCAATTCCAGTAGTGGCATATGGAATCTGTACAAAGGATGTGACAAGAAGGATGTTTCACTTATTTTTTTTTTTGTCCACAAATTTGTTTTCTGATGCACAGCTTCCTAATTTCACTTTCTTCATTTACCATTTGAGCCTGAGGTTCTAGATTGTCATAGATGTTTGGTGTTTAGTGGTGTGTCAAGATCTATCTTCCTAACAGAACTATTTTGGTTTTTCAATAGTCATCTTTTCCCTTCCTTATGTTTAATTGCATTGACCTCTGCAGAATTGGATAAAGAGTAGGAGATGCTAGCTGTTACAAAATGGTTGTGTGAAACTGTTTTATCTGAGGAGAAAAAAGCAGGTTGCAGCAGGTTGAGGGGCCAAGCAAGTTGGGAAGAAGTAGCAGGTTAACTTCCAGAGAGAGATGTTTTGGCTCAGATCGCGCTGATACCTCTCACAAATACATCAGGTATTTTGTGAGACTGTTGAAAAGCATCTGTTACTTTGGTGATACTCTTGTCTTGCATCATGACATTTTTAGGGTCATAACCTTTTATCCAAAGCAACTGTTTTTTAACTTTGTATTTCTATTTCTGGAAATTTGCAAAATATTGAAGGTACCATAACCAAGTCTAGTGTTGGTATTTTTTGTAGTATTTGCTGAATTCTGTATTCTAAATATTCAAACTCTGTTGCCTTGCTTAGTTAGGACTGAGAATGGCAGAAGACTGTTGATTGGATTTGCTTTGAATCCAACCAACAGCCCTTCACCTTCCCTCATGCTCAATTAAGGTAATGAGACTGTTAGAACTGCTGGTCAGCACCTACAATACTTGGATGGACTTATCCTAGTAGATACATGTCTTCAGTACGACTGAGAAAGCATTCTGGTTTTTTCCCTCCTGAAGCAGGTTCTAATGGCTGTCTGTCTGTACAGCCTTGCCACAGACCCAAGCATAGATACTCATTCTGTTTGAAGTTCATGTTTTTATTGTGTCCATACTATTCCAGCAGAAGGAGCAATGAAGATAGGCTTATAACATCTCTGACAGCTTATTCAATAAAAATTAAGGTGTTTTCATAGTCCAGGAGAAAAAGATCTTGGTAGCAGATGGAACTAAGCTTTGATTCAATTTTTGTTACTGTTGAAATGTCTGCTGAGAAAATGGTGCTTAAGGATACATTTAGGTGACAGCTCCTGAATGTGGGAATTCTGTCATTTGGTTGGTTGAAATGTGTGTTAAATAGTATCATTCTACCGCAGTGAAGATGGCACCAATTTGTCTTTGACTTGTGTCTTACAGCTCTTTGGACAATTGACTTTGCAAGAAAACTTCTTTTGTAACCAAACCCTTCATTTACAAAACTGTCTTTCACTGAGCTCTGCCTTTAAGATACTTAGGTAAACCTTATGTGTAGGAAATTTGCTTTGTTTTAGCATCCTTCCTCTTCAGTTGAAAAAACTGTTACCTTCTTTTCCTCTAGTCTTAGTTCCATCAGGCTTCTGTTTCTGAATGCTTGTGAATTACCGGTTTAAGACCTATTGTGATAATCCTATGTGTATGTAGGGTTTTCTTTTGTTTTGTTTTTAAATTTTTCTGGGCCCTGTCAAAGCTTGTTAAGCTTGGGTCTTCTTGGAAGCAGGAATGCCCTGCTGCCCTTTCATCTGTGAAAATATATGGCTGGCTTTGCTGCTACAGAATGTATATGCCCAAGGTTTAAGTACTTCATTTCTTTCTTCTTGGTTTTTTGGGTTTGGTTTGGTTGTTGGGTTTTTTCCTTGTTTGTTCTGTTTTTTTTTGTTTGTGGGGTTTTTTTGTTTGTTTTTTGTTTGTTTAGGGTTTTTTAGTTTTTGTTGAGGGTTTGTTTGTTTGTATTGATAATTTTAAAATTAATGTGCATTTCTAAAGGTAGATTTGGGAATCTGGGTGAACCCCAGTGTTAAAAATATCACAATATAAAACTTTTCAAGGAAACAGCATTCGATTAGACAGTAGGCAGGCTGATGAAATAAAATAAGATCCCAAGCCATTAAGGTTTGAGCTATAGATCTCTAGAGTGTACTTCCCACAAAGTATGGTGCTTAGAGATCTTCCTTAGGTAGGTAAGATGGAGTCCAGATTAACTGAAAAGTAGTCTGAATGAAAAAAGAGTTGTTTTGCTAATTTATCTGTAAATGAAAATATTACTTGTAGGCACTGTTAGTGTAGTTGTTCCTTCTTGGATTGGAAGGTAGAAAACCTCAGAGATAATGTAGGGACACTGCCCTGTCCTTAGTGTTGGGTTTGTGGCTTTTTTATTCCTGTGTCCCCTGAGGTGAGCTCAGAATCCTCTAGTCTTCTGTATTCTGTTAATAATTTGTTTTCTGGAGTGCTGTACGCATGTTGATTCTGCTTCTCAGATAATTTTCTGTACTTTGTGTGGTTGACTGAAACAGTCCAGTGCTACATGGAAGCATCAGTTCTGCTTCTGTTGTGGCTTTTTTCATTTAACTGCAGCTTCCCTTCTTTGATCCAAGTCATGCATCTAAATCCCCCTTTCCTTCTTTACATTATTGCATCCCTAGTCCAAGTATGTTTGTTTGAAGGAAAGTATGAGAATGTATTTTCCTAATTTCAGCCTCTTTGCTGTCTTGCTGAGGCCCATTCTAGTCTCTGCTTAAGGTGTGTTGAGGCAGTTCTCCAGGATAAATGAAGCCTGAGGCAGATCAGAACCTCTAGACATCATAATATGGACAATCCATACTGCAAGCAGAAGTGCTGAATTTGTTTCAGACCTTGTTTATTGTAATGATGAAATTTCTAAAGTTGCCTGTATGAAAACTTGCTTTGTTTATGCCTTCTGTAAATTGATGTTTGTAAGATATTTCTTTCTCCTTCTGCTCTAAAATAGACAGAAATAGCACCCTTCTTAATTTGCATTGTCCTGTTGTAGGACAACTTCATTAATTTCCTGGTGTTTTCTGCTAAGTTTCAGCCCAGAATTACACCACACTTTACTTCGAACAGCATCCTGAACTTTGTGAATGGGAGATGGATGTGGCTTGCACTAAATTATCGAAAGATGATGTCCATTGTTATTCAGGGACATGGTTAGTTTTGCATCATTTCTGTAAAGTTCTGCATTCATTTCCCCTGCTTGTCTGCTGGACTCTCAGCTAGTCCTTGTGCTAATGAGGAAATATTGAGAGAAGTGCATAATGGTCCTGATACTTTCTGCTGGCTTGTGTAACTGTAGTTGTCTATTCTATTGCAGTTACACGATTGTGATCTTGTGAAGGTGCTTTAGTGACTGACTCTTCACCCCATCCAAACGTGGGAACTCTACTATTTATTCTCCACAGAGTGTTATCTTTGTGGATTGATTGGTCACAGTCAGTCGTGTAAGGCTCTTGCAGTCAAGGATCAGAGTCCTTAAAATGATCTTTTACTCTGAAGGTGAATGAGCTGAAGCTGAGAACACTGCTTTCGTAGTTTTTTGTCACAGGCTTTAAGGATGGTCTTTTGAGCTTGTTTCCAAAGTACTTTGGCTTTTTATAAACCAGTTGAAGGTAGAAGAACATGGTCTCTACATTTCCTGGTCTTGTTCATGTGATGATCTAGTCATTCAGAGTACTTTACTTTGATCTGGAACATTACCATGGAGACAGGTCCTGTCCCCACCCTACTCCCTCCCATCCCCCTCCAAGTTTTTGTTACAACAGAATTTTTCACAGATGGTAGTTTATGTTCTGGTAATCATTACATTAATAATTAATCTAGTTTTGCACATATAATTCAAAACAGCTTTTTATAAGATATTACTGGAATCCAAAATGGTCATGTGGGTTTGATGTGAATGTTTTAAGATGAGTCTTGAAATTTAAACATGATCCAGAGAGCAGTTTTCATGAATCCATTCCATTAGGATCTTTCGTGGCGTGTTGGTGTTGAAAGATAATTGAAGCTGAGCAAGAAAAAGACCATGATGTGAGATTACATGTCGATTTGCCAGCTACCCATTTCAAGAAGACATCTTTGATGAGAAGGATGAATCCAGAAAAGTGATTCAGGAGCCTTAATTATTAAATTAAAACAAAAACTTCCCTACCACTTCCCCACAGTACAGTCACCTTACATACCATTATTAAATATACAAAAATAATTGTCAAGCAGGGAAGCTGATTACATTACCATTCACAAATCGTCAGATTAATGTGCCTTTACAGTTTAAAATGCTGCATACCCTACATAGTGTCCTACTTACCAACAGCAAAGCATTTTCTTCTCTGAAGTTCAGATATGTGAAGAATTACAAAAAGACTGACTTTTACTAATCAGTGCATAAATCTAATAGTTGAGTTGCCTAAATATCTTAAGGGAAAGAGTAGAATCATGGAATATCCCAAGTGGGAAGGGACTCATTCATGAAGTTCATCAAGTCAGGCTCCTGGCTCTGCACAGGATATCCCAAAAAATTACACCCTGTGCCTGAGAGCATTGTCCAAATGCTTCTTGAAATCTGTCTGGCTCAGTGCTGTGACCACTTCCCTGGGGAGCCTGTTTCTGTGCTGTGGGTCATCACCCTCTGGGTGAGGAACCTTTTCCTAATATCCAACCTAAACCTCCCCTTACACAAATTCAGGTCATTCCCTCAGGTCCTGTCACTGGTCACCACAGAGAAGAGATCTGTGCCTGCTCTGCCTTTCCCCTTCCCCTCACAAGGAGATGTAGATTGCTATGAGGTCTCCCCTCAGTGTCCTCTGGACTGAACAGACCAAGTGACGTCAGCTGTTCCTCATACAGCTTCCCTCAAGGCCCTTCACCATCCTCATGGCCCTCCTTTGGACACTCCCCAATAACTTTATACTTCTCTTTTATTGTGGCACCCAGAACTGCCCCCAGCACTCGAGGTGAGGCTGCCCCAGTGCAGAGCAGAGCAGGACAATCCCCTCCCTTGCCCGGCTGGCGATGCTGCCCCTGATGCCCCCAGGACACAGGTGGCCCTCCTGGCTTCCAGGGCACTACTGACTCACGTTCAACTTGCCATTGACCAGGACCCCCAGGCCCCTTTCTGTGGCACTGCTTTCCAACATGTCATTCCCCAGCTCTATCTGCACATCCAAGGTTGCCCCATCCCCAGTGCAGAATCTGGCACTCGTTAAAACTTCATACAATTGGTGATTGTCCAGCCCTCCAGTTTATTGAGGTCTTTCTGCAGGGCCTCTCCACCTTTGAAGAACAGCAGCTCCTCCCAATTTAGTATCATCGGCAGACTTACTTAGTATACATATTATGAGATAATAAATTACGTAAGGTTAGTAAAAATTCCATGGTTTTCCCCAATAGGCTCGCTAATTACTCCTTTCTGTTCTTCTTTAGGGATTTTGTAGTGCAGGTTTAAGGAAAGTCTTCTCCTAATAGATTATTTATTTAGAGTTTTGAAAGAAACTGAATTAGATTGTGGATTTGTTATGTGATTCAATGCTTCAGGAACACTATCCTGGAGCTCTTTATTATGAGAATCCAGAATCAAGAGTATGAAATCTCCATTGTTATTTCTTTCCTTGTCCCTGAAGCCCATACAAGGAAAGAATTGCTGTGTCATTGTCTGAAGTTCAAGTAGTCTTTGATAAGATCTGTTTTGGCTTTAAAATAAATCTTTAGGTGTAAAGTGGAGATATTTAATCAGCTGCTTCAAGCCTTTCCTTAATGTTTCTTTACAAGCTGAATGTAGTCTGCTGCAATGGGTATTTCTTTGCATGCTTTTTCAAAAAGCAAACTCTCATACTCAGTGATGTTTGGTTGTTTTTTTACATTTTACGTAAGTGTACTTAAAATGCTGGTATCAAGCATTCCTATGGGGTGTTTTCCTACAGAAAGCAAAAGTGTTGCCGGTGTTTCTAAAGGGATTCTGTTCACTAAGCAGTATTTGATTCAGTGCAGTTCAGAGGTGCCTCCTATTTGGAAGGCTGTATGCTGATGTCTGATTTAGGCTCCTAGGAAGCAATATTACCCCCTCTTTCTAGATTTTCAGAAGGCATACTTACTGTGAGGCATTGGGATGATAAAGCTTTTCAGCATGTATGTTTTCTTGCAGTGCTGGGCCATATGCAATTGGATAGCCAACCATTTTTATAAAGCCAAATCTGCTTTAATAAGGAAGTGCCCGCTACCACTGTTCATGTTTAAGTTAAAATATCTTCCCTTTAATGTCACAAGAGGGTGGGACCTAGAAGGAAAAAAACCCAAATACTTTTAATACTTCAAATAATAATATCCACAGTATGTTTTACCAGCTCCAGAATTGAGTATCTTTACTGTCCATAGAAAAGGCACATCTTGACTCCACAGTTTCATGCTAATACCAGTAATAGAATAAGCATTACTACTGCTTTTGCAAAACGTTTTAAACTCCTTTCTTCTCCTTCTGTAATAACATAATACACACTCTTCAGAACCCCCATGAAGCTCAGGCCTTCTGCATTCAACAGGCATTCAGGAGCAACTGTGCCATGACAGAGTTACATAATCATCAAAAAATGATAGAGTGGTTTGGGTTGAAAGGGACAGTAAAGATTAGTTCCAACTCCCCTGCCATGGGCAGGGGTGCCACCCACTGTATCAGATGACTCAGGGTCCTGTCTAACCCTTGAGTAACTTCAGGGATGAAGCATTCACTACTTCTCTGGGCAACCTGTTCTTGTACCTCATCACCCTCTGAGTAAAGAATTTCTTCCTAATATCTAATCTAAATCTCTCCTCTTTTATTTAAAAAATCTTCTCCCTTGTCTTATCACTGTCTGTCAGTGAAAAAAGTCGCTCTTCCTCTTTTATGTACTGAGAGGCAGCAATTGAGGTCTCCCCAAAGTATTGTTTTCTCCAGGCTTTACAACCCCAGGTCTCAGGCTGTCTTCACAGGAGAGGTGTTCCAGCCCTCTGATCATCTTTGTGGCCCTCCTCTGGACTTGCTCCAGCCGGTTATTGCCCTTCCTGTGTTGGAGACAGCAGAGCTGGATGCAGCACTGCAGGTGAGGTGTCACAGAGCAGAGAGAGAATCCCCTCCCTCACTCTGTCCCCCCCTGCTGGCCACACTGCTTTAGATGCAGCCCAGGATGGGGTTGGCTTTATGGGCTGTAAGCACACATTGTTGGCTCATGGCTTTTCATCCTCTAGTCCTTCTACACAGGGCTGCTCTCACTGGCTTCTTCTCCCAGTCTGTACTCACATCTGGGACTGCCCTGACCCAGGGGCAGCACCTCCACTTGGACTTGTTGAACCTCATGAGATTCTCATGGACTCATTTCTCAAGCTTGTCCGGGTCCTTCTGAATGGCTTCCCTTCCTTCTGTTGTGTGTGAGCAACTGCACTGCTCAGCTTTGTGTCGTCTGCAAATCTGCTAAGGGAGAGCTCAATCCCAGATAACAATGACTGCAGTTGGCACTCAGACTGTGTAGGAGTGTTTATAACCGCTTTGCCCTACAGCAGTTATCTGCTTCATCTAAAGTGTCACACACTGGCAGTTCAAGCAAGTGTAGATTCAACAGGACAAATTTTTAGTTTGATATCTCCAAGGATATCAATATCTCCAAGGATATCTCCAAGCATTCACATAACTTCAAGTGATGGATGTTTTTCATCCATACTGGATGAATCAGTAGATATGCTTCTGATCAGAGAAAATTCTGACTGGCAAGCTGTAAGTCTCAGGAGCTTTGAACATTGCAAAATTTTAAGAGCTCTTTATGAGTTTTCCTCATATTCATTCCCCTATAAAGAAAGAAGACTGATGAAGTCGTAGGTAAAAACTGAAAACTAAAGAGACTGAAGGTGGATTTATAATTGCTCAGAAGAGCAGCATGGTCACCCAGCAAAGCATCTCAGATAAGTCTCATTTTCACTGGTACTCTTAACCTTCCTAGTAAGAACTCTCGTGTAGCAAAATACAAAAAAAAAAAAAAAAAAAAAAAAAAAAAAANAAAAAAAAAAAAAAAAAAAAAAAAAATTCTAAGGTCCTAAAATAATAACAATAATAAAATACTAAATGTATGAAAGTGTATTGAGTTAAAAGCAGATCTGTGCTCTTTATTTTCTTATTTTAGCTAGATACACAGCTGCTTAGGAAGAACAACTCCAGTACTGCCAAAACTATGTTCTGATGTTTACCAGTGTGCAACCTAATGTTGATAATTAAAAGTCTGATGATACTGTTCAGAAAAGTCAGCCAGAATGAAGGAAAAAAAAAATGAAGCACACTGAGTACAAACTTAGGAAATAAAAAGGAGAAGGTTTTCCTTTCATTAAGTGGTCATTATAGGGGAAGAAGTTTTACTGGCTGGTAAGGGTATCAGAGAAACAAAGAGTCTGGCCTCAGAACAACATTTATACTTGCGTGCTGACACACAACTTTCTGTTAAGCTATACGTGTAGGATATACACAGAAGGAAAACTAATCAAAATTTCCACTGAGCAGCACCCTGTACAACACCAGTGTTGTATCCTGTATTTTGTGTTTCCGAATACTCGGCAGCTTGATTAGGATTCTAAAGTACTCATTTTGATAACACAGTCTTAGTTTACTCATTCAAGTAATTGTTGTGTACCAACAGCTGTTCAAATGACAGATTATCACATATTTTAATATATAAGATTCACTTCTGATATATTCTGAGAGTGACGAAACCTCTACTCATCTAACAAGGCAATTTCTTCCGATAGATTAATGACTAAAAATCCGTATTCATTCACTACCAGATGCTGTCTAAGCAAGTTCCATTGGGAATGTCATAATTTCCTTTTCCTATGCATTTGACTAAGCACAGAAGTCCATGTTGTCATCCTCCTCCCCACCATCAAAAAGTAAGTGCCAGAGACATGACATTACTTTTTAAATGTTCTCAAACTACAACACTGTCCTGCATTTGTTGTATAGTTTGGGACCTTGCAGTGAATCATGTTCTCATCATGCTAAATCCCTATTTCTTATTAATGATTATTCTGCTCTTGATAGAATTCTAGGACTGGTTTAGCTGCTAAATCAGGAGAGAACACATGAGACTACCTGAGAGAGGAAAAGTGCTGGGACAACCAGATTGTGGAGAATGGATAGAGAAGCTGAAAGTAGAAGTGAAACCAGAAGATTAGTTCTTTAACCTTTTCTTAGTTTTTCAAGTCTGTAGAGATAGACAGAATTTGGCATTCTGATTGACTTGTTATTAGAATACAAAACCTTCACAAACTAATTTTAGTGAGTTGACCTGGCTGGATGCCAGATCCCTGCCAAAGCGGCTCTGTAATTCCTCTCCTCATCTGGACATGGGAGAGAGAATATAACAAAAGTCCCTGGATTGAGATAAGGGCAGGGAGAGATTATTCACTGATTACTGTCACACACTTGGGGAAATAGTTTACTCTATGACCAATTTAATCAGATTAGGGTTAGGAGAAATAAAGTCAAATCTTAAGAACACCTCCCTTCTACCAGGGCCTAACTTTACTCTCACTTTCTCTACCTTCTCTCTCCCTGTGATGCAGGGAGACTGGAAGTAGGGTCTGTTGTTAGTTCACCACGTGTTCTCTCTGCCACTCGTTCCTCCTCCAGGGGAGCACTCCTCATACTTTCCCCCTGTTCCAGTGAGAAGTTCCCTCCCACAGAAGACAATCCTCCGCAACTTTTACAACATGAGTCCTTTCCACAGGCTGCAGTTCTTCCCAAATTGCTCCAGTGTGGATCACTTCCATGGAGCGCAGTCCTTCAGGAACAGACTTCTCCAGTGCAGGCTTCCCATAGGGTCACAGTCTCCTTTGGGCATCTGTCTGCTCTAGTGTGGGATCCTGCATGGGCTACAGGTGGATATCTCCTCCACCCATGAACCTCCATGGGCTGCAGGGGGACAGACTGCCTCATCATGATCTTCACCACAGGATGCAGGGGAATCTCAGCTCCAGCAGCTGGAGCATCTCCTATCTCTCTTTCAGTTACCTTTATGTCTGCAGGGCTGTTTCTCTTACATATTCTCACTCCTTTCCACTCTGGCTGCAATTGTTCTTGCATAGCAGTCTTTTTTCCTTTCTTAAGTCAGAGAATCATAGAATATGCTGAGTTGGAATGGACCCATCAGGATCATTGATAGCTAGCCCTGTATAGGATGCCCCAAGAATCACACCATGTGCCTGAAACTGTTACCCAAATGCTTCTTGAACTCTGTCAGCTTTGTGGTGTGAACAATTCCCTGGAGAGCTTCTTCGAGTGCTCAGCCACCCTCTGGGTGAAAATCCTTTTCCTCATATCCAACCTAAACCTTGCCTGACTCAGCTTCATGCTATTTCCTCAAGTCCTGTCTTGAGAGTGAAGAGACAGGCACCTCCTCCTCTGCTGTTTTCCCACCATGTGCTCAGCCTTGGCCTGCAGCAGGTCCATCTTGGAGCCATTTGGCGCTTGTTCTGTTGAATTTGGGGGACACTTCTTGAAGCTTCTCGGAGAAGTCACCTCTGCAGGTCCCATTCTGCTACCAAAACCTTGCCGCATAGACTCAAATGTACTAACCAACAAGTTTTTTCTTGGTAAGCAGTTCAGTACTTCTCCCATATTGTCCACAGTTCAATTTTATTTACACCATCATCTTAAGAAGCATTACTTATTATTCAGTATTTATGCAAACTCAGTATCAGCAGAACATTTCCAGCTTTGTTTTGGTCTCTTACAGACAGTCGTAAGCTTAAGCAATTGAGTTAAATTATTTTCCATGACTCACATAAGTCAATGGAGAGCACTGATTAACTTCAGTCCAGTCACTACATTTCAAGGTCATTTATGTGTTGACATACACTGAATGTTTTGAAATACCATCACTCCACTCCTGACGTGATAGTAACCATATTGATTTAAGTCAAAAGTGTTACACTTAAGGCATAGTCCAGTATCAAAAAGAAAAGCAGAATTTTTTTCCTGCTAGGAAGCTTGTGAAGCTGTTTTTGTGCTGTATTCTTATATATTAGGACAGAAGATATTGTTCATTTTCTGCTTCCCATATTGCACAGTTCTGGTGGGATTCTTATTTTTTGGTTTTATCTCTTCTAACAGTCAATCTTATTAACACAACAGTGCATAACAGCGACACTAATCATTGTCAGTACACATTTTGTATTTGTACATAGTAAATCCATATTGATAGTTAAAACACAGAATGACAGCTTATTTCTGAGAAAGATTTCACAGCTTTAAGATGGAGATTGACAGGCAGTTTTGCCTTAGAAAAAGTCTGACCCTCACATTTAATGTCGCCAATATCACAAGATATCACAGCAAAATACAGCCGTGCTCATAAATCGTTGTGTCACAGCTTGTGAATGGACAAATGTTCTCATCCCAGTCACTCAGTTCTTTTAGCAATCTAGCAAGTTATGTGTGACCTGCTCGTCAAAGGAGGAAGGAAATGCACAGACTGTGGAAGCAGGGGCACAGCACGGGAAAGACATGGAACAGGTCTAGAGGAGGACCACAAAGACCATCAGAGGGTTGGAACACCTCTACAGCAAGGAAAGGCTGAGAGAGCTGGTGTGATCCAGCATGGAAAAAAAAAGGCTTTGTGGAGATCTTACTGCAGCCTTTCAATACTTGACGGAGGGCCTATAGGAAAGACAGGGACAAACTTCTTAGCCAGGCTTATTGCGATAGGACAAGGTGTAATGATTTTAAAAAAAGGTTGGTTTAGATAATATGTATGGAAGAAGTTTTTTTACAATATGGGTGGTAGAACACTGAAACAGGTTGCCTGGAAAGTAGTGAGAGCCTCATACCTTTAAACGTTCCAAGTAAGATTGGATGGGGCTCTGAGCAATCTGATTTAATTGAAGACATTCTTGCCCATGGTGAGGATGTTGGATGAGATAACCTTTTTAAGGTGCCTTCCAACCGAAATCATCCTGTGATTCTAAAAGGCATGGTGAAACACATGCTTACCTGGGCTTGCAGGTAGGCTACAAAAACATTGTTGCATTCACATATGCAACCTTTGTCATACAAACCCTCAGTAGAGGAAATGTGGCTGTTTGAGGACACACTGGTTCTTAAAAGCACTGTGGTAACCCTAAAATAATTTGTGTAATGTGGCTATGCATCCATTTGCTCTGTTATTAAAATTTGGAACTAGTATGAGAATCTTAAAACAGAATTGAAAATTTACTGAGAAACAAATGATAATTGTTACGTGGTTTTATTTTTAAGTGAGGCAATGTGAGAGAGGAATCTTCAGCTGATGAACTGATTTGGCACCCAAGATGATACCAAATGCCAGAGGTCTGCTTCACATTCCTTTTTCTTGTACTGTATGTTCTTGTCAGCTCTATACTTCCAAGTTGACTGAGACAAAAGGAGCCAAGACTGTGAGCTTTTTTGATGGCAGAAGCATATGGCTGACAGAACTAATCACAAAATCTATGAAGACTGAGGAGTGTCTTAGTCAGATCTTAAGCCATCTGCCTGTAATTTTGATGTTACAGCAAGAATTCCATCCAGACCTATATTACTGCCTTTTGACGGTGTAGCTGTTAAGTTGTTGAACACCCTGGATTCCACAAATAACCCTGACCAGTCATATCTGAAATTTTTTTCTGAAACTAAGATTTTAAGATACAGTGTTACATCTTTCTTTTTTTTTAATGCTTGGATATCGGATTCTGGGCTGCTTCTCTATCTGAAGTGGTTGGTGTTTGTTTAGCACGAAGTCCTTTTGATTTCTGCTTGCCACCTCTCAAACTGTTGGTAATTTATTTTGGTTTTGGTTTTTTTTTGTTGTTGTTGTTTTTTTTTTTTTTTATTTTTCTTCTTTTTCTCATTTTGTTACTTCTTTTTCGTTTGTCAGACATGCCACGTCCGTTATGAATCCCATGGGATCTTTGTTGCAGATACATGGGATAATCACTTTCTATGAAGAATAGTTTTTCTGTTATCTTGGCTAAAATAATGGATTGAAAATGTTTCATACTGCTGCAAACCATAGAATAGTTTGAAGAAAAAAAATGGTCCTGAACTTTCACCTTCATGTGACCTTTGTTTTTATCTAAACTGTTTGACTAATCTGTCTGTTTTTGACAAAAGGAACTTAATAATGTGTGTGTCTCTGCTTGGTTAAATTGAAGCTGTTGCCTTGTCGCTTTTGTAGCTGTAGCCAGGCATTCTAATGGTTAATGTTTTTCCTTAATGCAGTGTTTAATATTTTCATTCTAGAGTTTATCCTAATAATGACTAGCCTACTATATTCTAATCAGACTTTGGTTGTTACTGATTTCTTTAACACCAAGGAGATTGAGCTAGATGATAAAGAATTACAGTAACTATTGTATTTGGTGTCTGTGGCTGTTAATGATAATGGTTTCTTGTTGTTTGCCAAATTTTTAAAATGTGGAAATTAAAAGAGGATTCCTTTGGCTTCTTTTCTCCCCAGACACGATTTTAAATCATTGTAGTAATTTATGAATGATTGAATTTCTTGAAGGTGTGTGTACCTACCAATGGATGATTGCAGTTATGTAAAGCAATCAGAGTTTGACATACGTTATTGGCGCAAGAATTGATTGGAAGATTTTACTTTTAATTCAGAGACTTATCCCAAAATTACTTGATTTGACTTGCCAAGTAACTATAGTAATACTTGTGATGGCTCACAACTAAGTTGTGAGGTTGAGAGTATGTCCACACATACAATCTTTCATTTTTTATTTAAAATAATAAACCCTTTTTTCCCACCTTCTCCCAGAAAAGGTGCTGACAAATGTAGTGCTGTGCGAGTGAATGAGTTTTAATTTTTATGTTGTTTAGAAGTTGGTATTTAAATCGTATAGTGTAGGCAAAGTTGTAGAATTGTCTCAAATATGTATTCATTGGATGGCTTCATGGTTTATAAAGTTTCTGAATTCTACAGGACGTGTTTGTTTCTATATCGATACCTTTGTAGTTCCAGAGCATGCTAACTAATGCTTCTTTAGAAGAACTGAAATATGAACATAAAAGACAATATGAAAAAGTCTATGAAGACATTCTGGTTTTGGCACCCCAGATCAGTTGATTAAAGTGAATTTTAATTTCTGATCAGTCAAACAATCCCCAATCTTCTCAAAAGCTCTGTTTCTCTTCTAACTGGTATAAAGTGTCCAATGTCTGTCAGTCAGCTGTCAGTAAGACAGTGCAGTGTTGTAATAGTCTTGGTGTTGTAGTGCAGTAGCTTTAGTTTGAAAGTACTTTATACTTGAAAGTTGTATCTCTTATTTTGCTTATCTTTATTTCTGTTGGGTTAATAACAGTTTTGAAGAGCTGTAATAGATCCATGTGTAGACTAATTCATGGCACAAAGGAATTCCTTATTTTGCCCAAATCAGCACTTCACAGAAAAAAATCAACAAGTGGCTAAAATGCTGATTAAAATTAGCTTCCAGTTCTATTCGAGTTGCTGTAAACTAAATTTTAATTTGTTTAAAAATGAAAAATTTAGACTATTCTTTTTCCATTCTTCTACTTGGCCCAGTAACTTAGAGAAAGCTTAGTGAACAGAACTCAGAACTGTTGCCTGGACTTAAATTCTTACTCAATTCAGGTCAGTTCTGGTTGCATTTATTTTACAGCTCATACTGTGTAACACTTTGCTGTTAACATTGTCTAAAAATTTTTTTTCCTGCTTCCTCCAATTATTAATTTAAAACATCAGCATTTTGCATTTCTAAAGGGATTGAAGTACCTTACTTGGTAAAAAAATTGAACACTATGCTTGTGTGGGAATAGGAGTAGAGGTTTTACTGCACAGTCCCTACATAATTTCCATATCCTACTGTGGTGAAACTGGGTTTGTCACCAGTTCCTTACAGTATCAGTATTGCAGCAAAGCCTGTCAGTGTAATCAGAATCTCTGAATGTCTTTGTCTGACAAACATCTTTAATGAGTTTCTTGTACTGTGTGACTTCAGATCTATTCCTTGCTTATATGTCTATTCAAAACTTAATCTTAAAATGTAGAGTTTGTAATCCAGTATTCCAATTTTGAATAAACAGAAATAGTTTATCACAGAATCACACAATATGCTGAGTTGGAAGGGACCAACAAGGGTCACAGAGTCCAACTCCTTGCCCTGCACAGGACACCACAAGAATCACACCCTGTGCCTGAGAGCATTGTCCAAATGCTCCTTGAACTCTGTCTGGCTCAGTGCTGTGACCACTTCCCTGGGGAGCCTGTTCCAGTGCTCAGCCACCCTCTGGGTGAGAAACCTTTTCCTAATATCCAACCTAAACCTCTCCTTACACAAATTCAGGCCATTCCCTCAGGTCCTGTCACTGGTCACCACAGAGAAGAGATCTGTGCCTGCTCTGCCTTTCCCCTTCCCCTCACAAGGAGATGTAGATTGCTATGAGGGCTCCCCTCAGTGTCCTCTGGACTGAACAGACCAAGTGACGTCAGCTGTTCCTCATACAGCTTCCCTCAAGGCCCTTCACCATCCTCATGGCCCTCCTTTGGACTCTCCCCAATAACTTTATACCTCTCTTTTATTGTGGCACCCAGAACTGCCCCCAGCACTCGAGGTGAGGCTGCCCCAGTGCAGAGCAGAGCAGGACAATCCCCTCCCTTGCCCAGCTGGCGATGCTGCCCCTGATACCCCCAGGACACAGGTGGCCCTCCTGGCTTCCAGGGCACTACTGACTCATGTTCAACTTGCCATTGACCAGGACCCCCAGGTCCCTTTCTGTGGCACTGCTTTCCAACATGTCATTCCCCAGCTCTATCTGCACATCCAAGGTTGCCCCATCCCCAGTGCAGAATCTGGCACTACCGTTGTTGAACTTTGTATGGGTGGTGATTAATTTATGTACTCTGAACCTGAAAAGGTTTGCTAGGTGAATTGATGGGTGTAGCTGGAAAGAGAGATGAGGAAATGAAGATTAATACCTATATATAAGCTTTGATCTTGTGGCATTGTTCTGGAAATCTGCTTTATTTCTGTGAGGTGATTGAAGATTGACTATAATTACTTTCTATTGCAGATGAGCCAACACGTTCCTTGAGTGGTCTTATCTTGAAGAATAATGTAAAAGCACATTTTCACAACTTTCCGAATGGGGTAACTGACTTCATTAAAAGTGAATGTCTGAACAACATTGGTGATTCCTCCCCCTTAATAAGAGCTACTGTAGGTAAGTTTGTTCTTAATGCTGTCCTCTGCATACTGAAAATGTTTCTGATGCGGGTGGGAGCTGTGCTAGGGACATAAAGAGTTACTAAATTGATAAATTTTTTTATCTCTCATAATTGTCACAACCCCACCATGTTTAAATAAAATTTTTCTTTATTGTGAATATAAAGATGTCATACTTTAGATTCCTGTTATGTTAGAAGTGATGTAGCAATTCAGGTCATATTTCTTGAAATGTAACTGAATATAAGTTTATTTCAATATGCTTAAATTGAGCTTGCTGCCAGCTTATATACCTAAAAACAGGAACACAGTAAAGGTCTGCCTTAAGAACTGTTGCAGTACTCTCATTGCATCAATGAAATGCTTCTGTTAGGTGATTTTCTACACCCCACCCCCTATATGCACACGTGTGCACATCCCCTCAGGGAATCATCATACCATGCATAAGGCGTTAACATAAAGAACTTCAGTCAGAAAACAGGACATAAAGTGTGGTGTACAGATCTTCATGGTATCATAAAATCTTGAAATGGTCTTAGAAGAGACCTTAAAGATCATCTAGTTCCAGTGAGAAGTTTTATTTATTACATGAATTTTTGATTTTGTAAACACCTTGTTTTGATACACATCTTTCATAAAATATGTATGTTGGTATTATTTTTACTTAGTTCAAGGTAAAGTTGCTTTTCTGTCTGTTCTTTGATAATATGATTTCCTCCAATATTGTAGTAATTGTAGTAAGTTTCCTCAAAATGTAGTAAATTTCCTCAAAAACTAGAAAAACATAAAATAAATGTATGAATACTGAAAATGGGTATGGGTGTCAGTTCAGAAAGAAATTTGACTTCTCAGTTGACTCCTCTTATAAAATAATCTACCAGTTACTATTTAGAATTATTTGCTTTTTCTGTAGGGTTCCTCCTCCAGGCATTCAGGTCACAGACTAAAGACTAGAGAAAATTGCTCATTTCTTTGAGTAATTTCCTGCTGTCTTGCAGTTTTGAAGCTGTTTTACTGTGAATTCTGTTAGTTACCAATGTTCTTAATGAGCGCAGAAACAAGCCTTTGAGTGGCAGGTACTCTTTGAATTTCAGGTTGTAGAAGTCATGCTTACTTCTTTGTTCATAGGAGTTTTCAGTGGAGTACAATGGAGCTAGCTAAGGAACATATTCCAGCTCCATTTGGTTTGCTGTCTTCGGGTGGTTTGGTGATGGTCTGTGGGGTGTTTTTTTGAGGGAGTTAAGGGTTGTTTGTTTTCAAGCAGTTACTCTTTAATTTTTCCTGATAGAAAATGCTTGTGGATTAATAGCTCAATTATTGTTCAGCTTTAAGTGATCTTTGCAGGGATTATTAGGCATGTATGAACTCTGAAGAAGAGCAGCAGCTGATGATCTGCATGCTTGCATGAGTGTTGCTGTTTCGCATGTGTTTGACACCTTTCTGTTTGAATTGTTGGATCCTTGTAGCTGCCTGGCCTTGGTCCAGTACCTACTGGATTCTTGGTACTAGTGAGGTGTAAAGATGTTACTACCTACCTAGACTGCCTTCTTAGCATGAGTTGGCAGGTGGAGATTAGAGCTGCTCCTTCTGATGAGTACATGTTTTTGCAGTTCAAGCACTATTAATTTAATGAGTCAATTGCAAATAATGTCTCAGGAATTCTGCGAGCAGGATGAGCAAGTAAATCAGAACGGCATCAGAGAAGATTTAATACAGTATTCACTCTCCTTTGTGGTCTGTGGCATCTAGTGCTAATCAGACAAAAGGTGATACCTTTTGGCCCAGATGGAGGCAAGCTGGTTTATCTCATTTTCAGAAGTCACCTTGCTGAGGAGAATGAGCACATGACTTGAGAATGATAACTGCACATTGTTTTATCCTTCCTTAGCTTATCCTTATTCTGATCCCCAAATGAGGAACAGAGTGTATCCTCTCTGTGCTGTTAACCTGTGGTACAGGTTTTAAAACCCCATGTACTAATTTTGAAATACAGATTCAACCTGCATTTGTGGAGGACCCACAAATCTACCAGGATATAAATTCATGTCTTTAGAAAGTGTCTGCAACCGTTCTTAAGACTTTCCAGGGACTCTAGTCTGGGCAGGGCCTTAGTGTAGCTCCTGATTGAAGGCAAGCAGGGAAAATAGTTTAAGTATTTGAAAGTAGTGGAGGAACTGGAGAGCTTCACTGCAGGAGGAGATTGAAAGCTAATGATTGCCCTGTAAGCGGGAATTTTGCTATGAAGTTCAGCTTTTAAAAGTTAAGGAGCTCAGAAATCAGCTTCAGGAGTTACAGAGGCAAAGCACCATCTGTACAGAAAGATTACAACAACATGTATGGTCTGAATTGCATGCCAGACCATTTCATCCTCTGAAACCAGTTCTAGGACCTTGAAAAGATCCAGCATATTGCATCAAAGGAATAATGCAAAATATTTATTAGTTACTGTGTATCCTGTCCAGAATGTCCTTTGCTCTGTAATGTTGTCCTCTATTCTTTTGTATTTAACAAGAATTTTAGCGTTTTATTCCAAAGAAAAATGATCTATTGTGAGTAGCTCAAGGAAAAAGCTTGAGAAGCTTTTTCCATCACTTTTTGCTTGGGAGATTACTAGTTGTAGTAGTGTCAAGGAGTTCTGTGTTCATACCCGTTAGAAGTAACTGCCAGCAGCATAAAGGATTGTGCTAGCTGTTATATTTTGCGTTGAGGCAAAATGGACTCATACAAACTCAGTCCTAGTTTATAAGTAGCCTTCTCGCTTCTCATTAGCGTCACCTAATGAGTTTGTCCCAGGATTTCTATATCTGCTGGAAACAGAATTAGTGACTCTTTGGGCTGACCTGTCTGTTTGCTGGCTCTCACAACTCCTAACTGCATGATCTACCATAGTGTTTAAGCTCTTAGTAGGTATCTTCATCTTAGATTGTGTCGTTAATGTTTTGTGTAAACACAGTAAAGTTGTGAACATGTAATTTATCACTAGGTTGTAAGTTTATTGAATGACAGATTCCCACATTCATGCTTTTGTATCATAGTAAAAAAGAGGTGACTGGGGGTAGATACTCTGTACTTATTAAGGGTCCAGATTTGTCCAGTGTTTAGTAAATTTAGAGCCAAAGCTGCTCTGCTGTGTTATTAACTATAAATTATTCAGATATATAAATGTTATAAATTATGATTTCCTTACGTGAAGTTACTTGGTGCTTGATTTCTAATGTTTGAGCCCTTCATTGCAGGAAGGAGCAACCCACCTTTGCTATTTAAAGCCCTTCAAATAACATTTGCAATTAAATGTACATCCTCTTTTTATGCATGCCAGTCCTTAGCAAAACAATAACTTTCTTAGCTCTTTAGATATTTGAGAGAACAAAGATACGAAAAATTTATATGAAACAAGTGAAAGCATGTGAGATCTCATTTTCTCCATTATTCTTTTTCTTTTAGGCATTCTGATAACAACCATTGCTTCAAAAGGGGAATTGCAGAATTGGCCTGATCTCTTACCAAAGCTTTGCAGCCTGTTGGATTCTGAAGATTACAATACCTGTGAGGTAAGGAGATTTATAGAAAATAGAAGATGATCATCCAAATTTTATTATTTTTATCTCTGTTCACAAACACTGTGTATATGTATAGTATTGTGTGCATGTCTGCATGTGTTTATACATGCCTATGTGTTCTCCTTGCAGAACAATGGCTCAGATTTGATACTTTTTCTTCTGCCTGTGGTCCATGTTCTTACTGTTCATTCAAACAAATTTATTTTCTTTGCATAAAAGTGGAATAAGACTGCCGATGGATAATCATCATATCTCAGCTGAGAGGTCTCCTGGAATTACTGCTCCATGATGCCTAATCTTCTAGGCACCATTAGCATCATTAAGCTGATGTTGAATTTTGTCTTACATAAAAGTAGTGTTCATCCTTCTTGTAACTTAACCTGGAAAAGTGTTTGCTATATCAAAGTGAAATGAGCTGTTTTGTTTAGTCTGTATGAAGGGAAAAAAGTAAATAACAGTTTTAAACTATGAGAAAACATACAAAGCTATGTCTGAGGTAAAAAAATAAAGATTGTGATCACACCATTTGAATTACTTGATAACGTCTCCTTGAAAATGTGAAACATTTTGTATAAAGTGAACCTCAGAGATGACTAATGATCCAAGATGCCACGTTGTTTTGGTGTAGGGTTTTGGTGCTTCTTTCTCTCAGGAAATAAAAACCACATTTGAAAATGAAACTCAAATTGACCATCATCTCTGTTTTTGCCCCATAGTGAAAAATGAAAGGAAATACAATTATATGTGCAATTAATTTGGATACTTCTGCCTCATTCTACTTACTTCTCATATAAAAATTTGCTTTTAAGTGTTCTTTGAAACATATTTGGATAAATGAGCATCAAATCAAACTAAAATTATCACTTAGTCATTGCTGGCTCTCCCAGCTTGAGAGCTGACAGATGCTTAGATGCTAGTTTAGATAAAATGCCTTTAAGAATATTTCAATTTAATCATTAATTAGTTAGCTGCATTTACAGTATTAACTATCTACATTTACTGTGTTGTGCTAGAATTACCCATTCTGAAGTCTTAAATTTTGTTTTCTTCAGAATGTGAAAGAAGATACTTATTTGTTTATTCATTTTTAAACAGGGCGCTTTTGGTGCTCTTCAGAAGATATGTGAAGATTCCGCTGAAATTTTAGATAGTGATGTGTTGGACCGGCCACTCAATATCATGATACCTAAGTTCTTGCAGTTCTTCAAACATAGCAGTCCAAAAATACGGTAGGTTTGTGAGTTGTACTTACAGTTACCTGTTAAAATCCTACTTATATTAGCAGCAAGGCTGCTGTTTTGTAGATCTGTTTAAAACCTGCTTAGCTTTTTTAAATGATCCTGCAGAGACCTGCAGAGATTCCATGCATCAGTAATTTTTATGTTTATCTTCATAGTTAATACAAGAATCTTACCTCTTCATACAATTACAATCTTCACCTCACCTCATACAATTAGTCAATGATTCTAAAAATCAAATAGCTTCTTCTAAGTTTTTGCATATTATTACAAAAAATACAGTGCTGTGCTTAGAACTTAATATTCTGATTGGAAATAACAATTTTACATTCCTTTTGTTATGGCTTCAGCAATGGAAGAGTGAAAATTCTTTTGCTGACAAAAGTTTCTAAGTTCTGACACAAGAAAAAATTCTGCGTTTAACTGAACTTCCAGCTGAATCAAATTAAATGGATTCATCATCCCTTCACTGTAAAACTGTATTAATCTCTCCAAAGTAAAAGTATAAAAAGAAAATTCCAGAATTAAATTGTTACTGCTAGTATTCATTACAAAGAACAGTAGCTTTTACCCTGAATTGAGCCAACAGAGTGCCCCTGCCACAAAGAAGGCTAATGGTATCCTGGGCTTGAGTATTGCCAGCTGGTTTAAGGGATGTGATCCTTCCCTTCATCTTCCAGGTGAGATCATACCTGAAGCACTGTGTCCAGTTCTGGACTGTTCAGTGCGAGAGAGGCATGGATATACTGGAAAGACTCCAGCAAAGGGCCATATCAGGAAAGGCCAAGAGAGCTGGGATTTACCAACATATGTAAATACTTGAAGAGGGGGAGAAAAAAAATGCACAGGCTCTTTCAAGTGGCGCCCAGTGACAGAACCAGAAGCAGTGGCCACAAACAAAAACTCAGAATGTTCATTCTGAATATCAGAAAACAGCTTTTTTTACTGGGAGGATGACCAATCACTGGCACAGGTTACCCAGAGAAGTGATGGAGACTCCATCCTTGGAGATACTCAGTAGCCAGCTGGACCTGGTCCTGGGCAACTGGCTGTAGGTGGCTCTGCCTGTGCCCAGGCATCAACCAGATGACTTTCAGGGGTGCTTTCCAACCTCAACTCTGATTCTTCATGGTTCTGTGAAATGTGTTTTATCTTCTCTTCGAAAATCATACTTGACAGCTTTAAAGGTGGCAATTCTTTATGGCCAAGAGTAGTAGATAATGAAGACTAAGACTAGTGATAGGATTCTAATACAGTTTAGAAAGTCATCTATAAAAGATGCTCGCTAAGAAAATTATGAAGTGTGAACTTGGTCTTGTGGAAAGATAAACGTAGTAATTCTCTGGAGCTGGGAGAGAGGCAGAAAAACATGCTATTTTCCTATCACATTGTTCAGTCTTTCACTTCTTTCCTGTGCTGCTATGTTCATGGCTTTGACACTTAAACCAATTTCAAGTTTAAAGGCTACCTGCCTATCCACAGGCTAGTTTCAGTACATAGTGCTGAGGTAATAGGACTAGTAGTGTCAGTGCAATACTTTAAATCTATCAAAAGACAATTTTTGAACAATGTTTTATGACACAGTCTTCCGAGAAGTGTCTGAACAGAATAGAAATTTGAAGTTGCAGTAGTAAAAATACTGTAATGAATCTTCAAAGGTTTCTACAGGTAGTTTTGCCTTGTGCCTCTGCCTTGAGAATTTGACTTTTGTATCTGAGAATGAAAAAGACCTGTAAGTAATGGCTTTGCATGAAATGGAATAGAAGAACAGTGCTTCATTTCTTAGAATGTTTCTTCCATGAGTGTTTTAGTATGTATCCAACTACAAGTATGTTTTTGTTCTAAGCTAAATATATATTGTGAGCACATTCTGGTCTCAGTAAATTCTAAACATATTGCAAAGATGGCTGCATACTTAACAAAGAAGGTCAGGCTAAAATATCGCCATGTTGACTTGTGTGGAATTTCTACTATCTGAGAAGATCACAGTCATAATATACATGAAGAACATACATACTGTTCATATATGCCAGCTGTAGTCATTGTAGCCTGTTTACTGAATACTTCATTTTTAAATATTTATTAGGTATATCAGAGTATAAGGCAGTACTTAAAATATAGTTTAGTAATTTTGCTCAGTAATGCTACAGATGCATAGATTTGTTCTCTCTTGCCTTTGAAGATATTTGGTTTATGCTTTTGATGCCTGAGTACACTTTAAAAAATGTTTTTAACTCATGGAACATATTTTAACTGTTTCTGTTGTAGGTCTCATGCAGTGGCATGCGTCAATCAATTTATCATCAGCAGAACTCAAGCTCTTATGTTGCATATAGATTCTTTTATTGAGGTGGGTGTGTATTCTTGTTTGGAGGTTAAAGTCAAATTACCTATCTGATTTATGAAGAGGTTTGAGCTATATTCTACAACAACCTCTACCCCTAAACTCCACATTTCTTATTGCCCATTCTTAGCTTCAGCCCCCATGGATTGAAGTTCACTCTGTATGCTTGTGCTCAGAGCTAACCACACTGTAAGCGAAAGGAGTAGGTGTATTTCAAAAGATATTTCCTTCTCCTAAGTAGGGAAAGCTCTTGTTGTGTAAAGGTGCAAAAATAATTGTAGGAGTCTGTTTTTTGCCTGTCCTGAGACATGCATGTCATTGGGCCTGTCTGTGTGTCTGAGTACTGTTACTGAACTTGAATGAGAAGGTTCTGGGTTGTGTAGAGTGTTTGATTTACTCCTCTTATGTACTGACACAATTTATGTTTACGAGGAAAAAATGATCCAGAAGTACTGTTCTTGTGCCAGTGTTAATACACAGTGTCATATTTATATGTGAAATACACACTGAGAGACTGAAGAGTTAATTTGCTAACCCATATGTCTTCAAAAACTAAAAGAGTATTCTGAGGTGCGCGTTCTAGAAGTACATGTCCTTTAGTCAGCCAGTAATGTCAATTCTAATACAAGTTGAACTTGATAAATTGAGGTTTTTCAACTGTTACTACTTTCCAACAGAATCTTTTTGCACTGGCTGGGGATGAGGAGCCTGAAGTACGCAAAAACGTTTGCCGTGCTCTTGTAATGTTGCTGGAAGTTCGGATGGATCGCCTGCTTCCTCATATGATTAGTATAGTTGAGGTCAGTCTCATTTCCTAGGTGTTCTGCAGATTTCCCTGTTTGACATTGCAGAAATAATAAATAAAAAGCATTCATCAGAACAGGTATGTTGCTCTTGTACTTGCTAGCTCTTTATTTCCCTTTAAGACTGAGATTGCAAAACATTATTATCTAATTGCAACTTGACATTGTGTTTGACGGGCAGTGCATATGGCAGTTGTTTATTCTTCATTAAATTAATTATTCCAAAATGGCTAGGATCACAGCCAGGCATTGCTTGACCCTAAGTGCGAAGATTATGTTAAAAATCTAGCACTAGTGCTGAAACTGCTGCAGTTTACACATTGAAGCTGTCACTTTTTCGGGTGTGTTGATCATAAGCAGGATAAAGCATGTTATTTTCCACTGCTGAGATGCTCTTCGAGCTACTAATGAAAAAGTTCTAACATAAATGTTCTGCTTTATACAAGTAATTTATTTTTATATTGTGTAGTACATGCTTCAAAGGACCCAGGACCAAGATGAAAATGTTGCTTTGGAGGCTTGTGAGTTTTGGCTGACTTTGGCTGAACAGCCAATTTGTAAAGAGGTATTATGTCGGCATCTTACTAAGTAAGTACCAAGAATTACAAACTCATATTTATTTTGAGACAGTCCTCTTAGAATTTCAGTTGACTTGTTAATGGATACACTTAGAGACAGTGTATATGGCTTGCAGTATGCAGAAATAGAAGAATTCTGTAGGTAGTTCTTGTGCATAGTAAAATTGAAATACTTCTAAGAGTTTCAGACCCAGTCAAGTCCAGAAACAATTTAACTGTGTCATTGTAGTGCTTACCTCAAATTTAACAAGCTGTTACACTTCAAATGAATTCAAAGATATGGTAATATGCACTTAAGCGAACAACTCCATGTGACATTACCTGTAATATCTGGTGTACCATGAACATGTCATCTTGACTATTGCTGATACAGGCATGTTTGTGCAGTGCTTCAATGTGCATAGTCATGAAAAGGGTTCTCCATTTTAAAAAGAGCATAAAACAAAATGACACGACTTGGATTTAGAAGTCAATTTTGTATCAATTACTGTTACAAGTTAAACTTGAAGAAAGCCTGTACAGTTTGTTCCTTCATACTTCTGCAGCCTGATAGTAGTTAAAGTTTCAAAAGCTACTTTTCCAAAGTTTCAAAAAGTTTTCCTATGCCTCAAGAGATAGATCTTTGATTGAATGGAAGTAAATATCCATGTGTGTAGTGTAAATATCTTTTTGTCTGCAACAGTGCTTGCAACTTCCTCCAGACTAATTTGAAGTCTTTTACAACAGGAAGTTAGTTCTTCAGTGTTGCCAGCAAATCAATACTCTTTCTTTTCATATATGCATTGAAGATTTTTTAAATAAGGAGAGAGTTCTCTCAAGATTTTGAGTGAAGATCAGAATGACAGAAGAGACACAGCCTTCTCAGCAAAAATAAGCATTATAGATGTGAAGTAATTAAAAAAGAAAGTAAAATTCTGGTTTTCCTGACCAATTAAATAGTAGAAAATTGAGATTGAATCATGTACCATTGCAGAGACTAAAACCAGGAGAATAAGTGTTATGAGAAATTATTTTTAAATTTCAAAATGGTCTGATTTAATTCCTACTTTTGTAGTTCAAAAGGCAAAAGAATGATAGTACATAGTACAAGTTCCCAACACATACCATGTAGTTAACAACTACTAGTATTAAGTCTCATTTGGCCTACATGAACCTTGGCACTGCAACAGCATCATACTCATTTTTTAAAAAAAGCTTTTAAATTTATAGAAAAATAAATTAATAAGAGTCACATCACATTTTCCTTATCATCTTTCAATGTCATGTGTGTTTAAGGCAACTTATTTGTTGGTGAGTCCTGTTTGACTAGGGAGCTATATAAGCTGTATAAATTATCAGTCTTCATAATCTAAAAATTTTGTATATTATATTAAAAGGGGGACAAGATCTTAAAACTTGTTCTTGTGGTTTCTAATACATGTTCCATTTTATGCCTGTAGGCTTTCTTACAAAATGTATACTCCACAAAGTATGCTGCAGAAATGCCAATGAATTGGTGATAATGTTTATACTTACTATTCCTTCATTTAAAGTTTAGAATGTAATGTGGCATTGCAGTGTGTGAGTATTAGAGCAAGTCTGATACCTTCAAAAACAATACTCACCTGCAGAATATAGCAAGATTGAGTCTGTCACAGTTGCTGTGTCATCTGTGGTTATTACGAGTTTCATTTGGCTTATATATTCTTATGCATTTTTGCTTTTGTTGCAGTGAACGTTTTAATGGGAAGTATTTGATTTTTTTCCTTAATACTTTTTTAGCTATACATCTGTACAGTTGGAGCCCCATAACCATAACCTGTTTAATAATTAAGTAAATCCTAATATGGATTAGTCAAGATTTCGGCAATGTTGAAGGCTTGTCTTACTGAAGTAATCACGAGGTGATAGGAGAGCTTAATGTAGTTAGGCCTCCATCTTTAACAGTAATGAGGTAGAGTCTTCATTGACAAGTAAATAAAGTGACAAGTACTATCGGTAAGAGTCAACTTACCATGCATATTATGGGAGTTTGAATTCTTACTGAAAACCTATAGGTGTAATTTCTGAAAGGTGCTTCCAAATAAGTTTATCAGTTGTGCCATTGGGCTACTTCTATCTAAAAGTTTGTTATTTGAAATAACACTTTTTCTCATTACAAAGTATTGATGAATCTTATGACATGGAACTTGGTTTAGGTAATAGCTCTTTTTATCTGGCTAAGGTATTTCTCTTTTGAGTTGGGAGGTGAGGGTTACAACCAAAATTATGGCCCGTATAAATTAAAATTGGTTTGCTTTTTTAATGTGTTACTTTAATATATATAAATATTTCTTTGTAGGCTGATACCTGTGCTGGTAAATGGTATGAAATATTCAGAGATTGATATTATTCTGTTGAAGGTGAGCATCAGTTTCTTTTACTCTGTTGGAATAGTTGGTTAGGTTCTGACCTATAAATCAGAATGATTCCGATCATAGTGCGCAGACCTAGCCTACTATCTCTTCAGTGGAGAATTAGCTTTCTGGGGCAAGGTATGCTGTTCCAAATACTAAATTCAACTGATGCTGTGTCTGTTGGAGAATAATCTGTGGCTCTTCTGCTTTGCCCCAGTCCTCTCACACACAATTTAGGCAAAGCTGGGATACTCTTACCATGAAGTACTGCAAGACTGCAGCATTAAAAAAATGTTCAGAACTAATTCTAATGCCTTCTAGATTGAATACATGGCTTTTTCATCACTACATATGTCTGTGTATCAAAATTTCTCAATGACTTCTTTCTATTTCATTCCCATTGAGTATTTCTTAACAAGAAGGTTACTTTGGGGGTGAGCATACCTCTCTTGCTTGTATCTTCTATTGCTTTTCTGGTAGATGCAGCAGTAGAACACAGAAACAGTGGCATTTTTCTAGTTGAGCAGCTCGGGTATGATGTGAATCTTTCATACACTTGCAAAATCTTGACCTAAAACTATGTTGTTGACTTCCTTAAGCGGTACAGTTGGACTAGTTTATCTAATAAAACAATTTGATGACAGGGAGATGTTGAAGAAGACGAAGCTATTCCTGATAGCGAGCAGGATATAAGGCCTCGTTTTCATCGTTCGAAGACGGTGGCTCAGCAACATGAAGAAGATGGTATTGAAGATGATGACAATGATGATGATGAACTTGATGATGATGATACTATTTCTGACTGGAATTTAAGTAGGTCAAAGTAATGTGTCATTTGCTTTGAACTAGAGCTACTTGCGTAATACAAGAATCACAGTAAAAAGACAAGTTTGTATATAAGGAATACCAAGGCTCTTTTTTTGACTACAAAAATAACTATCCGCTGACATAATTGGTGGATATGTTGGAGGGGGGAGCCTTTGAGATGACACTTTGACTTTATAGCTGTATTGGCAAAAGCTATCCATCTGTAAGCTTATTTTGAATATGGCAGTTACAAATATTTATTTGATACAATTCAATTGAGCTTTCAGACGTAAAATTTTAATTCTGTGAAATAATAAAAATCCTGTATCACTTGTTTAAATTCAGTTTAAAAAGAGAAAAAAAAGCTTTTCACACTGATAACTGGGGCAAGCTTAATAATGCTTTCTTTAATTCCAGTCTTCTCTCTAAAATTGAGTTGTGTTTGGTTTGGTTTGGGTTGTTTTTTATTCCCATGTGAACATTCTACTACCTATGGCCATTACAGGTATTTCTTTTCTCAGTGAGGAATTTGATTCTCAATACAGTACTTTAGTTGTGAAGGTAGGAGATGGCTCTGAGGAAACCAGAGTTTGGATGGCCTGTTGTGGGGGTCATAGGACCTTTAGGCTAATAGGCTATGTTATAAGGGCATGGTTTTGATTAAAATGGTGAGAAATCTGAAGTTGTTCAGGAATGGTGGCCTAAAAGAGAAGGAGTAGAACAATTCAGAAATCTGTAATTATCTGGACTTGAGAAAATGTGTATTATCTGAAGATCAGAATTGTGTGCCCTGTTTCGTATTCAGGGTTTCATATTTGACTTCCCATTTGAACGGAGAGGAAGCACCAGCATAACTTGACAATTAGCAGCATTGCTTATTAATGAGACCAGTGCAATTCTTTATGACAGATTAAGAAGGAATTGATAGTAAAATAAAAATCACTTTCTAAGAGCTGTGGCTTTGCACAGGAGTACGGTGGATCCCTCTGTAGCGTAATGGAGTGGTATTATGTTCCTTCTGGTGCACTGAGAATCCACTGGCAGTTCAGAGTTAAAAAGGGGATTATATTGCCTAACTACAACTGTTTGTATAATAAGCAGAGATTAACACTGTTAATTCCCTTCAGGGAAATGTTCTGCTGCTGCTCTAGATGTCCTGGCTAATGTATTTCGTGATGAACTTCTGCCACACATCTTGCCCCTTTTGAAGGAATTGCTTTTCCATCCCGAATGGGTAGTTAAAGAATCTGGTATCCTTGTTCTTGGAGCAATTGCTGAAGGTAAGGCAACATTTCATATCAGGTTGCTGATTTCTAAATTGGTTCTAAAATAGCTGGGGTGAACTTACTAATGCAAACAAGTATATGTCCTTAGCTGGTTTGGTTTCAGTGATTAATCCCTTCATCTACTGATCGGTGACTGCAGTTATTTTGTTTTTCATTTTCAAATTTATCCATGTTTGGGAGGCTAAACAGCCTCCTTTTCTAAACTTTGCAGTATAGAGGTGTTGATGTCTCTCAAAATACCACCTTGATTCCATAGAAGATAAATATTTAATAAATTTTAGCCTTAGATTTTAAGTATTTTCAGAAACGGAGAAGACCACTCCTGTGATTTCAGTACACTAAGATGCCTTTTGTAGATGGTCTTTCAATTAAAATAGGCTAACTTCCATTCTTTTTTACTTATTCAGTCTTGCTTGGCTTTTTGCTTAGAGTTCCAGCATCTCTGTCCCTTTTGAAAGCTGAAAAAGTAGATTTGGGTTCATGCCTGGATTATCTTTTTTTTCCCTTACTGTCTAATGAACATACTTTTTTTTACTGTTACTGGAAAAGTTGTAGTTGGTTTTGATTTGAAGTCCAGCAAGGTGGAAGTTAGTCCTTCTGGTAAATCTCAGTGTCTTACTGCCCTTGCTGACTTGAAGAGTGCAGCTTTTATTTGTGGTCGATATTTGTATGATTTTAGGGAAAAAAAAAGAAATTTGAATTTTTTAAGGATTCCTTTTTCATGTGATAATTTGTTGTCAAGATAATCTTTCTCTGCTTGGTATTCTCTTGCTTATTCTGAGTAGACTGAAATAGGAACTTCAAGCTTTAGAAACTATTTGAATGTACTTGCTATACTAGATTCAATTAAGCAGAATTTCTGGAGATAGGGGAAGCACTGGAGTAGAAATGTAATTGAAAATAATGTAACTTTAACTGAAGATTTAATTATTATCTAATGATTTTAATTATTATATAATAAAATAATTTTAATTATTATTTATGTAAGGGGTTTTTTTAGAGCTTTATATAAATTAGATAGACTTGCTTTGTTAAAATATTTGTATTTTTATCTTTGCATGTTTTGTTCTTATGTGATAGAGAATGAAAATACGTCTCTCATAGGAAACAGACAACAATGGAATTTTTCATTAATTCTGGTACTGCAATAGCTATATTTTTCTTTCCAGGCTGCATGCAGGGTATGATTCCATATCTTCCTGAGCTGATCCCTCACCTTATTCAGTGCCTCTCTAATAAAAAGGCTCTTGTGCGCTCCATCACTTGCTGGACTCTTAGTCGCTATGCACACTGGGTAGTTAGTCAACCCCCAGACACATACTTGAAGCCATTAATGACTGAGTTGCTAAAGCGCATTCTGGATAGTAACAAGAGAGTACAAGAAGCTGCCTGCAGGTAAGCTAAAGCTTAAGCAAACATCACTATCCATGACACCGCTGTTTTTTCCCATGGGAAGCTATTTTCATACCCTTATCAGTAAATGTGTGACTCCATTTGTAGCTCTTAATGTATTTTTCCTCTTAAATTGGAGTAGATGCAACTTGCTCCCAAATTGTAATTACATGAACAAAGTTAACGTCTATTTCACTTGTGCAGTTTGTTTTTGGAGTATGTAAAACACCAGCTTAAGTAATTTTTTGTACTAAATTAGCTGTTTGCAACACTTCTTTTCCATATATGCTGTTACATTGACCAGAAATTTGGCATTTTTAAAAACTGTCTATGAACATGGTCAGAACTGATTACAGTGGAAAGCTGTCCTATCATTGGATTACTGAAAGTGTTTATACTTAGCTCAGCATTACCAAAACATTTTGATTATCATTATTTCAAGGGATATTGTCTCTCTCTTGGAGCGAGATATTGGGAGGTAAGACAAGGTCTCCCCCTTGTCTACTTCTTCAGCAAAAATAAAAATTAATTTCTTAATTAGTGGACACAACATTATTGGAATAGGAATGTGTGCACCCCCTTGTGCATCGAAAAAAATTTGCATGTCAGTTTTTGTCAGACTGGAGTGAACACAGCAAGCTTTCAGTGTTTCTTCAAGAAGCAGTTACATCTGCCTCTGAACACCTGAAACACATAATAATAACAATAATAATAAAAATAGCCAGCCCCAAATGTCAGTAGTGCCTAAGGACAATGATGAGTTCAGGGTTCTTGGGCTAAGTTTTGCTCAAAAGGAATATATATAACAGATACAATGATTTTATAAAATGTACTTAGTAAGATTGAGGAATTAAACACTGTTTCCTTTTTGTCTCCAAATGTCTGCAAAAATTTGGCTAGCAAGTTTGGGTAGCTTTAATATCTTCTCTATTTATTCTATTAAAAAAAAAGTGCAAAACCCAAAAAAACTCAAACAAAACAAAAAAGCAACCTAAAAACTCCCCAAAGGAAAATCTTCCATTTCTCTTCAAGCTTTCCTTGTCCAAAACATGGCTGAAAATCTGCATTTAGTTGAACATAGCTGTGTTGTGGTGTAGTTAAATAACCTCACCTGGTGCTTATGACAGATGTGTAATGGACCATGGAAACTAGGAAATCTAGAATGGAAATGCTAAAAATTACATTACATCTGATTATTTTTATTTTAAGTCCAATATCAGACTTAAAGCATATTTTGAGATACTTTGTTTAGAGTAGAGATTCACTAAAATTACTCTTGCAGCTAAAAATAAACTGGGAAACTTCACTGTAAGGAAAATACAGAGTTGTTACAAGTCAAAACATATTTACTAGCTTTTTAAATTGTAAGGAAATACAATGAACCTTCTTCAACAACAACAAAGAGGTTCATCCCAACACTAAGTAGTTGCATACATTGTTTATGTCTACCAAATTGAAGATTGGGCACAGAATGTATGTACTGTATGTTTTTGGTCCTAACTTCTGTATGGTAGCAGATGTCTAACATTCACATTTGTACTTTCAAGAAACTGCTCCTTTAGTTGGCAACACACAGAATGATATTTTACTGAAATACATTTTCCTGGTCAAGTTGTATACCCTTCTTAAAGAATACTTCAAAATAAAATAATAAATAAATAAATAAATAAATGAAATAAGAATGCTAGCCATTTAGAGTTCACAGTTCTCTTGTGTTAAAAAAGCTGCATTTCTGTATTTGGTAGCACATAGTGGAATGTTTGCCTCATGCGGTGATGCATGCATTTTAGTGCAGAGACAAGCTAATAATAATCTTGTTGACAAAGCTAGGCCAGTAAATCTTCAATAGCTTCATAATTTTTTCCTTTCCTTAATATTTCTCTGAAGCAGTGTCTCTGGTGTGGGGGGATTTTTTTTTTGTTTTGTTTCATTTTGGATGGGTTTTCTTAATGCTGCCGTTGAAACACTGGATAGACAAGCTGAAAAGTTTCTATGATGTCATGATGTGTGCTTTGACCAAGAGCAGCTAAAACTGTTCATCCTCTGTATTTGCATTTAGTTGTCCATGTCTTTCTATATCTTTTTCTATGTAGTGAACAGCTGAGAGTACAGGGTGATGCTTGCATTGTCCTGGCATACCAGCACCAAAATCTCTAAGGGCAGCTACTGTGTATATTAAAGATAGTGGTCCATCCTTAACTTAAATAATCAGCTTTTGTTGTGGTTCCTTCTATTTTAGTTAGTATATTGTAACTTTTCTGCTAATGTTTCTTTTTTTAGTGGGGGCTTCTGTGTATCCCTAATGAGTTTTATGGCAATATTTTAAAATTTTGTTCTTGACAATGTAAGAGCTGGATCCTTATGGGTGATTTTGTGTTCAGTCAAAAATGATCGAAGTTATTTAAGTATTACCTTTTTAGAAGCTTATCTTACATGAATTTGAGGACTTAAATACAGCTTTAACAGAACTAGGTTAAGTAGGGCATTTTGGGGTTGTCTTGTTTCATTATTTCCAAGGTACTAACCTGTTTTATTGTCCTTCAGTGCCTTTGCTACTCTAGAAGAGGAGGCTTGTACAGAGCTTGTTCCTTATCTTGCATATATACTTGACACTTTGGTCTTCGCATTTAGTAAATACCAGCATAAAAACCTGCTCATTCTTTATGATGCTATAGGAACCCTAGCAGATTCTGTAGGACATCATCTAAATAAACCAGTGAGTATACCTTATGTTCTGTAGAAGGACTTACCGTACTTAAAAAACTTGTTCAGTGTTTTTTGTAGTGTGCTTTACATGTTATAAACTAGAAATTATGATATTTTTGTGTACCTTTTATTAGTACTACATGCTTACAGATAAAGTACATGGACTGCACTTAATTTTCCTACTACACAAATATTTGCTATTTTGAGTAAACAAGCAAAAGTGTGTGGTGTGTTGTGAAATGTGCTGTTCATCGTGGTTTTTTCTTCATGCTTCAAGTTTCTGAGCGCAGAGGAGATATCAGTATAGATACCCCTTTGGACAAAGCACAGATAACACACAGGCAAATGAGGTGGGGTTTTTTTAGTGTACATGTAATAATTAATAGAAGATGTACATGTCATATGTTTGCATCTTATGATGGTTATTGAGACTTTTTTATTTCTCTATAGTGCTTCAAATGACATATGCATCCTAGAAAAAAAAATTTTAGTTGTTTCCATGGTATTTTACTTGCCATCTGGACTCTACACCATCAAAGGACCTGTTTTTCAGTCTCTTTCTGAGCCTGGCCACCTTGACATTTGACAGTACCAGGAGGAAGCTAAATGGCAGCTCCTGATGAGAGTGGGACTTCCTTTAGTCAGTTAGAATTTTTTACCTTTGGACATAGCAAAATCAGTTGGCTCTTCGGATACCTTCTGTGAGCCACAGCGCTCTGGAAGTGCCTTGCTTAATGTCCTTGTGACTGTGGCTGTGCAGTGGCAAGGAAGCCAGCTTTATATAGAAGGGCTAAGTACCTCCTTCTGGAGGGATAGGAAATTACTTTCTTTGTGGATGGTTAGTTTGAGGAAGAAGTTTCAGAACTTGTGGTCATGGAGATAGGGTTGTAACATCAGGGCTGTAGAAGATGGTTGAGAAAAGCAGGTGGCAGATGTAGAGCCACAACGTAGATATAAAAATGTTTTCTATACGCCTTGTGGCAAGTCAGATAGATAACCCAGGCAGCCATGCTGAAACCAAACCTGGAGGAAGAGATATCCTTTGTAAAAGTACTTATGTGCTTTAGGAAAAAATATCGAACACAAATTTTAAATTCTAGTATTAAAATATTTCTATGAATTGCAACAGTGATTGAATTACAGTACACCTGTTTGTTCCTTTTTTGAAAAAGTAGAATATATCTCAGTTTGTTTTTAACTTTGAAATAGAGTGGTATGCAGTAAAGTGTTTTAGCAGCTGATACATTTTCATCCTAAACAGGAATATATTCAGATGCTAATGCCTCCATTAATCCAGAAGTGGAACATGCTGAAGGATGAAGATAAAGATCTCTTCCCTTTATTAGAGGTAAATGTTAAAATGTGAATATTTTTTGTCTATTTACTTTAGAAATTATGTTTTTACTAAAGGTGTTTCTCCTAGGAAATATGACTATAAAAGCTGAGATTTTTAGCTATTTTCCATTAGGGAAAAAATATTCTGACCATGGTAAGAAAATTTTATGACTGAATAAATGTCCTTAGGTTTAGCAGAAATCCTTTACACTTTTTTCTGCCATTTTGGAGTGTTTTCTTTGATAGGATTCTTTTAGCAAAAAAAGGGTGCTATCCTCCTTTTATTCTTGTCTTCTCTCTCCTTGCTCTCCCTTCATCACTCCATTAAAACTATTGTCAGACAAACTAAAGGTATGAACCAGGCCATGTAGTCTAATGCTCTGTACTTGCTGAGTGTGAAGAGGAAAACACCTCTAGAAAAATTAGTTTTGTAACTCTTATATTAGGGCTTGTTCACGGTCAAGATACTGCAGCTTAGTATAAGTGCTGTCTGAATTATCGTAACTGGTTTTGTATGCATTTTCTTGGCTACCTCTGAGAAGATGTTGCTGCTGAGAAATTTTCTCAACTGGCATATGCAGCAGTGAGTAACAACTTGCTGATAGTTGCCTTGGCTCAGCTAAATTGGTACCGCCTTTCTAGGTTGTGTTTACTTAATCAGTTACATGTTGATGTACCTAAAATCCTAATGTCTTCCAAATTGCCTCTCCCAAGTAAGACTCTTCAGGCATGTGAGGAAAAGTAGTGACTGCTTTCTCTCTCTCCTCTTTTTTTTTTAATTCCAGTGCCTGTCGTCAGTTGCTACTGCCTTGCAATCTGGCTTTCTTCCATACTGTGAACCTGTGTACCAGCGCTGTGTAAATCTGGTGCAGAAGACACTTGCACAAGCCATGGTATTTTGCTATAACTATTCCAATGTCACTTCACTAAACCAAGATGTTAACTATGTGAAATTAGGGGTGTGCAGGGAAGTTGAATATCTAAATGAAGATGCAGTTCTGCAACTTCTTTGTGCATACTCCTGAGAAAATCTAGTATAATTTTGAAAATGTGTACTTATTTGTTGCAGTTGCATAATGCTCAGCCAGACCAGTATGAGGCTCCAGATAAAGATTTCATGATTGTGGCTCTTGATTTACTTAGCGGTTTAGCTGAAGGACTTGGAGGCAACATTGAACAGCTAGTGGCTCGCAGCAATATCCTGACACTAATGTATCAATGCATGCAGGTGAGATGAATAAGCTATTTGATCCACACATTTTCTTTTTTCAGAGAATCAGAAACTCTTCTAAAATTGTAATTTTTTTCTTCCTTTCTTTAGGACAAAATGCCTGAGGTACGGCAGAGTTCTTTCGCATTGTTAGGTGACCTGACAAAGGCATGTTTTCAGCATGTTAAACCTTGCATCGGTATGTTTCTTTTACATGTTAAATAACTTGTTTTGCAAATGTCTAAGAGGTACTAGCCATTGTTAAGCTCCCTATTCTGTGGGTTGCCTTTTTATGGTGTTGTACATAGTAATTTTCCTTTATCAAGAAGAGTCTGTAGTCTTTTGTCCCTTTAATTGTATGTTAAGAAAACATGTTCCTATTTTTGTGGGCAGTGCAAAAGTGAATTTTTCTTCTTTATTTTTATAGCTCTTTTTGTTCTACTGGAATTTATTGTTAAGTATAAATATATATAATATATAAATTTTAAAAATGGGCTAGAGGATAGGTTTTACTTTGTTTCTCTACTTTGTTTTTTATTTCTATGGGAAGTAGCATCAGTGATACACAGTATTTGCTCTTTCTTCCCACAGATACCGTTGAGATGCACTTGCCAAATGAATGCTTGGATAGGCTTGGAATTTAAAATTAATTTGGCAGATGTTATAATGACCTTTTTGACTCACTTTTCTTAAAATTTAATCAAAGATGTAGTTGACTTCTAGTCTTTGTTGTTTTTTAAAGGGTAGCTGAATACATGGTTATCCAGGTGATTTGGGGGATGTTCAGCCTATATGATAAAACCACTAGTGCTTGTAGCTGTGTTTTTCTTCTTCTCTTCCTCTCTCTTTTCTCACCTGAGCAAGGGAAGGAAAGAAGAACATTTCTACATAAAAGTTACATAAAGATAAACCCTGCTAGGAAGATTTTAAAAGCATAATTTGAAAACATTTGCATTTATCTGCTTAGGTTCTAAATTCTAGGTTAATCTGATATATAGCTGGAATATAGCTCTTGTTAATTTGAATGTAACACTTTCCAAGTATTTAAATAGGCTTACATTATCTTTTTCTTAAACATCCCTTTTTTTTCCCCCTCACAATCCTGAAGTAATGGGACAAGATGGTTGTATTGTGTGATGAGTTTTTAAAATGTTGTTCTTTCTAGCTGATTTCATGCCAATTTTGGGAACCAACCTAAACCCTGAATTCATTTCTGTGTGTAACAATGCCACCTGGGCAATTGGAGAAATCTCTATCCAGATGGGTAAGATTTAATTTTTTCTTTAAATCTCTGCACATTTAGAATTATTTGTCTGGGTATTTTGGGTGGGTTTTTTTAAAGTGATACCTTTATGTTAATATTAAATTACATTTGTGATCCTTGTTAGTAAGTTAAGTGTACATGTTCTGTTTACATTATGTGTATTAATGGTTATTTTTTTCTGATTTTTTTGAATTGTTGTTTCAGGTATAGAAATGCAGCCTTATATTCCAATGGTCTTGCACCAGCTTGTAGAAATAATTAACAGACCCAACACACCAAAGACGTTGTTAGAGAACACAGGTACCCAAAAAATAACCTGTAAATGGTGAAGGGAATGAAAAGATTTTTTTAAATAATTATTTTTTGAAATTGCATAGGGGAACCACACCAGAACTGGTTTTGTTATGTACTTGGCTTTCATAAACAAAAGCAACTCTGTTTTGCACAAGCTCTTACAAGTCTCAGTCTTGCAGCAAATCATATATCTAGATTCTAATTGCTTTCTCCTTTTATAAAATTTATTTTATCTATTTATCATCTGTTTAATCATTCTTCCAGTTTCATTTATGTATTGAATATGACAAATGTATGCAGTAACACTGAAGACTTAATCTCTCACTGATTTTGTTGTATGCATGTCCTTACACGTGTACTGTATATATATGTCTAGTGTTGGAAAAAATGTAATTGGCATATATAAAACAATGAACTCTTTGAGTTTACAAAAAAAAAAAAGTGCACTTTTTTAAAGATAAAGTTACAGTATCATACACAAAAATCTAGATCTGTGATGGCAGTTTTACCATGACGTAACTGAAATTATGTTTTATTTCTGTTACCTGGTCACTAAATAACAAATTCCTGAGAAGAATTCTAATAATGGCATGCATATTTTATGTTCTGGCTTTGCATTCCAAATTGGGAGTAATTCCCAAATGCCTGACTGAATTGGAATTTCTGAGGCTTGTTTCTTTTGCATTTATAGAGAGCTTGTTCTGGTATGAAAAGTACCTTCCATACTTGAGCAAAAATTTGTAGACAATGCAATGGGTTTATTGTTTACTATTTTACTAATTGAGAATTTTTTTCCTTCTGTTTGAAAACCATTTTGTAAGAAAATCACAGTTAGTTGCTATATCTAACATGGCTGAATATGATGCAAATACAATGGTACAGTTACACTTCTTGAGCAAAGCAAGAGATAATTTGGAGAGAGATTTTTCAAAGCATATTTTTCCTTCAGTATTCTCTAAACTTAAAAGCTGCACTTTCTCTGCCCCTCTATCTCATTTAGTATGGAAGGTGAACTTGAAGGAAAATTTACCTATTTTTATGGCATATTATAGGTACTACTTTTTGAAAAGAAAATTTTGAAACAAATACCTAGTTGTGAAATATACCATGGAATAGTGTAACAGTATAATACTGTAATAGTATAATAATATAAGTTTTCCTTACCTTTGCCCTGACTCCCCTCCTCTGCACTGATGGATGTGTAATACCTGTAACTGAGAGGCATCCAATAGTTAAATGTATGCTTCCATCATTGTTAAGAGATTTTTTGGAAGCATCCAAACACTGTTGTTTTTTTGTTTTTTTTTTTTTTTAAATTATCTTAGTAGTTATTTTAAATGTGGATGGATAACTGCAAATAAATGTTGAGTGTGGTGTACTTATTATAAGTTTGTTGTGGGATATTTTGTTGTGTGACACTAGTATGTGCAAGAATATTACTGATTCTGCTGTGGCTTGCTGTGTAATTAATTATGAAAACAGTTGTGAAAACGCACTTCGGCAGAGATTTCCATTCCTTGTTCAGGCTGTAGCTGTAAGAATTTACAGATTAAATTTAAAATTGTGTTTTCACTTGAACTTCAGTGAAGTTTTGTAAGATACTAAGAAATTTTAGACACTATATATGGAAATTGAGTAACACCAGTACATTAACAGTGAACTGCATCGCATGGAATTACTGTTTCAGACTGCTAGTATATCCTACACCAAACTTCTATTTGAAAAACATCATCTGCTTTATTGCATGTTTCATGAAACTGTTCACAAATGCCTGTTAATTAGAGTGTTGCATAGTATGTCCCTTGAACATAGGTTTCCTTTTTCTGCTTCATACAAATCTGCTGGATTTTAGTATTATTCATGTATTTTGCTTCAAGTAATTCTGATACATTATTCCCCACCCTCTCCTTTTTCTAAAGATTAATCTTTTGTGAGTTGAGCAAACACCATTAAAACACATTTGCATAATGATTCTTTCTTTGGTCTGTCCCTCGGAACAAAGAATAAAACTACGTAATCATGTGTGAAGCAATTTTGCTTTTCATGTGTCCTCATGCTTTGGTATCAGAAGGCATATTCTTGTACGTCTTATGAGGAAAACTTTTGTGAGCAGAAGAAATACTAGGATTAAAGAATTAATGTTCTGCAGTCAGTTTCTTTGAGTTAGCAAACATTTTTCATTAAATTCTCCATGAGATTATGAAGAAGACAAACATTTGTTACTCTTTGAGAAGTGTTCCATTTATTTAGGATTTTCAGACAGACCACAATATATTCCATGTAAAAGTATTTGGAAATGTATTTTTACTGGTAGATTAAGTCTACAGAAACCTTGAATTCTAAATATTGGATAAAATAAAATGTTTAGAATGCTTGATACTAAAACTGAAAACGATTCATTTCCTTTTTTAAAGAACATCCATTATAGTACATTTCAATAAAAACTTCAAATGTGTAGAGGTAAATTTACTGTAAATTATTACTCTAAAGAGGAACAGAATGACTGCTTACATCAGAAAGCCTTTGAATTTAAAATTGTGTTTTTGGTGTTCTCTCATACTTCTTTAATTTTTTCTTTTACCTTGGAGAGTATACCATATATGTTGCTGCCTCTTATTTAGGGGGTGGTAATAAACAGCACTGGTGAAATCTTATGTTTATTATCATACACAGATTCTGTTGGTTTCTGTTTCTGAGTTATTTGTTGTTTTTTCTTTATTTTTTCTCCTCCCCCCCTCATTTGCTCATGTCTTGGTTGGCGTTTGGTGGTGTATAACCGTGATTGCGTTACCTTAGCAATAACAATTGGTCGTCTTGGTTACGTTTGTCCTCAAGAGGTGGCCCCCATGCTACAGCAGTTTATAAGACCCTGGTGTGTATTATTCAATCTTTTTTTTTTAATTCATTTTTCTTCACTCTCTTTCTTTCTTTCTTTCTTTCTTTCTTCTCTCTATCTCACTTTTAGATATATTTTCAGTTGGTTACAAAATCTCAATCCTTAATCATTGCCAACCATGTGACTAATCTTGTCCTATCAGGTTTGTGAGTTTTCAGTAGCACCGTCATGTATTCTTTATGTTGTGGCTAACGACTAATTTATGCATGGGATAAGATTGTCACATGCTTGCTGTGTTAAAGCTTGACTATGAAAGAGCATTTTAAAATCCACCAGAATGATAATACAATGCATGCAAATATTGTAAAATTTAAATTGTGCATTACCTAAAATTCAGTCTGAGGCTTGAAATGCTGTAAGGAATATATGTTTCTAGATTTGTTACGTATAAAATAGCTTGCTTGCTGCTGTTATTAAAGTTCAATAACTGTTCTGTAAGTGGTATCTGACATAATTCATACTGTGACAGTATTTTATGTTCCGCTTCTAATAATGATAATTTCTATAAGTATTTCAGATACATGGTTTTTTTGTATTTAATGGAATAGAGGTCACACTTTCTGACTACAGTATAACAAAAAAGCCAGAATCTGGAGCTGATGCCTAATGTGATTATTATTAGTAAAAACTGTGTGCAAAAAGTGTTTTTCTAAGTGTTCACAATTGTGTTTCAGATCATCTTATCAGTGTGACTTATTCCATCAGATACTGTCATCTAGTTTTGACTTGATTGAAGAAAAGTAATAGAGTTATCTAAGTTTTGCTTTCCAATTTGTTAGGTGCACCTCTCTGCGAAACATAAGAGACAATGAGGAAAAGGATTCAGCGTTCCGTGGGATATGTACCATGATTACGGTCAACCCCAGTGGAGTAGTCCAAGTAAGATACATTAATAGATGCTAACTTTTCTTTACTCATGTGAAATTTAGTGAAAGCTGTATGTGGAGTGTGAAAACATTTACCTTGAAGAGATTCCCTGCAGTACATGATGTAGCTTTATTTTGAGGTCACAGAGCCCAAAATGTTTATATGGTGAATGATCTGTGTCACAATGCTTCAGTAATTGTCTAAATTCTAAATTGTAATTCTAAAAAGGAAAGGGGAGAAGTATTGTTAAAATCAGTTTTTGCCTTTTACTGGCAATTAATATGTAAATAATGAACTTCGATTAAAATAACTGTATTTTGATACTTCTCTGGGGTTGTGGTCAGGATCTGTATGCAAATACAAGGTAAAAGTTGACACGCTTAAACCCATTTTCCAGATGTAACCTAGATTCTAAAAACAAGAAACAGAACAAAACCAGTAACCACTCCTTCATTATTAACACTTGGGTAGGGAAGATTTTGTTTCAACTTTGGATAAATTTTTCAAATAGTCAATGTGACAGTGAACATGCATCTCTTTAAAATAAATGGTACAATTGAAGAATAGAAGATGACTTGATCTTTAGTCTCCACACCTCTAAAGTAAAGCTGTATCAATGTAGTATTTTCTAAGAGGAAAACAAAACTGATCTTTCACTTTTCCCTGCCTGGAATTCTTCATCCTGAAACACAAAAATTGAATGTTTGCCTTGTTTTGAAATTTTCAGTTAATTTCGTTTAGGCCTTTTTCTGTACTTTACATTTCAGTCTTCTAGTTTCTGTTCATTCATGTAGCTTACAGAGAGGGCTTAAATAAGGACCCATTTCATTAACTCATCTCTCCTCTCTAGTCATCATCCTCAGTTCCTCTTATGTGCATTAGCAACATTAATTTTAAAGACTGGTGTTCTGTTGGTGTAGGAGGAGGTAATACATGACAGCAGATGAATGGAGTACAGGGATTTTGAGGTGGCTTTAGTTTTGAACCTGTATGATAAATATTCTCTGTGTCCCAGAAAAAAACTACTTAAAGAAATAAAATAGCTTTTTTTTTTCTCCTAACTGGAAATGTGTGAGAGATGCATTTGTTGCTTGTGACTAAAGTAAGTAGATTTTGCATTTGTATGTGTACTGAAAGAATTAAAGTTGTCCTAGTGTGGTGCAGAGAGGAGAGCTGGGGTTGGTTTCACTGTGGTTTAATTTAATACACTCAGCAATTTCCATTGCTGAACATTTAGGCATACAGTAATTTACCATTGTCTGAATTAAGTGGAAAATAAATACATAAAAGCAAAAGCAGTTGTAAATTTGGATCAAAGACTGTCCACGGGTCACAGAATGAACATCAAGCATTGTTTTCAGATGTATAAATTGAGGTTTCTAACCTGTATGATTGTTTAATCTTGTAGGACTTTATTTTTTTTTGTGATGCTGTTGCATCATGGATTAGCCCAAAAGATGATCTTCGAGACATGTTCTGTAAGGTAAGGTTGCTAAGGTAACAGTATATTCTAGTGGTGCTTTTTTTACGTCCTCTGGTTTCCTTCTTTCTGTTTCACTGCCCTTTGTGGTTCATTCTAGGTCATAAATTGTCAGATGAAGCAACGTGAAAATCCTGACTTCTTTTTTTAACCTGTATCTTTCTATATGCATTTGGATTATTCCAAACTTTTTTAAATAGTTGAAAAGTTCACTTGAGGTGTTTTTTGAAGGGATAATGATCCTAAAGCTTTTCATAATGTCCAGCCTGCTATTTTTTTCCTGCATTTGGAAGGACGAGCGAGTTTATACTACATGTAAGACATTTTTTTCAGAAAATGAGATTTGTATGGTTCAAAACTTATTTTTTGCCGCAAAGATGGCTACTTAATTTTGGAGACATACATAAGATTCAAATTAAAAATATCCCAGTGGTGTCTTATTTGTTTCTCCTAACTCCTGCTGAAAATAAGAGATTGCTTAATTCTCCTCAGAATCCCCGTTGGTTGATTAAGTTTCAACAAACTAACATGTGGTTATACCCAAGAATACATCCCTAGGCAAAGCATCAGTAGAATTTAAACAAAAGGACTGTCTGCCTTGTATTAAGTGTCTTTTCAAAAAAGCCGCACCCAGAATGTGATACATTGTATTTTGGCACTAATGTCTTATATTAAAGAAAAAAAAAAAACAGAGAGAGAGAGAAGTGGTTTACCTCACAAGTTCTAAAGTGAAATCCCCATTTTTAGGAAGTTCTGTATCAAAAGTAAGGCTCATGATACTCTTAAAGCAAAAATGGTGCATATTCTTAAGTACTTGTTAGGATCATGGGTCGGTATTCACACTTTTTCTTCAGTTAGTGACATGTGTGACATCAAATCAGAAGCTAGAACTTTTCTATCCAATCTTTAAGAGCAAAGACAGAAATCTTGCTGTCCTCCTTAGTCTCTCAGATAACCGGCCTCCTTCGAAGGAACATTAGATCTAGAAAAGGCACAGCTAACATCAGAAGAATGAAACAGCGATTACAACTTAAAAGGAGGTCCTGGACAGTCTGTAATGATTGTCCAAAGCAGTCTCACTGCATGTTTTTGGACCAGTCCTTCAGCAGGTTAAACTCCTCTTTTTCAGATTCTTTCTAAGTTGCTAGTTTAGGATACAATGCATTCAAACTAAACAGAGTGGTTCTCGGTCACTTGGCATAAGGACATCCTCGCTTTTTTAAGCAAGCAATTTTAAAGTAGTTTTGTGGGTTTTGCCTTGCAGGAAAAGAGACAAAACTTTTTTCAGTGATAGCATGCAGGTCTTTTAGACTACTACTTCATGAATATGTGATCGCTGTAGTCCAATTAGATGTTTTTCCAGCAGTAATTACGACTTTTTAGGAACAAGAGACAGAAACTGGATTTGTCCAGGTTTTGGTGGAGGTTTTCTAATTTATTCCTTAGTACTGGAACTGGAAGAGAAGATGCTTTCAGGAGCATGGATAGATGAGCTGCCAGTGTTAAAATCTGACTCATAACCTTTTGTCATACCTGAGCATTCTTAGATCTTCAGTAGTTTCTTGGCAGCTGGTTAATGTGACTCTTTGGGTTTAGGAAAGAGCCTGCTTGTGGGAGGGAGAAAAGCCATAATGTAGTGTCATTACCACTACATCTGTTTTAAAAACAGCTCTGCGTGACAGTCTTGTGTTGAGTATGAACTTGTTACCATGAGCTTGAATTTTGACATTGCCTTTTATTTGAGGATGTGTTCATGGCAGACTCTTCCACAATTCAGTTACACTGAGTGTAAAAAGGGAAAACAAAACTTTTTTTATTTTCTTGGTATAATTTTCTATGAGAAATAGTAGTTTTTTCTGCTTTTGTCCTTTCTAATGTTTGGCTTTTACTTGCTCTTTTAAGAGATAACATACAAAGATTTTTTCCTGATAGTGTAATTTCATTTTCAGTTAGTTTATTACATCAGAAGGTCCAGACTGAAACCTGTAGATTACTTGTCTTCCTCTTTCATTGGCTTTTGATTGCCGTTGACTATGGATCTTTGTTCTTTCAAAACAAAGGTTTTAAGAGCTTCATTTTTAGTGATGTTGTCTCTACAGCTTCCATGCAGAAAACAGAGTTCTCAAAGATTTTATATTTGTGCTAGAAATTGACAGGTATTCAATCTGTCAGAAGCTGGCTGCTATTTAAGTCAACTTCCCACAACATACTTCACATCTTTAAAAAATAAATGTGAATGCAGTAGTCTTAAAATATATGAACTGTGTCAATTGATAAAATGGATGGGTGGATGGATGGATGGATGGATGAATGAAAAATTAATTTAAAAAATTATAAACAAACATTCTGAAATGGCTTAACCCTAGGTTTTAAGTTACCTGTTAAAAATATATATAAATACATACACATACATTAGTTTCTTGGGTAGCTATATTCTTTATGTCAGCTTTAAAGAAATACATTAAGAAAGACCTTGCTCTACTTCCTTGCTTCTTTGTAGCATTTCAGTATGATACTGGAGAATTCAAATTGCCAGATGTACAACTCAGCAGTTTGTGGCTTACTGCATATGAGGCTAGTAAATAATGTACCCTCTATTTTTTGCTTATTTTGACTTCCCCTTTCTCATTTGTAGATTCTTCATGGATTTAAAAATCAAGTTGGGGATGAGAATTGGAGGCGTTTCTCTGACCAGTTTCCTCTTCCCTTAAAGGAGCGCCTTGCAGCTTACTATGGAGTTTAACCTCATGCACTGTAGCTGCAGTCCCATAATTAGAGGTAAGCACATGAGTCTTGCTTGCCAAAGAGAGCTGGGACTTCCTCCCTGTTTGCGTCATATGGAACATAATTAATTCATCCGTCTAGAATTGCTGAGCTACTACTTCCTATATGAAGGAAAGAAAGAAGGGATGACAGTATACCTAAATGATGGTGACTGTAGCAAAAGCATTTGTCTGATTTTTTTTATTGTTACAGAGAGAGAAAGAAAGAAAGAAAGAAAAATTGAGTCTATGATACACACATTAGTTTATCAAGAAAGTTGAAAGTGTAGGTATAACAAAGTGCTGGTTCAAATTTAATAAGCAGAGTGATGAATATGATCCTCAAGTCGTCGTACTAAAGACACAGGCTACCTTATATGTTATCAATTAATAGATGGCAGATGTGGTGTAAGTGGGAATACTCTTCTAGGATAAGAAAGCAGGTTTGTTAACACACTATCTATGACAACTCTGATGGCCTCCTAACTACATACTAAATGATCTTTCCACTGAATAAAGAATGCTATGCTAATAACTACAGTAACTGTAAAGCTTGATGTTTGGGAGAGGCTGATATGTTTATTATTGCCATGTTCCATGTTGTGTGTCAGCTCAGAATTGTTAGACACTTCTGTGTGGAAAATGATTCAACTTCAACAAAGAACAGTGAAAGTGCATTCCAGAGTAGCTCTATTGTTATACCACGTTGCTTTATATGCTACCTCCGTACTCTGTATAAGGCAAATTTCCCATGTGTGATACTATGAAGAGATGATTATATTACCCAAAAAAGAGAGTGAATTAAGTTTATTCTTTTAGTCTTTATACAAATCTGATACTTCTAGTAGAATTTTTCTACTGAAATCATGAGAGTGGGTCATGCAGTTCTGCTTAGTGTTGGAATGGACAACTATTTAAAAGCCAGCTTAAGATTTTTTCAAAGTCAGTGTCATAAAAAATCATATTTGCATTACTTGTTTGATTAGAACAATGGATTAAAAAGAAAACAGCTACATACTTATCAATGAGGGCATTTTAGTTCTGACATAAGGGTATTTTCTCCTCCTGATGAAAATGAAACCAAAAAAAGTGATAAAATCCGCTATAATTCTCAATTTCAACTGCACAGAAGCTATGGCTATCTTGTTTAATCCAGTCAAAAGGGAAGCTGCTAGGTCAGTTGCAGATCTGTTTAATATTCTTTCTCAATGTCCTAACTACCTCATAATTTTGTGCTAAAAATGGAAATACTGGTTAGAATATATAGGGTGTTTTTATCTTTAAGTTTAGCACAATAGTGGAACTGTCAATGTAGCTTCAAAGCATATATTGTTGTTTCATGAATAATAATTTATCTGATAAAAATGGGCTGGTTTCTTAATAGACTTAAAAGGGAACATCAGGCGTAAATACATTTTTAAGTTAGAGGTTGGCACTTAGTGCTTGAAAAAGACTCTTTGTTTATGTACCTGTCTGCCAGAGGTTCAAGGTAAGATTTAATTACACCGTTATCTTTTCATTTTACAGGTCCTTCAGTCTGGGAGACTATGAGGGAGCCTCTGCACCCAGGGAAAATGTTACCCTTTACTGGGGGGAAGGGTAAACCAGTAGGGAATACAGTACAGTCCCAACCCTACTGGGAGGGGTGGGAGGGAGGTGTTGCTGTCACTGTATTAAGTCGATGTTGGGAAATGTTTTAACATCTGGAGCCTTTGTGGGTGGAAATCTGTCTCCTATTACACCTCTGCACTGGATGTGAAGAAGAAAAAAAAAAGAATCTAGTCACAAAACAGCACATTCTGGAATATTATGTGGATTTGTACCAAAATAAGAAACCATATAATTGAACCATAGGGATACGTAAAGAGGAAAAATATTTTGCGCACAATAAAGGAAACCTAAGAATGGGGGTCACAAACAGTAAAAGGCTTTCTTTTTTGTTTTCTGTTTTTTTAAGTAAGGGTTTTCTACATTATTTCATCCTGCTTGATGGGATTCCTAGGTATTTGCATGTTAATGAAGAACTACACAAACGAAGGTAGTACAGTTAAAATGCAGCTTGTGTCTGTATTAGGAACAGGCACTTGCAGTGTACAGTATAGAAACCCCATCATAAAATAATAAAGGTTAACGTGGACAATATGAAGCAACCTGCAAGCTGCCAAATAAGTCACTCCTTTCATTTTTGGGGTAAGGAGAGGGACACTGCAAAGGAAAGATTGACATCTTAATTTTTACATTAAGAAAAACAACCAAGGTAGTGGATATGATTTTATTATTGTACTTTGTTAGTTTTGATTTCTAGAGTAAGGCATTATTCTTAACTTGCAGTTTAAGGTTCAGGCATGCGTTCTGGCTCATAGTGATCAGAAGTAATTTTAATTAGTGGGGAAGTAGCATGCTTGCATCACATAGAGTGAAATTGGTATACATTTACCTATGTTGCGCCAGTTTTGTGTTGCAGTTTACCAATTCAATATAGCCCTGCATTTAAAATTCCTTTCTAAATTCAGTGGAATTTATTTTTATTAAGAATATAGATATAAAGTACTGTAGTTAACAATTAGGCCTTGAAATACCTTTTTAGGATCTGTTAAGAATAAGATTGATATTGTATTGTGTGTAACCTGCACAATGTGGAAAGCTGATATAGCTGTGCAAAATATTTGCCTCTGTGCTGTCAGTGTGATGTGCTTTCTGCATGGTTATATACTAGTGATTTTATCAGAATCTCTAAAATGAGTTACGTGGTAAGACCCGTTAAAGGCTGCATAAATGTTAGTTGGCACGTAAAGACAATAGTAGAAGTTGATGACAAGATTGCTATATTTGTGTTTATTCCCACTCAACGTATTACCTTCTATGCTTTATTTTTGTTCAAAGCATGATCTTAAAGAGATGTTTAAGTTAATGGATGTAATGCAGGGTATCTACACTGTATCGGCGCATGTTGGTGGCCCTTTGTGATGTAGTTAAATGCACAAGGGTGCAAGTTTAAAGCTACAGAGTGAAAGTTGGTTTGGATCCTCTTCATTTCATTTGTTTAGCTTTTCTGTTGTGTTTTTTTTCTCTACTTACATGTATTCCTGTGAATAAATCCTTGTTAAGTTAACGCTTTACTTTTCCTTCCATGTGTATTTTCTTATGTACTGTGAATGTGAAATCCTAACTGGTACACTTGATCTTGTGTCCATCTGAAAGTGGCAAGTCTTTATTAATTTAGATTGCCTAAAGAGTATCCCATGATGATAAAGGAAAATGGAGAGATTTTTAACTCTGCTGGTCAGAGGTGAAGCCACACCTTTCCATTTTTCAATTGCTGCATTATTAATCTGCAAAACAAAATTAAGCCATAACAGCCTTTTTGTAGATTTAGTTGCTCACCTTTGCATTGCAGAATGGATACTGGATAACAGTTTTTGGTTTAGTTGGTGTTTTCTGGTTTCTTTTGTTTGTTTGTTTTATTCTTTTTTTTTCTTTTTTTTTGGTTGGTTGGTTGGTTTTTGGTTTTTTGTTTTGGGTATTTTGGGGGATCTTGGAGGGGGTTGTGGGGTTTTTTTGTTTATTTGTTTTAGTTTGGTTTGGGGTTTTGGGGTTTTTTTTGTTGGTTTTGATTTGGTTTTGGTTTTGTTTGGTTTGAGTTCTTTTGGAGTTTTTTGGTTGGGGCTTTTTTAAGAACTTGCTCTTCTTTGCATGGTTCTGTTCTTTGAGTGTTAAATGATTTAGCCATTGCACTGAAGTTTGAGCTGTATGAGTGTGAATTTATAAATGCTGTTAAAGAGTTTAGGCTTTTTTTTTTCCAATGCATGATCACATGCATGTTTTATGTCG